>OX451740.1:531882700-532199828 GCA_948472305.1 Vicia faba | reverse complement strand
TAATTTATTTAATATACTGCAATAACATATACCGCAAACACTGATAGAAAGATTGCAGCAACACGAACAAAATCCTCACACCAGTCCACATTCCTCCCACATTAAATAAATAACAACACAGACAACAAAAACAACAGTGCACAAAACTAAGATTTCCAGAACACTTGCAACCACACATGCCTGAAACCATGCACCGAACCCAGATGAAATGGTTGCCATAAAAAACCACACGACTACTTGGAGATCACACTGATGAATGCAACACGAACAAACCCTGGAATTGACACTAATGTCGTAGATAGAATCAGACCCAATATAATCACCACCTCTGGGAGTGACCCGAAAGAAAGACTATTATAGACGCTCCAAACCGACTTTGTGCTATAAAACTCTACCCCCTGTATCGACCGAGACGTACTCCAAACAGAACGCGGATGGACACCAGGTCTCATTTAATTTGCATGACAATTTAATCCATCCTAATATTAGAATTTTCAGCAAGGGCATAAGAACCAGAATCGTTGGCAGTCCAACCAAAAGAGCATTACAACTCTCCATAATTCTCTATCTTTTCTTTCAAGATAAGACCAAATTGATCGGATACAAATGCGTAGCGACATGCACCGGCCTTAATATCGACACAAGCGACTCGATCGTCATATCATCAATCCCCAAAACAACCTAAATTGCTGAATCGACTTGACTCGCCCGACTTTCTACATAAAAACTACTCTGATAATTAAAGGCAGACTCTTGGATTCACTCTCCATTGGGCATAATTAAATTTTAGACTATTATATTTTGAGGTCAGCCACCTCCAGGAGAGATTTTTTGTTTCTTCAACAAGCTTTTCTAAGTCTAAATTCTTACTACGAAATATTTTATCGTTCCTAGCTTTCCATATGCTCCAAACGGATGCAAACCAAACCACACAAACTTTGATCACATTGTCTTTCCTCCACCACAAAGCCCTTCAAATTGAGAATAATGGGCCAGACCTTCTTTGTGAAAAACAATATTTATTTTGAGCCACTTACATACCGATTGCTATATGCCTGCAAAAGAATAGCACTCGAAAAACAAATGTGAAACATACACAATTAAGTGAATTTCGACCAATTACCGTCTTTCTAAAAGATTATCCTTTGTGGCTAATCTATTCTGGATAAGTCTCCTTATAAGACAGAGAAGTATCAGTGGAATCAATTTATGCCAAGTCTTAGACCATAAGGGACTAGACCTATAAGGCTTGTTCTCTCATGCTTATGACTTGTGAATAGATCGAATCGATGAATGATGGACTTTTGTGGTTGTGAGGGGTTGGCCTCTTTATGCAACTCTTCTCGGCCTTAGATATGTCTGTTTTGAACTGCTATGTTAGTTTAATACACTGTTATCACTCTTAATTTTTTTTTATCTCAGTGAATATTTTCAATTATTAATATATAATTTCTATTTTACTATTAAGAAAATTATGTATTAAATTTAAAAACATCATATTTATAGTTGCACACACAATAAAAAAATTAAAAAATCGCATTAACCATGTTATATTTTGTAAGTACGAAAATTTTAACAAAGATAACATTTAAACAAAATACTATATGAACTACTATCATTTAATAAATAATATAAAAATTTTAAATTTCCTTACTTTTATGTAAATCTTGTTAACATTATTTAAACCTCTTAATGGATATAAAATAGGGACTTAACATCAGGCAATATTTTAAAGTGCAATGGTGATTAAATCGTATACTTAAAATACTTTTTTTTTATAAAAGTAAAAGATACATTTTTTACTTGGACTAGAAATATACCGAAAAACATTTTATTTGATGTATGCTCACAGGGAAAAAGAGTTTTTTTAAAAACAATATAATGTAGGAATAAGTCAATTGAATTACACTTTAGAATTATTTATTTAGTATTTTTCTATTGAATTAGAAATACAATAATTTTTCATTTAGGGAGTTGGATTGAGGTTGATTTGATAAAATTTTCAAACCATTCTATTTCCATTTAATAAAAGTATTTTGATAGTTTCTAGTCATGTCTCTAATGAAAATATGAGATATTACAATTAATATCATAGCAATAATCCTTGGACACATATTTTTGGGTGGAACGAGTTTGTGTGACGTTTCTTTTAAACCATGTGTGAGTTTTTTTTTATATTCTTGTTGTTAGACTTGCCAATCTTTTTATTCTTATTACTAGAGTTAACTGTATTAATATTGTTTTGTATTTTTGTTGTTAATTGTGTGTATGTTCTTGAGTTTGTGTTTTATATATATATATATATATATATATATATATATATATATATATATATATATATATATATATATATATATATATATATATATATATATATATATATATATATATATATATATATATATATATATATATATATATATATATATATATTATTTTAGACTGGGTCTGCTCTTAGCTCAACCTCATGTGAGGCACAATCTAATTATGTCGTTCAAAGCATGTTTGAATAGTTCTGTCCTCGACTGCTTCGGAAAATAATTACTCCTCACGAGGAGACAGCCTCACCGCACGAGAATGAACCCAGTTACTTTTAGGAAGATCATCACCGATCAGGAGGACCTCGAGGTCACGCTTCAATCCTATCCTTGACCAATAATGGTCATATCGCACGACCTCACAGTCAGTGGCAGTATCCTTGGCGAGCAGAAGCACCTTACAAGCATACTCCTCGTAGGGATGACTATCAACGCCTTCGAGTGTCACAGAGTCTTCATGGCCCCTGAAAGGTCACTTTCATATCCTCCTGATCTTACAGAGGAAGTCATCCAGGTAGGGGGTCACGTGCGGGTCCCCACTACTCACGTAAGACCTGACAGGCTCCATGTTGGGCCTGCTTGACCAGCCTAATAAGGAGACCTTGGCCAATCGCTAGGGGCTATAAATACCCTCTCTTACGAGAGGATCATGTATTGTACATTTCTGACTCACTTGTTTGCTTGCTCATTCCGGAACTTACTTAGGCATCAAAGTGTCTTGCAGGTACCTCTCCCACCTCACTCTCAAATTATGCTCGAGCAAGTTGTGACGGTCCATTCTGGTCAGGTACGATCAGTGGCACCGTCTGTGGGAAACTTGCTTCCCCGTCTTCCATTCACAAGACAAAAGCTAATCACACTCAATTGACTGTCATGGCTGATCAAACAGCAGAAAACAATCTGAATGTTTGTCTCATTGACACCAACAACAATGTCTCCGACACTAACGCCGGAATCAACAATGTTGGTCTCACTGGCCATAACGCCGGCCCCACCATCAACGTGCCCCGCCCATCAGAATACAGAGACGGAGAAATCGCCTCGTCGTCATCACTTTCTCGACGACTCGAAGACGATCGGCCTCCTCCTCAGAACTACCAACCGAACCAGTTCCAGGAAGTCCCTGTTTACGCCAGAGTAGATACCACGACCAGGGCACTGTTCACGATGATAAATCAAACAAACTACCTGATCTTTTCCCAAGAGGAGTGATTAAGGGCGCTCGAAGATTCCCGAAGAGCCCCCAGAATACATAGGAGGCCTCACTCTCCTCCTCCTCATCAGATAGAGGAACTTCCCTAGTCTCCCACACGGAGAGGCATGCAGGATGCCTCTCGAAGCCCCTCTCCTCGACCAATCGGGCGACGCCCCACGTTGGAGAGGGACCAGCCCGTAGATGCGGAGAGACGTGATCACATCCACTCGTGTCAAGAGCAAAGACCCTTTGAAAACAGGAACAGGGGAAACAACAAACGACCACACCGCCCGAGAAATGCTTTGCACGACCAGGGCTACCATCATAACCACCGCTACAATAAATATCCTTCTCACTCGCCAGACAGGAGTCACGAAGACGACCCCCGCGGTCCCTTGTAACAAGCCATTATGGAGGCACCCATCCCCCCGGGCATGGAGAAACCTCCCCAACTGAAGGAGTATGATGGCATTGCCGACCCAGTCGACCATATCGACGGGTTCGAGGCAATGCTGCATTATCATAACATCAGGGGACCAATCAAATGCCAGTTGTTCCCACAACTTTGAGGAAAGCTGCGATGGATTGGTACAAGAGCCTCGCCCCAGGGTCAATCACCTCCTGCCAAAATTTAAAAAACCAGTTCATCAGTTCGTTTACTGCTTCACGTCGACATCCAAAGACTGAAGCAGCCCTCGAGGCCATCGTCCAGAGGCACGACGAGACCCTCAGGGAATTTATTGATTGGTTTAACTGCGAGGCCATCTAGGTCCCCTACACTGATCATATGAAGAGATACCTACTCGAGAGGGGACTCCTCCCAGGAAAGGAGTTCAGGAAAGTTGTTGGCGTCGAACCACCACGGATGTTCGATGCCCTCCTCAAGAAAGCCAAAGCCTATATGGACTATGAGGAGAAGGAAGCGTCCAACAGACCTCGAGACCCCAGGAATCGTGGATCAACCAGCAATCCACGACAATAAGACTCCTCCCCCTCCTGGACGAACTAGCGAGAAGATAAGAGATGACAAACCTCGAGATCCTCGCGAACAAAGAGGACCATCGGGGCCGTTTACCGAGTACACTCCACTGACGACTTCCCGCGAGTTCATCTTGCCGGAGTGCGCCAACACTGACTTCAAGGACGGGGGCGTCAAGCATCCTCGCCCTGCTCCAGCCAAGCCTGGGGCTGATCAGAATAAATACTACTAATATCATCGAAGTTATGGACACCTGACTGAGGATTGTTTCCATCTCAAGGATGCTATTGAGATCCTCATCAAAGGGGGGAGACTCGGGAAATATCGACGCGGCGATGCCCTTCGTCGAGATGCTTGCGACACGAAGGAGATTGAAGAGGATGCCCAACCATCAAACGAGATGGTCCCCATCCAGACAACGTTCTCAGGTACGAGACCAGAGGACTTCTATTTCCCTGAAGATATCGAAGAGCCTCTGACCATACACAATAGGTGGGAAAGGTTCCCCTCCGCCATGGCCATAAATGGTGGGGGATTCAACGATATAACCATAAACTCCGTGAAGAGGAAATTGATGAGTTGGTCGATGCCCCCCCCCTGCACAAACAGTGACTTTCGAGAGGGTTAAGGGAAGATCAAAGCCGATTACCTTCTACCTCAAACAATTTCCCAGAGGGGCTCCAAACTCAGCCATCCCTCTTCTGGTTAGGGCGAGGATGGATAACTTTGACGTTCATCGCATTTTGGTAGACGAAGGAAGTTCTGTTGACGTGATGTACAACAAACTCTTCCAAACCCTGGAGCTCGATGACACCCACCTATCACCTTACGTGGGGTCCGACCTGCAGGGCTTCAACAACTCGACCTCCAAGCCTTAGGGATACGTGGAGCTCATGGTCACCTTCAGCGAGGATACCACCACCAGGAAAGTCAAAGTGTGCTTCTTGTTCATTGACTTCCCATTTCTCTACAACTGTATCCTTGGGAGACCGACATTGGCAGATTTGAGCGTTGTTCCCTCCACCGTCCATCTGACGATGAAGTTCTACACGAGGAGGGGACGCGTCGCTACCATCCTAGGTGACCTAACAGCTGCCCGGAGATGCTTCAACGCGGTGACTAAGGGAAAAAGTACGGTCGACACTGTAACATGGCCCACCAAGAAAGCCGCTACGGCACAACCAGGGCCA
This sequence comes from Vicia faba, assembly GCA_948472305.1. NCBI lineage: Eukaryota > Viridiplantae > Streptophyta > Magnoliopsida > Fabales > Fabaceae > Vicia > Vicia faba. The sequence continues at coordinate 532,194,146 of OX451740.1, read as the reverse complement.
CATCAACCAGAGTAAAGGGACCCTCAAAAGGTCGAACCGATTTCACTGGACACCCGCTTCGACCAAGATGAAGCACCTAGCAGCGAGCAGGGACTCTTCCGACCAATTCTGAATGAAGACTTTGAGCTTGTCCCTCTCGGTGAAGACCCAGACAAAGGGGTGAAGATCAGCACCGGACTCCCCGACCTGGTGAGGAAATAAATCAAGGCTTGTTTGAGGGAGAACGTAGATCTGTTCGTTTGGAGCGCCGTGGAGATGCCCGGACTCGACCCTGAGGTCACCTGTCACCACCTAACCATTGATCCAACTGCTAGGGAAATAGTACAATGTAGGCGTACGCAGTACCCCGAGAAAACAGAGGCTGCTGAAAAGGCTGTAAAAGACCTCCTAGAGGCAAATTTTATTTTTGAAGCCCGGGATTCAACCTGGCTGTCAAATGTTGTACTTGTCAAAAAGAATAATGGAAACAATCGAGACGGATGCAACCGTGTGAAGCAAACAATCGAGGTTGGGGACCAAGTCATTTATCAACCTCCAAGAAGATAAGAGTTTGGTTTGGTGAAGAGTGGACCTTTCCAAATTGCTACCACATCACTGATCCAACAACAACCTCACCAAAAACAACGAGTTAATCAGAGTAAGCCGAATACACCCAAGAGGCAGTTTACCAAACTCAACATGCCACTGTCTCAATCTTTACAACACATGTTGAGGATGAATCTGGTTACGTTGATAGGGACTCCTCCGAATCCCAGGACTTCTTCCCCTAACTACAATCCTGATGCAAGGTGTGCATATCACTCCAACAGTCTGGGGCATGATGTAACACCCTCTAATAACCCCGAATAAATTTTCGCAATTATTAAAATCATAATTTCAGAGTACATGTATAATCGAGGATGCTACAATTCTCTTTAAATAACACAAATTCCTGTCATGCATAATCTTAGTAGTAACTCATACATGTTTACACAGCGGAATAATTTATTTAATAAAACCAATGTTATAATATTTTTCAAAATCATCAGGGATTAACACCTGGAAAAATGTCAACATCATATTATAACAAATATAAGGAAATAAACGAGTCTGACTAAAGCAGCTCGACAAACAAACGTTCCCGGAGTTACAACTACCAGAGCATGACCCGGACAATACTAAAACGGAAATAAACTAGAAACCACAAGCCTTCGCCAAGCACCTGAACGAAGCTCCTCAATCTGAAATATTCAACAGTAAGGGTGAGCATCTCAATTCTACATTTGATTATACGTTCATAACAATCAATTCAGGAAACCATAAGCATCACCCAATAATTAGCATATTTCATAGTTTACAAAAACCTTTACAATTCATATACCCATGATATATTGCTTTTCATATTTGCAAATAATCATCAAACATCGTCAACCATTTAGCAATCATACGTGCATACAAACAATCAAATACAACATTGGAAAAATCATCCATTCATGTTATATTCAAGGTAATGCAACACACCCATGCATGTGGTACCACTTTACCGCCCCATTAAATCTCGGGTCACGGATAACTCACCGTTCCATTATATCGCGGACACGGCTACCACCTCAACGTTCGATTAAATCGCGGACACGTATATTGGCCACCATGTTAATTCCACACAATGAGAATTAACAAATGCAACATGATATGTAAAGTATGTAACACTCAGCATACTATTAACATCAATCGACATATCATGCAACAATCTACAACATCAATCACAACAGGATATGGATAGCATGTAATCACTCAGCATACTATTTAAACATCAATCATATCAAGTCATATCATAATTCATGCTTGATAACATCATCCAAAAGCATGACAATAAAATCCACAATAAAGCACATAAAACAAAATTCAGAAAATCAACACAGCAGCATCAACACGGGTGCCCGTGTTAAGCAACACGGCCCGTGTTGTAACATGTCCAGAAAACACAATTTTTCCTCATTACAGGGGACCAACACGGGTGCCCGTGTTGTGCAACACGGCCCGTGTTGTGCAACACGGCCCGTGTTGTGCAACACGGCCCGTGTTGTAATGTGTCCAGAAAACACATTATCTCACCAACACAGAAGAGCAACACGGGTGCCCGTGTTGTGCAACACGGGTGCCCGTGTTGTGCAACACGGCCCGTGTTGCTGAGCGCGTACAGAAATTTCCTGTACCTGCAGCAGCTCAGAACAGCAGCCAAACGCGGGAAAATGCCAGCCAAAACGCGCATTTCGGTACCTAACGACATCGATTTTGTATAACTCGAAACAACACATCAATTCCCTAATTACCAACAAGTATCATAGCGACCTTAAAGGTGATTATTCGTCCTTTTTGGGGAAATCTGATAACATTGAGGTTATCCCTAAACCTCTAAGGTAAATTCATGATCATGCAGATATACTCCCAATCCACCATTTGGAACCTAAAATTCCTAATCGATTCATAAAAATTGGGAACCTAACCCTTTTCTAACAAGGTTCAATCCTAAGGGTATCGATTCCTAGTAACATTTAACAATTGGGGTTTTTCCCTACGATTACCCAAATTAACCGTACCTAAACCCATAAGCAAAAGTAAATCGAGTAATAGCCCCCCTTACCTTATCAATTAGCAGCTTTGAACTTTTTGAGCGATGTTCTTCGTTCTTCGTACCTTCAGAGCTCTGCTTCCCAAAATCCCAAATTCTGTGTTATCGTGAATAATGAGAAAAATAACTTGAGTTCCAAAACATATCCTTACTTCTTTTGCACCCCCACTCTTTACTAACAACATCCAAGCCCAATAACTTAAAAACTCAACATTTTCTTATTTCTTTTATTTTCCTCCATATTTCAAAATAAATAATTCCTTTTTATTTTATTAATTCTAATAAAATAATTTCCCAAATTTAAATAAATCAAATAATTGAAACTGGGGTGTTACAACTCTTCCCCACTAAAAGAGTTTTCGTCCTCGAAAACATACCTTAGACGAACAGTTCCGGATAAGCCTCTTTCATCTGGCTCTCCAGCTCCCAAGTGATATTTCCATCTGCTGGACCTCCCCAAGCAACCTTCACTAACGCTATCTCTTTACCTCTTAACTGTTTCACTTCCCGATCTTCTATCCTCATAGGCAATGTTTCTACTGTCAGGTTATCTCTCACCTGTACATCATCTATTTGGATTACATGAGATGGATCTGGAATGTATCTTCTCAGCTGAGAAACATGAAAAACATCGTGCAAATTCGCAAGTCTCGGAGGTAAAGCAATACGATAAGCAACTTCTCCAACTCTTTCTGTAATCTGAAACGGACCAATAAAACGCGAAGTCAACTTCTTAGATTTCAACGCTCGACCAATACCCGTCATCGGAGTAACTCTCATAAACACATGATCTCCAGCACTGAATTCTAAATTCTTTCTCCTATTATCATGATAACTTTTCTGACGACTATGAGAAGCTCTCATCTTCTCTTGAATCAATTTGATCTTTTCAGTAGTCTGCTGAACAATTTCTGGCCCAATTACTGAACTCTCTCCAGATTCATACCAACACAAAGGCGTTCTACACCGTCTACCATACAATGCCTCAAACGGAGCCATACCAATACTCGAATGGTAACTATTGTTATAAGTAAATTCAATCAATGGCAAATAGCTATCCCAAGCTCCACCCTTCTCTAAAACACAAGCACGCAATAAATCTTCTAACGATTGAATCGTCCTCTCCGTCTGTCCATCAGTCTGAGGATGGTAAGCTGAACTCAACCTCAATTTAGTACCCAAAGCCTTCTGCAATCCTTCCCAAAATTTCGAAGTGAACCTCGGATCTCTATCTGACACAATACTAGAAGGAACTCCATGCAAACTCACTATTTTCTCAATATATAACTGTGCCAATCTCTCCATTGAGTAATCCATTCGCACCGGTATAAAATGAGCAGACTTAGTCAACCTATCCACAACGACCCATATCGCTTCACAATTCATAGGAGTCCTCGGCAACCCAGATACAAAATCCATAGAAATACTATCCCACTTCCATTCTGGAATAAACATTGGTTGCATAAATCCAGACGGCTTCTGATGCTCAATCTTCGATTTCTGACAGATTAAACATGCATACACAAATTCAGCTATTTCCTTTTTCATTCCCGGCCACCAAAACAATTTCTTCAAATCATGATACATTTTCGTGGCACCCGGATGAATACTCATCCCACTGCGATGTCCTTCCTCTAATATACTCTGCTTGATTTCTGCGACATCAGGAACACAAACTCTATCGCCAAATCTCATAACATCATTTTCATCAATTCTAAACTCACCACCTTGACCTTGGTTGATCAATGTCAATTTATTAACCAAATTAACATCAGATTTCTGTCCGATCCTGATCTCTTCTAGAATACCACTAGTAAGTTTCAACATACCCAACCGAACACACTTCGGAGTACTTTCACAAATTAAACTCAAATCTCGGAATTGTTCAATTAAATCCAATTCACGAACCATCATCATAGACATATGCAAGGATTTCCTGCTCAAAGCATCTGCAACCACATTTGCCTTACCAGGATGGTAATTCAAACCAAAATCATAATCTTTGAGAAATTCCAACCACCTTCTTTGCCTCATATTGAGCTCTTTCTGATCGAAAAGATACTTCAAACTCTTATGATCACTATACACTTCAAATCTCGAACCATACAGATAATGTCTCCACAATTTCAAGACAAACACAACTGCTGCCAACTCTAAATCATGAGTAGGATAGTTCCTTTCATGAACCTTCAACTGTCTCGAAGCATACGCAACTACCTGTTGATTCTGCATTAAAACACCACCTAATCCCATCAGAGATGCATCACAATAGACCACAAAAGATTCCACCGGATTCGGCAAAATCAGAATAGGAGCACTAGTCAATCTCCGCTTCAATTCTTGGAAACCTTTCTCACAATCAGAATCCCAAATAAACGCTTGTCCTTTTCGAGTCAACTTCGTCAAAGGCAATGCTAACTTTGAGAATCCTTCGATAAACTTTCTGTAATAACCTGCAAGACCAAGAAAACTTCTAATTTCAGAAACAGTCTTCGGCGCTTCCCACTGAGATACCGCTTCTACTTTTGTAGGATCCACTGCAATACCATTCTTAGAAATCACATGTCCAAGAAAACTAACTTCATTCAGCCAGAACTCACATTTGGACAACTTAGCATACAACTTCTTATCTTTCAACAACTCTAACACAATTCTGAGATGTTCCGCATGCTCTCCGTCATTCTTGGAATAAATCAGAATGTCATCAATAAAAACCACAACAAACTTATCCAGATACGGATGAAAAATCCTGTTCATATATTCCATGAAAACACCAGGTGCATTAGTAACCCCGAACGGCATAACAGAATATTCATAATGCCCATACCTCGTTCGAAAAGCAGTCTTTTGAATATCTTCCGCTTTCACCCGAATCTGATGATATCCAGATCTCAAGTCGATCTTATTGAATACACTGGCTCCAATTAGCTGATCCATTAAATCATTAATCCTTGGTAACGGATACCGATTCTTAATGGTTACCTTGTTCAATTGCCTGTAATCAACACACAGTCTCATAGAACCTTCTTTCTTCTTAACCAACAATACCGGAGCACCCCAAGGCGAAACACTTGGACGAATAAACTTCTTCTCCAGTAAATCTTCCAACTGACTCTTCAATTCAGCCAATTCAGACGCAGACATACGATATGGCGCCATCGACACCGGTCTCGTACCAGGAATCAAATCTATAGAGAATTCCACCTCTCTCTCAGGAGGTAACTCACCAACATCATCAGGAAAGACTTCTGGAAAATCACACACCACTGGCAATTCGCCACTCCTGACCTTTCCTGTTGCATCTAACGAAGCAAGTAACATAAACACATTAGCACCGTCCTCCATTGCTTCTTGTACCTGCCTAGCAGTCATAGTCAAGTTCTCGACACCAACTGCTTCTGGAAAAATCACCATCTTAGCAAAGCAGTTCAGATGAACCCGGTTGAATTCCAACCAGTTCATCCCAAGGATAATATCAATTTGTTCAAGCGGTAGGCACACTAAATCCATACCGAAACCTCTACCAAAAATCTCAATGGGACAATTCCTACATACAAGTGAAGTTGTCACTGAACCCGATGCAGGAGTATCAACAACCATGCTACCTCGCATACCAGATATGTCCAGTTTCAACCTCTCAGCACAATCCAAAGAAATGAAAGAATGAGTTGCACCAGTATCAATAATTGCAACTAAAGGTGTGCCATGAATAAAACACGTACCTTTAATCAATCGATCCTCTGGAGTAGTCTCAGATCCAGACAAAGCGAACACTTTTCCACCTAACTGATCCTTCCTAGGCTTAGGACACTGCGGACGAATGTGACCTTCTTCGCCATAATTGTAACAAGTAACAGACTTCCCTTTGCAATCAATAGACAAATGACCAGCCTTTCCACATTTATAGCACTTCTTCTCATCACTCTTGCAATCTCGGATATGATGACCAAACTCACCACACCTATAGCATCTGATAGGAGCCTTAGAATCTCCCCCACTAGGCCTTTTCCAACCGCCTGATCTCTGGTTATCTCTACCATATGGCTTGCCACGGTCCATATGTTGCTTTCCCTTCTTATCAACAGCCCCACGAGAGTGAGACAACCTATTCTTGGTAATATCTTCTTCCAAGATTCTGCTACAATCCACCAGATCAGAAAATCTACGAATACGCTGGTACCTGATTCCCTGCTTAATCTCATCTCGGAGACCATTCTCAAATTTGATACATTTAGAGAATTCTCCAGCCTCATCATTGTTGTAGTGTGCATAATACTTTGCCAGCTCAGTGAACTTAGTAGCATACTCACTAACCGTCAGATTGCCCTGCTTAAGCTCCAAAAACTCAATTTCCTTTCTTCCCCGAACATCTTCAGGAAAGTACCTCCTCAGAAAAGCTCTTCTGAAGTCAGCCCAAGTCAGTGCCTCTCCATCCCGAACCATTTCAGTCCTTGTGGCAACCCACCAGTCGTCGGCTTCTTCTGCTAACATATGCGTACCATATCTGACTCTCAGATCTTCAGCACAATCAATCACACGGAAAATCCTTTCGATTTCCTTCAGCCACTTCTGAGCACCTTCAGGGTCATGTGTACCTTTGAACAACGGAGGATTGTTCCTTTGGAAATTTCCCAATTGCCTATCAGCACCAATCACGCCTCCAGCTGGGTTTCCAGCAAGTACACCAGCTAACATCCCCAAAGCCTCAGCTAGTGCGGCATCATTTCGTCCGTTACCTCTTCCAGCCATATTCCTGAGAATTAAAACATACTCTTCATTAGAATACAGTATCGACAGTGTTACCTTGCACTAGTCGCATACAAAAGGAATGACTGACTCAAGACTCTGGTCGCAACGACCGACTATGCTCTGATACCACTATTGTAACACCCTCTAATAACCCCGAATAAATTTTCGCAATTATTAAAATCATAATTTCAGAGTACATGTATAATCGAGGATGCTACAATTCTCTTTAAATAACACAAATTCCTGTCATGCATAATCTTAGTAGTAACTCATACATGTTTACACAGCGGAATAATTTATTTAATAAAACCAATGTTATAATATTTTTCAAAATCATCAGGGATTAACACCTGGAAAAATGTCAACATCATATTATAACAAATATAAGGAAATAAACGAGTCTGACTAAAGCAGCTCGACAAACAAACGTTCCCGGAGTTACAACTACCAGAGCATGACCCGGACAATACTAAAACGGAAATAAACTAGAAACCACAAGCCTTCGCCAAGCACCTGAACGAAGCTCCTCAATCTGAAATATTCAACAGTAAGGGTGAGCATCTCAATTCTACATTTGATTATACGTTCATAACAATCAATTCAGGAAACCATAAGCATCAACCAATAATTAGCATATTTCATAGTTTACAAAAACCTTTACAATTCATATACCCATGATATATTGCTTTTCATATTTGCAAATAATCATCAAACATCGTCAACCATTTAGCAATCATACGTGCATACAAACAATCAAATACAACATTGGAAAAATCATCCATTCATGTTATATTCAAGGTAATGCAACACACCCATGCATGTGGTACCACTTTACCGCCCCATTAAATCTCGGGTCACGGATAACTCACCGTTCCATTATATCGCGGACACGGCTACCACCTCAACGTTCCATTAAATCGCGGACACGTATATTGGCCACCATGTTAATTCCACACAATGGGAATTAACAAATGCAACATGATATGTAAAGTATGTAACACTCAGCATACTATTAACATCAATCGACATATCATGCAACAATCTACAACATCAATCACAACAGGATATGGATAGCATGTAATCACTCAGCATACTATTTAAACATCAATCATATCAAGTCATATCATAATTCATGCTTGATAACATCATCCAAAAGCATGACAATAAAATCCACAATAAAGCACAGAAAACAAAATTCAGAAAATCAACACAGCAGCATCAACACGGGTGCCCGTGTTAAGCAACACGGCCCGTGTTGTAACATGTCCAGAAAACACAATTTTTCCTCATTACAGGGGACCAACACGGGTGCCCGTGTTGTGCAACACGGCCCGTGTTGTAATGTGTCCAGAAAACACATTATCTCACCAACACAGAAGAGCAACACGGGTGCCCGTGTTGTGCAACACGGCCCGTGTTGCTGAGCGCGTACAGAAATTTCCTGTACCTGCAGCAGCTCAGAACAGCAGCCAAACGCGGGAAAATGCCAGCCAAAACGCGCATTTCGGTACCTAACGACATCGATTTTGTATAACTCGAAACAACACATCAATTCCCTAATTACCAACAAGTATCATAGCGACCTTAAAGGTGATTATTCGACCTTTTTGGGGAAATCTGATAACATTGAGGTTATCCCTAAACCTCTAAGATAAATTCATGATCATGCAGATATACTCCCAATCCACCATTTGGAACCTAAAATTCCTAATCGATTCATAAAAATTGGGAACCTAACCCTTTTCTAACAAGGTTCAATCCTAAGGGTATCGATTCCTAGTAACATTTAACAATTGGGGTTTTTCCCTACGATTACCCAAATTAACCGTACCTAAACCCATAAGCAAAAGTAAATCGAGTAATAGCCCCCCTTACCTTATCAATTAGCAGCTTTGAACTTTTTGAGCGATGTTCTTCGTTCTTCGTACCTTCAGAGCTCTGCTTCCCAAAATCCCAAATTCTGTGTTATCGTGAATAATGAGAAAAATAACTTGAGTTCCAAAACATATCCTTACTTCTTTTGCACCCCCACTCTTTACTAACAACATCCAAGCCCAATAACTTAAAAACTCAGCATTTTCTTATTTCTTTTATTTTCCTCCATATTTCAAAATAAATAATTCCTTTTTATTTTATTAATTCTAATAAAATAATTTCCCAAATTTAAATAAATCAAATAATTGAAACTGGGGTGTTACACATGATACTGACGATTGTTGGATGTTGAAATATAAAATTCAAAACTCAATTGATGAAAGAGTGCTGGAGTTTACACAAGATTGTCAGGCTGAGTTCCTCAGCCATCCCTCCAAGGCACACCATCTGAAGTGACAAGATCAGACGAAGAAGCTTTTGTTCATTAGAATTTTCAATTTGTAATTTTCTTTTGATTGTTCGAACATTTATTCATGTCAAACTTTGTTACTTTATCAATGCATTGCATATGTCTGTTTTGAATCAATTCATTTGTGTTCACTATATTTAAACTACTTTCCTTTTTGTGATATTCAACTCTCGATCAAAGGCTCTGAGCCTTTAGAGGGAGGATGACGAGAACGATACCATAATATCTACAATATGCTTTTGAATAGACCCCGCTAACGATGTATAAGCGTTGTTTCAAATCCTAAACAGTGGAGTTATAAGGAAGATAATCCCTAGTCAACCCCTTTGAGCCTAATAAGTAGGAGTTTTCTTTTCACACAAATTAAAGCCCTTAATTATAACCCGGGGCAGGGTAGTTTCTCAGTCAATTAAGACGCGCATTCAGTCGCAATTTTCTGTTTCGTACATAATGAATGGCATCGAAGTCGTCCTTCCAAATTAAAATATGGTGATGGTTATTCATGATTATTAAAGGCGACAATTATTATCTCTCAAAATAAAAGCCCGCTAAGTCAAAACCTATGAAGGAAACTTAAGAAAAAAACTAGGGCATCCCACTGACTGTAATCATAAAAGAACCAGTTTAGGAAAAAACATGGATAATTAAAAAAAGAGGTCACTACAAATCCTCAATAAAAAGAATATTACAAAAATGACTGCCTCTTCAAAATAAACTTTCAGTATCCGAACCGTCACCGGAACATCAAGGACAAGATGCCAGACTCAATTGGGATCTGAATGCACAATTAACTGAGCATAGGATCGAAGAACATCAAGAAGAACGGGTGGGTAAAAATAAACTTTGAGCCTTTACCCTTTGTTTCTTAAGCCATGAACCAGGCCAAGTTACAACCCTTAAAAGTCCTAGCTGAAGCATGGGTTAGTTCGGAAGCACACTGTTACAAAAGGTATCCTGACTCCTGTAGGGTTCGCTATAAATCTTGAGTTGACATCACACTTTTACAAAATTTGTTTTTTTACAAAAAAATGAATTTTCAAACTTCAAGCAGACATAAGCTTTGCATTCTTAAAATACCATTATTTGCATATGACTATTTGTTCAATAGCTGAGAAATTCGTACGACGGATATTTGATGAACAAAAATATTCTCAGTGGATAAAATCACCTCAGATGGAAAGATATTCTAGTGATAGGCCATTCATAATCAAGGGGCATAGCCTGGTTTCCAGCTGATATGGGGAAGTCAAGTCAAGGTTCAAGGAATCTCTCAAAAATTCCAAATAGCCAGAGGCAGAACTCCATCTGAATCACTTGGGGCATTGGACATTAATTCTAGCAACGAATCCTGTACGATCAAACAAACACCTTCTGTCAATGTGACAACACTTACTAATAAGGATAGAGACAATTCTCCGCACCCGGTGAACGTGGACATAGTCAGAAAAGACTAAGCATGAAAAAGACTCGCTAGGTTGACATGCCTAGGCAAAAATAAGGGCATCCCGGAGAACCAAAAGGGGTTCGGGCAAAAATTAGGGATATATACAAAAATTATGCACCCGGCAAGTTGAAAACCTGAAAAGGCGGCTTGGGAAAAAAGGGTATCCCGGTGGACTGAAAACCCGAAAGGGTGGTCCAGGAAAAAGTTAGGGATTAAAGCTTACGACTATGTCCAGTCATCTTATCACTTGTCTATCAGTAGAAGGCTTGTTATCCTGATCAACATTTACTAAGCACCCCATGAGTAAGGATGCCACTCAAACCATCCATAAAGTCTCCACAGGTACTTTCTCTGGCAGGTACAGGGGCATAGATATTATGAGATGAAGTCACCATTACATACGACCCCGTGACAACTATGTTCCTTACAAAGCAGAAACAAATAGAGTTTTACCCTCTTCTTCCCCAAGCAGAGATTACCTTCTCCAGCTGAAGTCTATTTTCCCCAGCCAAGTTTTAACAGTTCATAAAACCTCCTCCTGGGTAGAGTTTATTTCACAAACTGCGGAAGATCATTCCCCAACAGAGTTTATTTCTCTACGTCAGCAAGATCTTCTAACAAAGCATCCTCCCTCCACAGAGTTATTCTCAAGCAGAGTCAATCCCCGGCAGAATATCCTCAAACAGAAAGAGGAAATCCTCGGCAAATCATATCCATTCATCATCCCTAGCAGAAACAAATGATTTCTCTTCCCAATACTCTCTCGCAGAAGTCTGGGATTTATTTTCCCAGACTAAGAAACATCACAATAGAATTTCATATTCATACATCATGGCATGCTCATGCACATCGCATACAGTATAATCTCATTTATTTTGAGAACATCACCACAATGCACTTCATACATCAAGACATTGCATACGACTAACTCTTTACCATTTTTAGGAAAGATCAAATCAATAAACACCATTGGCTACTTATGTGACCTGGTAGTCTTCTCAAAAGATACGACTAACGAAAGGATATTTCAGCATCTTCCTCAGAACGACATTCTCAGAAGATCTTCTCTAGTTCATTCAGATCAACACTAAGATCTCTATGATTTCTATTCTAGTTGAAGATGACCCAAGACTTTTGTCTGGTTCAGTTAAATCAACCCTAAGATTCTTCTGATTTCCATTCTAGTCCAAGTTAATTAAATACCTTCTCTGGTTCAGTCAGATCGACACTAAGATCGCTCTGATTCCTATTCCAGTTGAAGATGACCCAAGACTTTTGTCTGGTTCAGTTGAATCGATCCTAAGATTCTTCTGATTTCCATTCCAGTCAAAGTTAATTAAAGACCTTCTCTGGTTCAGTCAGATTGACACTAAGATCTCTCTGATTCCTATTCCAGTTAAAGCTATTCCAAGACTTTTTTCTGGTTCAGTTAAATCGACACTAATATTTTTCTGATTCTTATCCAGTCAAAGTTAATTAAAGACATTCTCTGGTTCAGTCAGATCGACACTAAGATCTCTCTGATTCCTATTCTAGTTGAAGATGAGCCAAGAATTTTTTCTAGTTCAGTCGAATCGATCCTAAGACTCTTGTGATTTCCATTCCAGTCAAAGTTAGTTCAAGATTTTCCTCTGGTTCCGTTAGATCGATACCAAGATCTCTCTGATTCCTATTCCAGTTGAAAATAATCCAAGACCTTTTCCTGGTTTAGTTAAATCGACACTAAGATTTTTCTGATTCTTATCCATTCAAAGATAAATCAAGGCCTATGCCGGTTCAGTTCGAATCGACCATTGATTTATTACTGATTCTTTTCCGGTAGACCCTTTCCCTGGTTCAATTAAATTGACACTAAGATTTTTCTGATTTCTATTCCAGTTGGAGAAATTGTAAAGCCTGGAATATGACCATATGACAGTTTAATCTCATTTCCCCTGTAGGTCACTATGAAGCCTGGAATATGACCAGATAGCAGTCAGCCTTATCATCCTCAGCAATTCACAGCGAAGCCTGGATCCTGACCAAATGGCAGTTCACTTCCGTCTCTTCAGTCAAGAGATGACTCCCTAGTAGGGTAATGGACAACCGAAGCTCCTAGACTATATTCCCCTTAAAAACATTCCCCATCAGACTCCTCCTCAGACAACAAGAACAGGAATCCTCAGAAAGAGACTCCTTGCGAAGTAAGCATCTATTTTGAATGACATATTTAAGCCCATCTCTGACGGCTCTCTGTCATATTCCTTGGATGGTATCTTTAAGCCCATCTCCGACAGTCTTCTGTCATCTTTTCTAAATGGCATCTGTAAGCCCATTCCCGATATTATCTACCCAGTCAAGTATCATTACAGACAAGTGCAAATTTCTGGGCACTCTAGTGTTCAATCATCTTCCACCTTCAGATCACGAAAGGCAGACCAGCCAATCTACATCCTCAGGTTTAAGAAGATTGAACAGGGGAAGCTGTTGTACCCCAAAATTTTCCCTCTCATTTTTTTTCAAGACCCTTCCTTACATAGTTGGCTACAAACACTTATTTAAGGAAAGTATAAAAATCTGAAGGTATGAGGTGTCTCCAGCTCAGGAGTTCTGACGTGGAAATTCTGGTTGCTCTAATAAAGCAAATTCTGAGCATCCCAAAAGGGAGTCCAGAATCATCAATGAGAACAACACTTGAGAGGATGATTAAAGCAAATTCTTACCGTCCTAAAATAGAGTCCAGAATCATCAACGAGAACAACACTTGAGAGGCTGATTGAAGAAGTTCTGAGTGTCCCAAACTGGAGTCCAGAATCATCAATAAGAACAACACTTGAGAGGCTGATTGAAGCAAGTTATGAGCGTCCCAAACTAGAGTCTAGAATCATCAATAAGAACAACGCTTGAGAGGCTAATTGGAGAAGTTCTATTAAAGAAAACTGTGAACAATTCGAGTCAGAAATCAGAGTCATCAACGAGAACAACACTTGAAAGGCTGATTGAAGAAGTTCTGATAAGGGAAACTCTAAGCAGTTCAAATTCGTATGAGGCGCCAACCCTCACCTGTCTAGGTTTATTCAGAATCTCAAAAAGGCATGAAAATTCTCAAAATGGAAATCTTTTAATGTGTCTGATTCTGTTTTCAAAGCTGTGTTTAATGGCCGGTCTTTAAAGCCATATTTCTTTCCCCATTTTCTTGTCCCCTCCACCACCTATAAATACAAGACATCAAACACAAATCAAAAATGAAAAAGGAGGAAAGGCTAGAGAGAGAAAGGAGGAGAGAATAAAAGCGCATGCTTCCACAGAGAAAAGCACACCACTGTGCTAAAAAATTCAAAAGTCCCACATTGAAACACGCTTTACAGGCGCTCTCAGGCCCAGACAGGTGTCCACATTCTGATTCTGAAATCTCCTGGGGTAGAATCAACACCACAGATCCAAATACTGGTCATAGGTATATTCTCTAATTTCATTTTCTGAAGCAACCATCTTGTTTTGTTCTAACGTGTTTTGTGCAGGCTCTGATCGTAGATTAAACAAGCCACAAACTCCACGCTGATTTTGAGCCCATCAGAGAATACAACCAGAAGGTTAGCTATGATGAGTTGACTCCAGCAACCTCTGCATAACGACCTTATAGATGATTCTGACATTAGCGCGTGCAGATTTTGATGATCTGGAACCCCACATATCTTTGTCTGTTTATTTGTAATAACATTTGATAAACAGGTCCAGCTAGTGAAGGGAAGCGTGTATAATGAAAAGATCTGGGTTCAATACTCAGATGTTGCATTTTTTCTTCTCTTTCTAATCAGTTTATGGCAGATCCAGACGTTCATCATCAGATCATCATCATCAGATTATCACTATTATAACATCACAGAGTCAAATCATGTGCTTTAGATTTGGATGCTGAAGATGGGCCCTCCAGAGACTAACTGCCTTAAGTTTCGTGCTGGCTCTGAGTTGGCCAGTTTCTGAGCTTAGTTTTTTCTTTTCAAAACCATGCTACCCATGTTCTGATGCTCTCTAATTATTTTATTTTTCTTTGTTTCCTTTTAACTTTTCTTTACATAAAAAAAAACAATAAATAGGTTTAGTTTCTTTCAAAAATTCTTAATAAATTGATTAGTTATTTTAATATTATTTCATCAATTTAAAATCATATAGACTTATTTTCATTTTAATTTAAGTTATTTTCTTAATAAAAATTACAAAAAAAATATTAGAATTAGGATTCATTTCATTCAATTTTTATTTTCTTAATAAATTTAGAATTAATCATTCTCTTAGCAAAAAAAAGATTTTCTTGTTGTTTATTTTTATTTACTAGGTTTTTTAGACGTAATATTTCATTTCGCACGCTTTATTTTCATTCTCGTATTTTATATAAATATTGTAACTGCTTACAGTTGTAATACTTTAGGATTTAAATTCCCGCACTTTTAATTCGACACTTTATTTTCTTGCACCTTTTTTATGTAATTGTCCCGAAGCCCTGTAATAGCTGTAGGACTTTGTTTCTTGCTTTTTTTATTTTCTTATATGCTTGTATATAATTGTTAGTAACTTAGGCATGCATGACAAGATAAAGTCAAATAATCAGTAGATCACTAATTGCAAGACAAATATAACTGAAAAAACACACTTCTCACACTTGCATCCTTAAGGTATTCCTCACTTGGTTGCCTTCAGAAATGGTCATGTCCCTCGAGTGTAGGGATATCTTAGCAAAGACCCACGATTCTAAAAGTCATCATAAAGATCAAGGTCCCTTAATGTCCCTCGAGTTTCCTACGAGAAAAATGATCTTGTCCCTCGATGTTGCCTATATGATGACAGACCCTTCGAAATGCTAAGATATCCTTACCTGTTTCCTTCAATGACCATAACGTCCCTTTCGATAGTCCCTCAAAATTTGACGATAGAGCTACCTACTCACTAATAGTAGGATAGCATTATCTAAAGGAAAGGAGGAAAATAACAACCTTTTTCGAGTAGGTAGATAACTGTTAGATACTTGCTCAAACTTGAACTTTTCACACTTACACACTTCTCAAAAACTATTTCCAAAAACACTTTATCACACTTACACACTTTTCAAAAACTATTTTCAAAAACACTTTATCACACTCTTGAGGAATAATACAAGAGTTATCATAAAGCAAACGAAAAACTTTCAAAACACACAAACAGTTTTCAAAAATGAGCAAGTACCTAAGAGCCCGTGGAAAGCCAAGGATGGAAAGGGTGCTAATACCTTCCCTTTCCATAACCTACCCACCTTACTCAGAAAATCTCGAAAAAGGTCTTTTTATGTTCTTTTCACCCTTTCCTTTGTTGGATAAAAGAAAAGTCGGTGGCAACTCTTGCTTACCGCGACATTTGCAATCAAAAAACACAAACCAGTATATAACAGTCGGTTCTGCCACCGTATCACACCTGCTAAGCGAGCTCTAGAATTCGCTACTTCATCTAAAGAGGGAGACACTCAAAATGAAGATAACAAGAAGACCAAGGAAGAAGACAATAGTCTGGGGTCTGAGGAAGATGAAGATGACTACTTTGAGGAGCAGTATCCTCCTGCTGATGACAAATACAAACTACTGGAGGATCATCTCAATGAAATGGAAATTCAGAGGGTACCTAGTCTGGATTTCGAAGAATTTGGGCTGGTTTCTGAAGTGGTTATCCCATAAAAATTCAAAGTTCCCACTTTTGCAAAATATGACCGTGTTTCATGTCCTGAGCTTCATCTAAGATCTTATGTTAGGAAGATCCAACCTCACACTGCTGATAGGAATTTGTGGGTGCATTTCTTCCAGGAAAGTTTATCAGGGACTCAATTGGAATAGTTTTATCAGCTAGAGGGAACCAACATCGACAACTGAGAGGATCTGGCTACTACTTTCTACAAGCAATACCAATACAATGCTGACCTTGCTGTAACCTGTACACAACTTCAAAGTATGTCTATGGGTTCAAGCGAGGGTTTCAAAGATTATGCCCAGAAGTGGAGAGATCTTGCGGGAAGAGTCTAACCTCCTCTGTCTAATAGAGAGTTGGTAGATATGTTCTTGGGTACTTTGTTTGGTCCATTTTTCAACCATTTGATTGAAAGCTCTTCAGTTGGGCTTGCTGAGCTGATATTGAATGGTGAACATGCAGAAGATGGTATCAAGAGCGGTAAGATTCAGAGAGATGCATCTTCAAGTACAGTCAAAAAACCATTCTCTAGGAAGAAGGAAGTAAGTGTTGCCTACTGTTGTACCCCAAAATTTTCCCTCCCTCTTTTACAGAAAATCACAACCCTAGGGTTTCTCAGGTATTCAAGAATGGCTCAGGAATCGATCAGACAGGTTTTCTCCTATGGCAGTAAATTAAGAATTAGGGTTTTTCTCGCATTTCTCAAAAGAAACTGAATCCTCAGAAAGTCAATTGGCTGTCACATCTTTTTAGGCTCTCTCAAATTTACTGGAAAAAGGCAGTGTTTGTTTGATCCAGGTTAACCGGATAATTGGTGTCTTTCAAAATGTTTGCTCGTTTAGGGAATAAACATTTGCTTGTTTATTGGAATACACAATGTGTGTTTTAATTGGAATACTGTTGCAAGGTTACAAGATTACATAGTTTTTTGGATTACTTGGAGTTTAAGTTATCTGGATTGGAATTAACAAGGCGCCAAACTGAACTAAACAAAGCCAAGCATTACAAACTAAACAAGACAAGTACAAGGCAGCAGCATGGCAAACTGGATGCAGCACAAATAAGAAAACCAGACCGCAACAAAATGCAAGCAGTAAATGTCAAGCAAACTAAACAATGCAGCATAGCAGAAGACAGTACAAACTGGACAAAGTATAAACAAACACCAGGCAATTAAATAAAGCAGTGTGGTAAACCAAACAACAAGCAAAGGGCTTGTTGCATATAGCCTTTTCATCATTTTCCTAAAAATTGGCAAACTTTTCAGAAAAGCAGAGAAAAACATTTTTGCTTTTATCATGGAGAGAGGAGAAAGAGAAAAGATATCACCTATTTTGTTGGGATTGTACAGTTTGGCTACTCTGTCACAAGTAAGTTGTAAAACAAAAGGCAACTAGGATATAACAGTAGAGAGACTGCAAGGAGAAGGGAGAACATTTTGTCAAAGCTGCCAAACGTTCACAACAATCTCTAAAACCTTCAACAGTTCAAACCTAACAATACTGTCAAACAAACAGCCAACAACCCAAGCCTGTTAAACTAGTTTAAAACAAGCCACAACTGTAACAACAGTAACAACCACAACAAATACACAAAACCTGCACAAAACACTTAAACCTGCAACATTTTTCCAAACTGTCAAAGGCATAAAAAACAGCCAAACCTGTAACCAAATCACAAAAACATTCAAAAACCATTTCCAACCGTTAAGCAAAACACAACAATCAGTTTCCAGATCTGTTGAATCAAAGCCTGCAAACTCAACATTTTGGCAAGCTAGCAAAAACTGCAAAAGCCACAACTCAGTCCAACAACAAACAATCTCCAAACCTGTTATCAAACCAAAAACTGAAACCATTTTCAAACCCAAAACTTGCAGAACCAAAACTGAAAAAGATTCAAACCATCAAAACTCCGTTCAATACCAAAAAAACTTGAACTCATTTCAAAGCCAACAATCATCATCATCAACAACTTACAAATCAAAAGTTTCAGAAACAATCATCATCATCAACAAATTACAAATCAAAAGTTTCAGAAACAATACCAACAATCATCAAACAGTCTAAACAAAACTGTCAAAAATCAGTGTTCTAACCCATAATATCCAACAAAGTCAGAAGTGTAACACCATCATCATTCAAGTCCAAGGAAAAGAAGGAAGTTACCAAAAAGCGCGTCCGTCATCATCTCTCCCCCTGCCTCCGGCCACCAAGGAAGCGCCATCAGTTCAATCTTACATTCCTCTCCCAAAAAAAGTTCCAGAGGTATGTTCCTTTTCAAATCATTTTTTGTACCTCACGATATAGCACAATAGGTCAAACAGAGAAAATACGAATAAGACAGAACCAACAATAAAAACTCGTTTAAGCTCAAAAGAAAAACTTTACCTTTCCAAAAGAGAACCATTAATATTTGTTTAGGAAGTGAGAGAGGAGAGGCGCTCCGGCAACGTGAAGCGAGAGGAAGATCATAAAATACGCCTCAAACCCTTTAGAGAGTTTCATTTCAAACTTAGGCATTCCCAGAAAAGATGTAAACCCAGTTGAATAAAAAATGGAGATGAACGAGTAGAGGCGTTGAGTGAGAAAGATGAATGAGGGAAAGAAACGAGAGAGACAACGGCGCCGCTGTAAGCGTAATTCATAAACCCTAATCCCTTCCGTTAACCCTAATTCACAAACCCTGATCAAACATTTGTGAAAGGCTTAAGAAATTAGGCCTATCTGGTCCATAAACATTAAACCTATGCGTAAATGCTAGCACCCCCCCCCCCATTTGCCCTTTTGTTCTGGTTTCAGCATCAACATTGATTATATCTTTGGGCCTAGCATTTTGCATTATCTTTTAAAGCCCATTTGTTTTTTGCTTTTCTTTCTTATGAATTTACTAATTAGAACCTTTTTTAAAACAAAAAAAGAAAACATTTTCTTTAGTTTATTTTAAGTCTTGAGATTATTTCTTTTTATCATTTCTTTTTATCTTTATTAATTTGTTACTAATAATAAAAACATCAAAAATTTTAATTTAATTAGTTTGCTTTCTTTAAACCTTTTTTTAATTGATTAATAAAAGTACAAAAATAAAGAATTAGTTTAGTTAATTTTCTTTCTTTAAACGTTTCTTTCAAAATTATTAAAAAATACAAAAGAGTAATAATAAAGATCTTTTTTAGTTTAAATCATTTCTTTTTTAGAATAAATTTTATTTTCAAGTAAATAGATGCATTTCATACTTTATCGATTTGATTTTCGTAAATTGTCTTAGCTTCATATTGAATCTTACAACAATTCGATTTGGTTGTAATATTTGGACATTGTTATTCTTATGTGATTCATCCCCATTTGTAATAATTGTACCCCCATTCCCGGATACTTTTGTAATAGCTTAGACTTTTAATTTCCGCAATTTATTGCTTTCTATATCCTGTATAGTAATTGGGCATGTATGGCAAGATTCAAAAATCAATCGCTAGATGACCTAATCAAAGAATAAATAACTTGAAATCAACACACTTCTCACACGCGCACCTCTAGGGTAACCTCGCTTGTTGCCTCGAAAATGCAATCATGTCCCTCGAATATGAGACACTCTAGCAAATGGCCCATTCGATAAGAAAATATCGTAGTCCCTCGATGACCCTCGATGTTGCCTTTGATAAAATGATCTCGTCCCTTAAAAAATTGCTAGAGAGTCTCACAAGTTTCTTTCTATGATTGTATGCAATGACCCACGCCTGTCTCGTTTAACATCCAATTACAAGTTTGTTTACCAAATACAATGGTAAAACAACAATGTGAAAGGGTTAAAAATGTGTAGGAAATATCTTTGAGTTAGGGTAGACAACTCCTAGTTACTTGATCAACTTGCAAAACATCCTTGCTAATTTCAAACACTCAACATATTTCAAAGCAATTTCCCAAAACAAACTTTCAAACATTGAAACATCTTTTCAAAAGACAAACACCTTTGTAAAACATTCAAACAAGAATTGTTACAAAGGTTGCCTAGACAAGGCCTCTTTTCAAAACATTTTCAAAACCACACACAACGCACCATTTCAAACAATTGAAAAGCAAAAGCAAGTGATCTAAACAAGTAACTAAGAGCCCATGGAAAACCATGGATGAAAAGGGTGCTAGCACCTTCCCTTTTCATAATCTACCCCCCAAACCCAAGAAAACATCTCAAAGGTATTTCCTGTGCTTTTTGACCTTTCCTTTGGATAAAATAAAAAGTCGGTGGCGACTCTTGCTAAACCGCACAAGTGCGAACACAAACGCAAAACCTCAAGTCAGTTCTCCCACCGTATCACAAAACTGGAGACTTTGCTGGGGAATATCAAAAAGTGGGGTTACATTAGGGTTTTAGATCACCTTTACATGCTTATCTTGTTTTATTTGTATGCTTTACTTTTTTGGTTCCTTGTTTGGGTTTGTTTTAAATCCTACACCCGAATTTGGGGACACCTTTTAGGTAAGTAGCAATAAATTGTGAGGGAACTGTGTGGGGTATACCGATATGGTTGAAGCAGTAGCTACGTTGATGTGGCACTTTGGTTGGTACCGATAACCCTTGAGTTGAATCAAGGAGAGTACGGGGCCGCCGCGTGGTGTCGTGACGCATCAACTGACTTTAGAACCTTACTTGACCAACTTGGCCATTAGGATGTAGTGAGATGACCAGTTTCGGTATAGAGATGAAAATTGGTTGATACTCGATACTACACTCATTGAGGGTTGTTTCCTTGGAATATTTTGGTCGCCTGTAAGAGGCTAAATTGAAACAATGAACAAAGAAACCATCCAGTGATATTGAGCTCCTTAGAACCCAGTTACTATTTCTAGGACAGGTTGAGCCAACTAGACTTCAAGAGGGTACTTACCTACAAACTCCATGCAAGCCTAAACCTAAGGACTTGTCTGCTTTATGTGAATATGATTATTTGTATATAAAATTGCTTACCTCGTATATCTGTACATAACATCATACCATAGCATTTTCAATAACCATTTCAAGGATTTTGAGGGTCTTTGATGCAGGGGCACGTTGAACCAGATGTCTACCAAAGGGCAAGAGGATTCATTTTCCTCTAAACAAACGTCGTCAAAGATCAAGTACAACAACTTGAATCAAGGGCTATGGCCCACTAAACATGGTGAGCTTGATTCTCGTGGAAAGACATCCACCGATACAAAGTTCTCCAATCAAAGATGTTCAATTTCTAACATTTTCTTGTGTTTACCCCGCGAGATCCTTGAAAACATGCATCCACATATCATGCATCGTATCATTACAGGTTTCCCCCTTTTAGGTATCCTTATCTTCCTACTGTTTATTTCAGTAGAGATGGCTCTAGAGAAGACTATCAAATACATCCAGGCTCAAAACACTCAACTTCAAAAGATGTTCTTGAACCTGTCCAAGGGACAAGAAGAGGTGAAAGCTCTCCTCACAAGGGGCATGGTCACAGGGAATCCAGGGGGCATCAGGAATGATCAGTTGGAAGGGCTACAGATTGAGATGTCAACAATGAAAATCTAGATGATGGGACAAATGGTGGGCCAGATGGCTCTTATTCAAAACCTGGCTCAAGGACAAGAGGAGTTAAAGGTCCTCTTCAAAAAACTGCATCGGGATGGATGTAACCAAATGGGGAAAACAACTAGGGTTGAGGATCTAGTCATCATTCAGCCTCCCTTGAGACAAGAAGTCGAGGGAAAGCCTCCCCAGTTTGCTTCAGGGTCACAAGCCCAACAACAACCTCACCAACATCAACAGGGAAATAAGCATAAGCAAAATACATCTGAAAAGCACTTTACTGAGATTAACAGGCCATTATTCCAAGTGCTACAACGCTTGTTAGAAGTCAAGCTTATTGTATTAAGGGACCCCCCTCGGCGTTCCAACACATCCGCTCCAGGGTACAATCCAAATGCAAGATGTGCGTATCATTCCAACAGTCCTGGACATGACACCGATGGCTGTTGGACATTGGGAAACAAAATTCAAGATCTGATTAAAGAAACAACGTTGGAGTTCACACAAGATGGTCAGATGAAAATCTTCCGCTGAGGGTTCTCCACCTGAAATGACAAGTTCAGACAAAGAGGCTTTGTTTCATTTGAATTTTCAAGTTGTAATTTCTTTTGTTATTCAAACAATTATCTATTAATGTCAAACTTTGTTTCATTAATGCATTGCATATGTTTGTCTTGAATTCATCCATTCGTTTTCACTATACTTAAACTATGCTTTCTTTATGACATTTAAACCTTGCTAAAAGTTACAAACCTTTAGAGGGAGGATGACGAAAACAATGCCATAATATCATATAGTATGCTTTTGGACAGACCTTGCTGACGATGTACATGAGTTTCTTTCAAATCCTAAACACTTGAGTTATAAGGAAGATAATCCCTAGTCAACCCCTTCGAGCCAAAGAAGTAGAAGTTTTCTGTTTTAACACAAATTGAAACCTTTAATCAAAACCTGGGGCATGGTAGTCTCTCAGTTAATTCAAATGCATGTTGAAGTCGTAAACTCTCATATTGTAATACAATGAATGACATCAAAAACATTCCTTTGGAATCAAAAGACGGTGATGGTTCCTTATTTCATAGGCAGTCATTATCTCTCAAAAAGAAAAGCCCACTAAGTCAAAACCTACAAAGGAGACTTACGAAAGCTGGGGCATCCCGCTGACTGTAATCTCGAAAATAGGGATAATAAACCGAAAGAAAGAAGTCACCACAAACCCTCAACAAAAATAATGTTGCAAAAAAAAAAAGATTGCCTTCTAACAAATTCAACTTGTGTGAACCATCACCAAAATGTCATCCCAGACTCATTTGGAATTCAAACGCACGATTAACTGAGTTTAGGACTGAAGAACATCACGAAGAGCGGGTGCGTACAAATATACTTTGAGCCTTTATCCTTTGTTTCTTAAAACCGTGAACCAAGCCACGTTACAACCCTTCAAAAGTCCTAATTGAAGCATGGGTTAGTTCGAAAGCATACTGTTACAAAAGGTATCCTGACTCCTGTAAGGCTTTTCTCTAAATCCTGAGTTGAACTTTTCCTACAAAAGTTTTCTGCTAAAAAATGCATTTTCAAAATTTCAATACAAGCATAAACTTTGCATTATTTGAATATCGTTGTTTGCATATGGCTATTTGTTTGACAGCGAAGAAATTCACACAATGAATATCCGATGAACGAAAGCTTTCTCAGTGAACAAAATCACTTCAAGTGGGATGACACTTCCGTTGCAAAAATCTCCTATCAACACAGGGGACATAACATGGCATTGTCCAATAAACCTGGGGCAGTCCAGTCACGATTTCAAGAAATCTCTCAAAGTGCATAGTAGCCTGGGGCAAGTCTCCGTCATCGTCACTTGGGGCATCGAACGTCAATCCCAACAAAGGGTTGCATACAATCAAACATTTCCTGGCGAAGCCATAAACACTCGCTACATGGGGCAGTGACAAATATCTCCAAAATCCTTCTCATAAGATGGCTCCCAACCAGAGTTTTGATTTTTGATAACCTCTTCCCAGCTAAGTCGACCTCAAGAATTCCTGAGAATTTTTCCCATTTGAAGTCGCCAGATTTTTCACTATCGGAAACAAAACAAAAATTCAACTCTTTCCTCCATCACCAGTTCGGGATTTATTTTCCCTAGCGAGAGGTCGTCTTGAAAACATTATACATCCGTACATCAGGATATCATACAACACAAATCTCATTTATTTTGAGAACATCTTTGTTTGATATATGTCATGAACTAACCTTTACCTGTCAGGAAAGATGCAGTCAAATTCTTACAAAATTCAAGCTATGAAGCCTGGACCACGACCAGGTAGTAGTTCATTCAACTTTCCCCTTCAACAGCAGTCCAAGATTTATTTTCCCTGGCATCAGTTGAAGATACACCAAGACTTTCGTCTGGCTCAGTTAAAACGATTCTAAGATTTTTCAGATTCTTATCCAGTCAAAGTAATTCAAGACCTTCTCTGGCTCAGTCAGATCGACACTAAGATCTCCCTGATTCTTATTCCAGTGGAAGATATTCCAGATTTTTGTTGTTTCAAGATAAATCTCTCAACGGTTTATTCTGATTCACTTCCAGGTTTTGCTGTCATAGATCCAGTTCAAACTTTCCGTCAACAATCACCTTTGAATGGTATCTTTAAACCCATTTCTATACATAATCTCTATAACACGTCATTAAGATCCTCAGCGGAGATGACACTACCAACTACCAATCCCCAGCGAAGCTGAAACTATCAAACCACAGTGGAAATCATCCAGTTTCTCCAAATCCCCCAGCAAGTTATCTTAGAGCCTGGAAATCAACCATATAACAGTCAAACTTTGTTTTATCCCCAACCAAGGATAACTCCCCAGAAGATTGGCATACTCCCAAGCTCCTGATACCCTTAACAGAATGAAGATTCTCATTCTTGAAACCCCAGATGATTGGCATACTCCCAAGCTCCTGATATCCTTAACAAAATGAAGATTCTCATTCTTGAAACCCCAGAAGATTGGCATACTCCCAAGATCCTGATACCCTTAACAGAATGAAGATTCTAATTCTTGAAACCCCAGAATATTGGCATACTCCCAAGCGCCTGATATCCTTAACAGGATAAAGATTCTCATTCTTGAAACCCCAGAAGATTGGCATACTCCCAAGCTCTTGATATCCTTAACAGAATGAAGATTCTCATTCTTGAAACCCCAGAAGATTGGCATACTCCCAAGCTCCTGATATCCCCAACAGAATGAAGATTAAAATTCTTGAAACCCCAGAAGATTGGCATACATCCAACCTCCTGACCTAAACGCCTGAATGAAGATTCTCATTCTTGCTTCCCAGTAGATTGGCATACATCCAACCTCCTGACCCAAACGCCTGAATGGAGATTCTCATTCCTGCTTCCCAGTAGATTGGCATACACCCAACCTCCTAACCCAAATGCCTGAATGAAGATTCTCATTCTTGCTTCCCCAGTAGATTGGCATACACCCAACCTCCTGACCCAAACGCTTGAATGAAGATTCTCATTCTTGCTTCCCCAGTAGATTGGCATACACCTATCCTCCTGACCCAAACGTTTGAATGAAGATTCTCATTCTTGCTTCCCGAATAGATTGGCATACACCCAAACTCCTGACCTAAACGCCTGAATGAAGATTCTCATTCTTGCTTCCCAGTAGATTGGCATACACCCAACCTCCTGACCCAAACGCCTGAATGAAGATTTTCATTCTTTCTTTCCAGTAGATTGGAATACACCCAACCTCCTGACCCAAACTCCTGAATGAAGATTCTCATTCTTGCTTCCCAGTAGATTGGCATACACCCAACCTCCTGACCCAAACGCCTGAATGAAGATTCTCATTCTTGCTTCCCTAGTAGATTGGCATACACCCAACCTCCTGACCCAAACGCCTGAATGAAGATTCTCATTCTTGCTTCCCCAGTAGATTGGCATACACCCAACCTCCTGACCCAAAAGCCTGAATGAAGATTCTCATTCTTGCTTCCCTAGTAGATTGGCATACATCCAACCTCCTGACCCAAACGCTTGAATGAAGATTCTCATTTTTGCTTCCCCAGTAGATTGGCATACACCCAAGCTCCTGATACCCTTAACAGAATGAAGATTATCATTCTTGAAACTTCAGAAGATTGGCATACACCCAAGCTCCTGATACCCTTAACAGAATGAAGATTCTCATTCTTGAAACCTCAGAAGATTGGCATACACCCAAGCTCCTGATACCCTTAACAGAATGAAGATTCTCATTCTTGAATTTCTCATAAGATTGGCATACACCCAAGCTCCTGATACCCTTAACAGAATGAAGATTCTCATTCTTGAAACCTCAGAAGATTGGCATACACCCAAGCTCCTGATACCTCCAACAGAATGAAGATTCTCATTCTTAAAGTTGCATACAACCAAAACTCCTGAACTTCTTCCAAACAGGAATAAGCTTTTCCCCAGAGTCCTGAGCTTACTCTCCAGCAGGATAGTTACTCCCCAACAGTATAACTATTCCCCACAGAGTTTTTACTCCCCATCAGAATGAAGATTCTCATTCTTGATTCTCCAGTGAAGTTGCCAGAGCCTTCTTTACTCTCAGCATGAATTTGTCAGATTTTTTTAATTCCATGCATATCGAAGATTCTCGTTCTTGACTCCTCAGCACAAATTCCTCTAGCAGAATAAAGATTATCATTATCAATTCCCCATAGAAGTTGTCAAATTTTTGATAATCCCTGTGAGTTGTCCAAAATCTTGAATCTCCAGCAGCAGTCATGGATTTATTTTCCCCAGCAGCAGTCAAAGATTTTATTATCTCCAGTTGTTAAGGATTTATTTTCCTCAGCAAGACAGCTAATTAGCTTACATGTGCATATATTACATTCATATGTCATAAGAATTGATAAAACACATATATTACATCATACATTTCATGCAACATAACTTCATGTTTCAGCTAATATTTTACCCTTTTCAGGATAAGATTAACAAGCTACCAAATTCAAGGATCATGAAAACAGTTTACGGATGCTCCAGACATGGATGCTAATCTATCGCTTGTTCATATTCAATTTCAAAAAACAGCTCAGAGACGTTCCATACACGGATACCTTTCTGATACTCATTCTTTCGACTTACAACGTACAATTCAACAAACATTCTTGGATGGCATCTTTAAGCCCATCTCCGACAAGATTCTGTCACATCTCCAAATGGCATCTTTAAGCCCATTCCCTCAACCATACTTTGACGAGTGCAAATTTACGGGCACTCTAGTGTCCGATCATCTTTTACCTTCGAATCGCGAACAACAAACTCGCCGATCTAACTCTTCAGGTTCAAGAAGATTAAACAGGGGCAACTGTTCTACCCCAAAATTTGCCCTCCCTCTTTTACAGAAAATCACAACCCTAGGGTTTCTCAGGTATTCAAGAATGGCTCAGGAATCGATCAGACAGGTTTTCTCCTATGGCAGTAAATCAAGAATTAGGGTTTTTCTCGCATTTCTCAGAAGAAACTGAATCCTCAGAAAGTCAATTGGTTGTCACATATTTTCAGGCTCTCTCAAATTTACTGGAAAAAGGCAGTGTTTGTTTGATCCAGGTTAACCGGATAATTGACGTCTTTCAAAATGTTTGCTCGTTTAGGGAATAAACATTTGCTTTTTTATTGGAATACACAGTGCGTGTTTTGATTGGAATACTGTTGCAAGGTTACAAGATTACAGAGTTTTTTGGATTACTTGGAGTTTAAGTTATCTGGATTGGAATTATTGGAATGCAGTTCAATTATTTTGATCAGGAAATCTTAAAGGATTAGTGAAGATGCAAAGAAATAATTACAAGTTGCTAACAATAATGGACTTTTATTGGATATCAGATGATCTCATAAAGACTTTCTTCATTTATTTTAGATGTTGTTACAAAAATAATTTATTATTCAAATGCTGTAGGTTTTACAACTTATAGTACTTGAAAAATAAATTATTACAACTAATGGAAAATCTCTCTAAGTTACAAATCTAAGCCTAAGCTTCCATTGCTCCCATGCTCGCTACAAAGTCTCCTGCTTCCTCTGTGTTGTCACCATCCAATTTGTGCTCACATGAAAGAAAGACAAAAAAAATATTAGTACAATTAATTGAACATAAAAAAGAATTCTGAGAAAGAAAGAAAAATGTTCATCATTAAAGTTTTCCGTTTGGAATCAGAGGGGCTATTTTCATTTCATCATGTTTTTATTTTTCTCTTTGCAAATCACAAAAAGATTGCTCTTCTTGGTTCACAAAAAGAAAAAATAAGAATGCAAAGCAATGGTCCAAATGGAAACATGTTCCAAACAATGCAGCAAGTTGTCTTGGAAAACTAAACAAGGCGCCAAACTGAACTAAACAAGGCCAAGCATTACTAACTAAACAAGACAAGTACAAGGCAGCAGCATGGCAAACTGGATGCAGCACAAACAAGCAAACCAGACTGCACCAAAATGCAAGCAGTAAATGTCAAGCAAACTAAACAATGCAGCATAGCAGAAGACAGTACAAACTGGACAAAGTACAAACAAACAACAGGAAATTAAAGAATGTAGTGTGGTAAACCAAACAACAAGCAAAGGGCTTGTTGCATATAGCCTTTTCATCATTTTCCTAAAAATTGGCAAACTTTTCAGAAAAGCAGAGAAAAGCATTTTTGCTTTTATCATGGAGAGAGGAGAGAGAGAAAAGATATCACCTATTTTGTTGGGATTGTACAGTTTGGCTACTCTGTCACAAGTAAGTTGTAAAACAAAAGGCAACTAGGATATAACAGTAGAGAGACTGCAAGGAGAAGGGAGAACATTTTGTCAAAGCTGCCAAACATTCACAACAATCTCCAAAACCTTCAACAGTTCAAACCTAACAAAACTGTCTAACAAACAGCCAGCAACCCAAGCCTGTTAAACCAGTTTCAAACAAGCCACAACTGTAACAACAGTAACAACCACAACAAATACACAAAACCTGCACAAAACACTTAAACCTGCAACATTTTTCCAAACTGTCAAAGGCATAAAAAATAGCCAAACCTGTAACCAAATCTCAAAAACATTCAAAAGCCATTTCCAACTTTCAAGCAAAACACAACAATCAGTTTCCAGATCTGTTGAATCAAAGCCCGCAAACTCAACATTTTGGCAAGTTAGCAAAAACTGCAAAAGCCACAACTCATTCCAATAACAAACAATCTCCAAACCTGTTTTCAAACCAAAAACTGAAACCATTTTCAAACCCAAAACTTGCAGAACCAAAACTGCAAAAGATTCAAACCATCAAAACTCCGTTCAATACCAAAAAAACTTGAACTCATTTCAAAGCCAACAATCATCATCATCAACAACTTACAAATCAAAAGTTTCATAAACAATCATCATCATCAACAACTTACAAATCAAAAGTTTCAGAAGCAATACCAACAATCATCAAACAGTCTAAACAAAACTGTCAAAAATCAGTGTTCTAACCAACAATATCCAACAAAGTCAGAAGTGTAACACCATCATCATTCAAGTTCAAGGAAAAGAAGGAAGTTACCAAAAAGCGCGTCCATCATCATCTCTCCCCCCGCCTCCGGCCACCAAGGAAGCGCCATCAGTTCAATCTCACATTCCTCTCTCAGAAAAAGTTCCAGAGGTATGTTCCTTTTCAAATAATTTTCTGTACCTCACGATATAGCACAATAGGTCAAACAGAGAAAATATGAATAAGATAGAACCAACAACAAAAACTCGTTTAAGCTCAAAATCAAAACTTTACCTTTCCAGAAGAGAACCATTAATATTTGTTTAGGAAGTGAGAGAGGAGAGGCGCTCTGACAACGTGAAGCGAGAGGAAGATCAGAAAATACGCCTCAAACCCTTTAGAGAGTTTCATTTCAAACTTAGGAATTCCCAGAAAAGATGTAAACCCAGTTGAATCGAAAATGGAGATGTACGAGTAGAGGCGTTGAGTGAGAAAGATGAATGAGGGAAATAAACGAGAGAGACAACGGCGCCGCTGTAAGCGTAATTCATAAACCCTAATCCCTTCCGTTAACCCTAATTCGCAAACCCTGATCAAACATTTGTGAAAGGCTTAAGAAATTGGGCCTATCCGGTCCACAAACATTAAACTCATGCGTAAATGCTAGTACCCCCCCCCCCCCCCTTTGCCCTTTTGTTCTGGTTTCAGCATCAACATTGATTATATCTTTGGGCCTAGCATTTTGTATTTTCTTTTAAAGCCCATTTTTTTTGCTTTGCTTTCTTATGAATTTACTAATCAGAACCTTTTTTAAAACAAAAAAAGAAAACATTTTCTCTAGTTTAATTTAAGTCTTGAGATTATTTCTTTTTATCATTTCTTTTTATCTTTATTAATTTGTTACTAATAATAAAAACATAAAAAATTTTAATTTAATTAGTTTGCTTTCTTTAAAACTTTTTTTAATTGATTAATAAAAGTACAAAAATAAAGAATTAGTTTAGTTAATTTTCTTTCTTTAAACATTTCTTTCAAAATTATTAAAAAATACAAAAGAGTAATAATAAAGATCTTTTTTAGTTTAAATCATTTCTTTTTTAGAATAAATTTTATTTTTAAGTAAATAGATGCATTTCATACTTTATCGTTTGATTTTCGTAAATTGTCTTAGCTTCATATTGAATCGTACAACAATTCGATTTGGTTGTAATATTTGGACATTGTTATTCTTATGTGATTCATCCCCATTTGTAATAATTGTACCCCAATTCCCGGATACTTTTGTAATAGCTTAGATTTTAATTTCCGCAATTTATTGATTTCTATATCCTGTATAGTAATTAGGCATGTATGGCAAGATTCAAAAATCAATCGCTAGACGACCTAATCCAAGAATAAATAACTTGAAATCAACACACTTCTCACACGCGCACCTCTAGGGTAACCTCGCTTGTTGCCTCGGAAATGCAATCATGTCCCTCGAATATGAGACACTCTAGCAAATGGCCCCTTCGATAAGCAAAGATCTTAGTCCCTCGATGACCCTCGATGTTGCCTTTGATAAAACGATCTCGTCCCTTACAAAATTGCTAGAGCGTCTCACAAGTTGCTTTCAATGATTGTATGCGATAACTCGCGCCTGTCCCGTTTAACATCCAAACACAAGTTTGTTTACCAAATACAATGGTAAAACAACAATGTCAAAGGGTTAAAAATGTGTAGGAAAGATCTTTGAGTTAGGGTAGACAACTCCTAGTTACTTTATCAATTTGAAAAACATCCTTGCTAATTTCAAACACTCAACACATTTCAAAGAAATTTCCCAAAACAAACTTTCAAACATTAAAACATCTTTTCAAAAGACAAACACCTTTGTAAAACATTCAAACCAGAATTATTGCAAAGGTTTCCTAGACAAGGCCTCTTTTCAAAATATTTTCAAAACCACACACAACGCACCATTTCAAACAATTGAAAAGCAAAAGCAAGTGATCTAAACAAGTAACTAAGAGCCCATGGGAAACCATGGATGAAAAGGGTGCTAGAACCTTCCCTTTTCATAATCTACCCCCCGAACCCAAGAAAACATCTCAAAGGTCTTTCCTGTGCTTTTTGACCTTTCCTTTGGATAAAATAAAAATTCGGTGGCGACTCTTGCTAAACCGCATAAGTGCGAACAGAAACGAAAAACCTCAAGTCAGTTCTCCCACCGTATCACACCTACGGTCAGTGGAATCAAAGAAAAACTAAACATTGTCCAACGGTAGGAGCTGTGGTGATCTCCAACCCTGCATCAAACCAACAACAAAACAATTAGCGCGGACAAGATGTGCCCAGAAGATAGTTCACCCGGATTAACATGTCCTTATCTCAGGTTTTGCCACACCTGTTAAAGTCTAATCTTGTTACTCTAAAGGAGGCTCCTAAAATCCAAATACTACATCTCCCCGATATAATCCAAATGCTCGATGTGCCTACCATTCCGACAGTCTGGGGCATGATACAAACAATTGTTGGGCTCTGAAAAACAAAGTGCAAGATCTCATTGAGGCGAAGGCGATTGAATTTGACCCTCTGGAAACCCAATGGCACCAATACCTAAGAATGTCCAGTGTGTTAATGTTGTTGATGATGACCTGTTTGTTTCTTTTGTTAATGAACTAGTTACTCTTCTTCTGATTGTTAAGAAGAATATTTTGCGAGCCGGTTTATTTTTGGGCTGTGGTGAAGGTTGCTACCAGTGTGCGTCTCTACCCAATGGTTGCTTATTGTTAAAGATAGGTGTCCAACGCCTGATGAACCACAAAGAAATTCTGTTTGAGAAGACTCCCTCTACAAGAATTCTATGTGAAGATATATCAATAATTACCATTTCCAACAATCTTTCCAAGGTCTCCTCCAAAAGACCCGTTAGAATTACATCCCCTCCAAAGGTTGCTTCTTTAATTATCACTTTTCCTGGGCCGATACCATATTCCTCTGATAAGGCTGTTCCTTGGAATTATGGGGCTGACGTTTACTACCATGGCATCAAGAATGATTTACTGGCTATTAAGAATGAAGACACTGAAGATACTGATCCTAACATCGACAACATTATTGGGACCAATAAAGTTACCAGAAGCGGAAGGATTTTCTCTTTTGAAATCTCTCTGAAGACTATTGATACTCCTGTTATTACTCCCATTGCTACTCCTACTGCCATTCCTATTGTTATCCCTGCTACTGAGTCAGCTGAGACTCGGGGCAAAGAGGTACTGGTTGAGCTTGCCCGAATGGAGGCACATAAAGTAGCCGTTCCTGAAGCTTCTAAAAAAGAAATGAAATAGATACTGAAAATTATACAGAAAAGTGACTACAATATTATGGAACAATTGGGGCAGACCCCATAAAAAATTTCAATGTTTGACCTACTGCTATGCCCTGAAGCCTATGTCAAGGCTTTGGTAAAGTTCCTGAAGTCTGCTCATGTGCCTCAAGAAACTTCTGTCGACCAATTCGAGAACTGCATTGCTAGTTTGACAGTTGATAATGGACTTGGTTTCTCTAATGCTGATTTAACGTCTAGAGGAAGAAAGCATAATGAGCCCCTTCATGTCTCTATTGAGTGCAGGGGCACTACCCTAGCTCATGTTTTGGTGGATATAGGTTTATCATTGAATGTATTACCTAAGAACGCTTTGGATAGATTAGACTGCGAAGGACTGACTTTGAAGCCCAATAATATTGTGGTGAGGGCTTTTGATGGTTCTAAAAGAATAGTACACGGGGATGTAGACATCCATATTAAAATTTATTCTCAGACCTTTGACTCCACCTTTTAAGTGATGAACATCCGCTCGTCTTATTCCTGTTTATTGGGTCTCCCTTGGATTCATGGGGCCGGTGCTGTTACTTTTACTCTACATCAAATGATGAAGTACCCAGTTAATGGAAAGATTATTATAGTCCATGGCGAGGAAAAATATATGGTGAGTCACCTGAACTCTTTCAGGTATGTTGAGATGGACAGCGAGTTCATTGAGACCCCCTGCCGAAATTTTGAAGAGGTTCCTCAGACAATTGTTGCAACCAAGACTGCTATCAATGTCCCAAAGTTTACCAGACCTCCATTGAAGATGGCTTCTTTGAAGGATGCCAAAGCAGTAGTCAAAGAAGGTGGGTGTACCATTTGGGGTCAACTCCTGATATCCCCTACAAATATGACAAGTTTGGTTTGAGTTTTACTTCAGGAGCCCAAAGAGCTGTTCGTCGTGCTCGCGCCGGAGGACCACCACTACACATCAGCAACCATGGAATCAATGCTTTGGAGGACAGTGATAGTGACTGTGACATGGACAAATGGATCTTCCCAACTATCAACGGTGGACTCAACAATTGGGAATCTAAGGATTTTGTTCCCATTACTTTTATCCAGGAGTAATTGTCTTTTTGTTTTTGGAATATGTAATATTTGAACAATTTAAACTCTAAAGCCTTGTGCTTTACCCGAGGCACAATGATCTATTTGTGAGGGTTATTGCTTCATCTTCATATGTCATTAATAAATCATTGGACGTTTTGCATACAAATTTTACGCTCTCTGTCTTTCTTTTCTATTTTTTATTTTATCAAAAATAGCTATGCTCTCTTACAGACACCCACATATCAAACTGCAAATCCACATCCACCCTAGATCCCATTGATAACGGTTCTGCTATTACGAATTATGAGGAAGATTGCGAAGTACCAGGAGAACTTGCTAGACTGTTGCAATATGAGGAAAGGGAAATACAACCTCATGAAGAGCCGATTGATAAAGTAAACTTGGGTACTAAAAAGGATAAAAAGGAAGTCAAGATAAGTGCCAACTTGGAGCATAATGTCAAAGAATGGTTAATACAAATGTTACATGACTACGTTGATATCTTTTCCTGGTTATACAAAGACATGCCAGGGCTAGACACTGTTATTGTGGTTCATCGTCTTCCAACGAAAGAAGATTTCCCTTTAGTGAAGCAAAAGGTTCGTCATATGCATCCAGAGATGTCAAAAAAGGTCAAAGCTGAAGTTATGAAACAGTTCAACACCGGTTTCTTAGCTGTTACCTCTTATTTGCAATGGGTTGCTAATGTTGTTCTGGTATTGTAACGCGGTGGGAGAACTGACTTGGTTGTTTTGCGTTTGATCACAATTGTGTGGATAGCAAGAGTCGCCACCGACTTTTCTTTTATCCAAAAGGAAAGGCTGAAAAGAACAGGAAAGACCTTTAGAGATGTTTTCTTGAGTTCGGGGAGTAGGTTATGAAAAGGGAAGGTAGTATCACCCTTTTCATCCGTATTTTTATATGGGCTCTTAGTTGGTTGCTAGATCACTTGCTTTTGTTTGAAAGTGTGCTTGTGGTGTGATTTTTGCATGTAGTTTGGAAATGTCTTTGTAATGGTTCTCGTTTCTATAAGAACGCGTACAAAGTGTTTGTTTGGAAAATAGTTCAAAGAAGTGTTTGTGGAATGTGTTTTTTGAAAGTGATTTTGGAAAGGTTTCTTTGTAATGGTTCTCGTTTCTATAAGAACGCATACAAAGTGTTTGTCTTTTGAAAATGTTTCAAAATGAAAGTGTTGGTGTATAAAATGTTTTTGTTGTAAGCAAGCGGGCAACTAGGAGAGAATCTACCTACTCAAAAGGTCTTAAATGTTCTTTTCCTCCTCATTTAGATGTTGCTACCTTACCATTGTTTTGGTAAGAAGCCCCATCGTTAGATGTGAAGGGACAGACGCGGGTCAATCGTACAGTCATAAAAGGCAACTTGTGTGACGCTTTAGTAATTTTTCGTAATGGACTAGATTGTTTTACCGAAGGCAACATCAAGGGATATCGAGGGAATACGATCTTTTTTTATCGAAGGGTCTTTGCTAAAGCGTCCCATATTCAAGGGACATGACTGTGTTTCCGAGGCAGCAAGCAAGGTTACCCTAGAGGTGCGCGTGTGAAAAAGTGTGTTCGATTCAAGTTAATTTGTATTTGATTAGGATTTCTAGTGGTTAATTTTATGTCTTGCCATGCACGCCTAATTACTATATAGTATAAGGAAAACAGTAAATTGTAAAAATTAAAATTCTACGCTATTACAGAGCTTTTGGGAATGGGGGTACAGATTTACAAATGGGAATGGATCAATGTGATTAAAAGTCCAAATAGGAAATCAATACAACCAAATCGAATCGAGCTATTAATTAAAACTGTAATAGTCTATGAAGTAAAAATTAATTAACAAAGTATAAAAATTCTTGATATTTTTGTTTGTGAGAATTTGAAAAGAAAATAAAGATCTATTCTATATTTTTTTGAATTTTATCATGTGGAAGCTAAATAATTTAAAAGAAAGTTAACTAAATGATAAAATATTAATAAAATTATTCATAATAATCGCTAACTAAACTAATTGAGAAAATTAAATAATTCGAAATTATGATTCTAGAATTAAGACTAAAGATTAATAAAATTAAATCTAAACTGAATAAAGTTATTAAAGTAATTCTAAACTAACTTAAAATTCTAAGTTATTAAACTAAACCTAAAATGAGCTAATTATGAAATTACTTAAATTAAATATAACTTAAATTAATTCTAAAGTCATTAAATAAAAATCTAAATTATGTTAAGTATAAACTAAAAATAATAATTATAAACTAAACTAATTAAAATAAATGCCTAATTAAAAACTACATGATTAATTAAAACTAACTAACCTAAGATAATATGACAATGCTAATAAAACTAAATAAAACCATGGTGTAAAACAAAAAATGGAGGGTGCTGTCATGAATTTCGTATGGGCTTTTGATTAAAAGCCTAAACCCCCTTTTTTTTATTACTTTTGTCTAATAGTAAAAGAAGGAAATGACAAAAAGATTGAAAAAAATGCACAAAATATCCCAGGGGGTCTCGAACCCGGGACCTCTATATCACACAAACCCATGCTAACCACTATACCAACTGACCCTTCATTTATTTAAACACTTTCATTAATACAAAATCCAATAATTGAATAAATGGGCTAGTAAACAAACTGGGCCGGGTTGAGGTCCAAGACAAGAAGACAAAGGAATTTGTAAATCCTAGATGCAAGAAAAGGGCATCGCGGCCAGCATATTGGGAAAGAGGAAAATTAATTCTCTTTTGTTTTTTTGTTATTCTTATTAATGGTTTTTCATTCCCACTAAACAATAATTAAAACCAAAAAAAGTATTAATCTCTCTCTCTCTTCTCCCACGATCTTCTCCTCTGCTGAACGAAAATGACAACAATCTTTGATTTTCACAATTCCAATAGCAAACACAAAATTCTTCCTATCTCTCTGTCTCAATTTTCCCTTCTCATTCCTCTCATATTACTACTAACTCTGAGATAACAACGACATATGCATCTCTCACAGAAAAGAAACGACAATGCTACTCAATCCTCTCACAAGTCTCAGGTTCGCTCGAGGTTTCACGGTAAGCAACAAAAAATAACAATACATGAAGGATCACAAAATAGTTGGCAACACACGCATATAGATTAAGGTAAGCATAAGCAAAGAAAAAAAATTCAGAAGAATATACCGACTCCGGTAAATCTCAGGTAATGCTTTTGATTCCCCTTCCCCCAATTTAGACTCTACTCTCTTATACAATTCTTATTTCTGGATTTGTGCGACCTCCTATGTTTTCTGCATTTGTTGTTGTTCAATTTGTTAAATTTGTGCGTTTGGTCAGAGTGTGCGTGGGAGCTGTTGTGTTGTGAAGTTGAGTTTTGTTTATCATGATTTCAGTTTTGAGGGAGCAGCTGCGATGAAGGTTGTGTTATTGCTGCAGTTGTATGACTCGTGGATGAATTCTGAGCATTAAAATTGAGCAGGGAATGGCACGATTTTGTTAGTATGTGAGTGAATGATGGTGATTGAGGGAGTATTTGTTGATGATGATGTTACTGATTGGAAGATAGTTTAGTAGAAGATGGGTGTTGTGGAAGGTGATAATAATCAATTTACAGAGAGAATTGTATGATTGAAATTGTATAATGGAGGTGGATTGATGAATGAAGAGGAAAGTGTTTAGATCGGAAAAAAAAGAAGGTCTCTGTAAAATCTTTTGTCTGATAAGTCTATGTGTTTTTTTATTTTGGATCTGCCTCTCCCTTGTTGAAAATCTCCCTTTCTTGCCTCTAATTGCTTCTGTTATATAGGTGAGATAGTGAGAAAGTGGGGGGAAACAAATGGTATTTGAACACTTTAGTATGCTGTCTAAATTACTTTTTGATACAATTTTTGTGTTGCTGATTTTGTGCAATATTTAGCTGTTTGTGGACAGGACAATAGCAGGTTTAGGAAGCATGTGGAGGAGAATTTTGGACTGACTTCCTTGGTATTATTATGTAGATTGTGTAGCTGTTTTTGTAGGGAAGTAGTAGGTTTTGGGACAGCAACAAGACTTTTTTTTGTAGCAAGGTAGCAAGGCTTGTTTTGGCAGTTTTATGGGCTGGTTTGTGAACATGTTTGATAAGTTTATGTAACAGGTTTTAGGCAGCAGTGCAGTGGACAATTTTGACAACTTGTGGGGTTAATTTGGACAAGTTTTGGGGCTGATTAGGATAGGGCTTATGCGTGGGTTTAGAATTTTAGTTTTCATGTACTTATGAATGTAATTTGGTAATGAAATCAAGAATGATGTAATGGTTTTGAATCATGAAATTTATGGATGAGTCTTGAATTCAAGTGTATGCTTAAATACTTTCTCATGAATGAACATGAATTTATGATGAACTTGAAAATTTGAATGGATATTTTTATGAATGCAAAAATGGAAATTATTTAAAATTTCGAATATTCTTGTAATGATACATTCTGCAATAATATCATTTTCTTCCCATTTTCATGTGAATTTTACTTAGCCTTTCCATATTCAATCCGTAATCATGACTTTGATCATATTCTCATTATCCACCATTTGAATTCCTTGAATTAGAATTGAAACTTGAATGATATTTGAATCTTGAATTGTGATAGAAGTAAAAAATATCTTGCACTTTGTTCTTGCAATCTTGAAATAATCCTCTAAAAATGCATTTTGCTCAAAATTCCAAATTCATAAATCTTCTTGAATCGATATTGCAATTTAATTGACGAAATTGGATATTTGATTTTATGGAATTGGGTGCTAGAAAGAAAATTTCACAACATCGAACCCGTTCTTGATTCAAATTCAAGTAATCCCGCACTTTTGCACTTGTACTTCAATTCACATGATCAAACAGTGTTTTGGAAAATCCCGTCATGATATGAATGAAAATTAGAAGTCGAGAATTTTTCCAAATCAAAACATGACCCATAATTTTTTCAATAAATTCTATAACATTCAAAGCATAATTTGACTCCAATCTTTAAGGAAATTTGTAGATGACATTTCTTTAAAGCATATGAATTTCTGATAATCTTTCACACGTAATCGGCTCTTGACTTGTAAAGACAAGTTGGAGATGACGTTAAGGAGAGTCATACGCTAAAATAATCACTCAAAAATATCGAATAATAAAGAAGTAACAAACTCAAAGGTCAATTTGACCTCACAACGGTCGATTTGGGTCAATGCAGTTATTTTTAGTCATCTGAACCAATGACAAACTCAATTGTTTGAATTTGACCTTGCAAAGGTCGATTTGGGTCAATGCAGTCATTTTTAGTCATCTGAACCAATGACTGAGCAAAATCGCGACGCAAGGCTTGAAAAACTGACACGAACATCCTTGAGAATACATGAAGAACCATGAAGACCATTTAAAACCTCGAAAACTCAAATTTGCTTGAGAAATAACAAACCCTAGCTGCTGACTCAATGCCTAGGAGAAGAATTTGTCTGATCAAACCCTAAGTCATTTTGAGTACTTGAGAAAACCCTAAGATAACATCTAGAATGAAAAATGGGAGGGTAAATTTTGGGGTACAACAACTTCCCCTATTCAATCTTCTTCAACTTGAAAAGTGAGATCGACATGTTTTTCGTTCGTAGCTTGAAAGTGGAAGATGATTGAACACTAGAGTGCCCAGAAATTTGCACTCGGTGATGTGTCGGTTGATTGTGTAGGGGATGGGCTTAAAGATTCCATTTGGAGAAATGATGGGGACTTGTCGGAGATGGGCTTATAGATGCCATCCAAAGGTGATTGTTGACAGAAATTGGACTAAGTCTGAACTTGTCTTCAATTGGAAAAGAATCAGAATAAGCCTTTGGTCGATTTAAACTGAAGCTAGCAGAAGTCTTGAATGTTGTTTGACTGGAAATAATCAGAGTAAATCTTGGTGCGATTGTTGGTCGATTTAAACTGAAGCTAGCAGAAGTCTTGAATGTTGTTTGACTGGAAATAATCAGAGTAAATCTTGGTGCGATTTATCTGAACCAGAGAAAATGTCTATCTGGAAAGTATCAGGATAAAATGTTGAGAGATTTAAACTAAACCAAAAGAGGTCTTGGGTATTCTTTAACTGGAGAGAATAAGAATAGATCTTTGAGCGATTTATCTGAACCAGAGAAAGTGTCTACTAGGAAAGAATCAGGATAAACGGTTGAGAGATTTAAACTGAACCAGCAGGGGTCTGGAGAAGAATCAGAATAAATCTTGAAGCGACTTATCTGAACCAGAGAAGACGTCTGCCGGAAAGAAACAGAATAAACCTGTTGAGAGATTTAAACTGAACCAACAGGGGTCTGGAGAAGAATCAGAATAAATCTTGGGGCGATTTATCTGAACCAGAGAAAATGTATATGGGAAAGAATCAGAATAAACCATTGAGAGGTTTAAACTAAATCGGCAGAAGTGATGAAGGAAATATTTTTTATGTAGATGGTCAACTAGTCTTTTCTCAGGAATTGATCTGTAATTGATTTGTCCACGAATAATTGTCCTGTTCGAAATTTGTTGATGATAATTTTCTATTGATTGATCTTTCCTGAAAAAGGTAAAGAGTTAGTTGTATGCAATGCAATGATGCATGAAATGCATAGTGCAATGCATTTGTCTCATTGATTTTTATGATGTATGAATGTAATGTATGCGCATGTAAGATGTTCTGCTGCAGTGTTGTTGGATTAGGGAAAATAAATCCTTGACTGCTTTTGGGGATGTGGGGTGTAATTCTTCATATTTTTTTGAAATTGAAGTGTTGATGGATGGGTTTCCATAATTACAGAAATAAACTCTAATGGGGAAGGGAAACACCGTGCATTGCTTATGGACTTCGTGAAATCCTGCTGGGGAATCCTGAGAAACTGGGCGACTTTCACTGGGGAATCTTTGGAACGGTAACTGGAAGTTTTGCTCCGTCGGGGATGTGAGAGCACCTGACACCATTAGGCTGCATACTGGAGATACGTTAGTGATCTTGTAGTAGGATGTCATCGCTTTCGCTTTTGCTGGAAAAAGTACCTGCGGGGATTTTATGAAATGGCATATAGATATTATCCTATTTATTAAAGCCATTAGTAATTTGTCTTTCTGTTTTCTATTCCCTCTTTTCTTGTGCTTATTTGTAAACAGTAAACAAGTTCAAATGCATATGTTCAAAAATAATCATTGGACGTTTTTGCAAACAAAACAGGTAAATAAAAGAAAAACAGATAGTTTTGCACTTTTAAAGGAATATTTTTTTATTAACTTGAATAAGTATTTTTGTACAAAGAGACGAACATCCTAGTAAGAGAATGTCGTCGTAGAAAATGAAAACTGATACAAAGAAAAGATATCTATGTGAAATAATCCCATGGGGTTCCCACTCTGCTATAGCCTTCTTGTCTCTGAGCGTTTCATCCACTTGCTGCTTTTTTCGAAGCTGATTGGATTGATTAGAACCGTTTGAGTTTGTCAGTCGATATTAAAGGTTTTCTGTAAGGTGATCCAACGGGACATATTCATACGCTTTCAATCCCTAAATTTTTCCTGGACCGCCCTTTCGGGTTTTCAGTCCATCGGGATACCCTTTTTTGCCCAAGCCGCCCTTTCAGGTTTTCAGCTTTCCGGGTGTACAGATTTTTTTCTTTTGTATCTTATCCCTAATTTTTTCCCGAACCCTTTTGGTTCTCCGGGATGCCCTAATGTTTGCCTAAGCCAGTCGACCTAGCGGGTCTTTATTCATGCGTAGTATCTTTTAACTATGTCGGCATTTACAAGGTGCGGAAGGTCGTCGCCATCCATAGTGGTTAAGATCATTGCTCCACCAGAGAATATGTTTTTAATCACAAATGGTCCTTCGTATGTATGAGTCCATTTTCCCCTGGGATCACCTTGCGGCAATATGATACGCTTGATTACCAAGTCACCAACCCGATATACGTGACATCTGACCTTCTTGTTAAAAGCTTTGATCATACATTTTTGGTACATCTGACCATGACAGACAGTTGTAAGCCTCTTCTCATCAATCAAGTTCAATTGGTCAAGTCGAGTTTTAATCCATTCATCTTCATTTAATCCTTCATCTTTTATGATTCTTAGAGAAGGTATTTGGACTTCAATTGGTAGGAGAGCTTCCATGTCGTATACCAAATACAAAGGAGTTTCCCCTGTTGACGTGCGCGCGGTGGTACGGTAACCATGGAGAGGAAATGGTAACATCTCATGCCATTCCTTGTAGGTCACTGTCATTTTTTGTATGATCTTCTTGATATTTTTATTAGCGGCTTCTACAACTCCATTCATCTTCGGACGGTAAGGAGAAGAGTTATGATGTTGTATCTTGAATTGCACACATAGTGCGATAATCATAGTATTCTTGAGATTAGTACCATTATCTATGACGATTCTCTCCGGGATACTGTACCGACAAATGAGATTCTGTTTAACGAATCGGGCCACAACGTTCTTGGTAACAGAAGCGAATGAAGCTGCATCGACCCACTTCGTGAAGTAATCAATGGCAACCAAGATGAAGCGGAGTCCATTAGAAGTTGTGAGTTTGATCTCTCCAATCATGTCAATGCCCCAGATTGCGAAGGGCTAAGGAGCAGTCAGGATGTTTAGGGGAACCAGAGGCACATGTACTTTGTCAGCATATATCTGGAACTTGTGACAAGTTCGTGAATGTTGATAACAATCTGCTTCCATGGTGGACCAGTAGTATCCTACTCGTAGGATCTTTTTAGCCATCGTGT
This sequence comes from Vicia faba, assembly GCA_948472305.1. Taxonomy (NCBI): domain Eukaryota; kingdom Viridiplantae; phylum Streptophyta; class Magnoliopsida; order Fabales; family Fabaceae; genus Vicia; species Vicia faba. The sequence goes on along the minus strand of OX451740.1, from coordinate 532,151,088 downwards.
GTCCACTAGAATGAGTGCCAAAGGTACTTTCGTGTAAGTCATCCATGATCTTTTCTGCCTCACTCTGGTCTATGCAACGAAGCAAAGTAGAGTCATGGTTGCGTTTATAGAGGATTCTGTTACTGAGGAAGAATTTAGCAGAAAATCTTCTCAAGAACTTATTATCATTGACTGAAGCTCCCTCCGGATACTCTTGGGCCTCGAGATACCTCTTAATTTCATGGAAACAAGGCTTGTCCACTAATTATTCAGTATCAGCCTCATGACAGTGAGGTGGTTCGTCCATCCTCCCAATGGTGATATGAGGAGCCTCATTATCCCAGCTGATTTTAAACATGGATGACATTGTGGCTAGCGCGCCCGCTAGTTGGTTTTCCTCTCGTGGAAAATGCTCAAAGGTAATTTCCTCAAAATGTGGGATTAATGTCAACACATGTTCTTTGTAAGGGCTGAGATTAGGATGCTTCATGTCTCATTCTCCTTTGATCTGACTGATAACTAAGGCTGAATCTCCAAATACATTTAAGGAGTTGATTCCCAAATCTATGGCATCTTTGAGACCCATAATACATGCTTCATATTCCTCCATATTATTGGTACAGTTTAAACAAAGCCTCACAGTAAAGGGAGTATGACATCCTTCAGGGGATATGATCACAGCACCTATGTCGTTGCCGAGTGTGTTGGAAGCTCTGTCAAAAACCAAGGTCCATCGGGATCCTTGTTCAGGTCCCTCATATGGTGTGAGTTCTTCACAATTGTTTACCAACATGATGTCTTCATCTGGGAACTCGAATTTCATGGACTGATAGTCATCCACAGCCTGATGAGTAAGGTGATCGGCTAGCACACTACCCTTTATTGCTTTTTGGGTAGTGTATTGAATGTCGTATTCAGTCAAGATCATCTGCCATCTTGCTATTCTTCTAGAGAGGGCGGGTTTCTCGAATATGTATTTAATTGGATCCATCTTGGATATCAATAAGGTAGTATGGGTTAACATATACTGACTTAGCTGGTGAGCAGCCCATGCTAGAGTGCAGCAAGTTTTCTCGAGCAGTGAATATCTGGTTTCACAGTCGGTAAACTTTTTGCTCAGGTAGTATATTGCATGCTCTTTTCGGCCAAACTCGTCATGCTGCCCCATCACACACCCCATTGATTTTCCAAGACAGTTAGATACATGATCAAAGGTCTTCCCTCGACTGGCGGCATCAAAGTATGAGGCTCTTGAAGGTACTCTTTGATCCTGTCGAAGGCAGCCTGGCAGTCGTCGTTCCAATCTAACACTTGATCTTTCTTCAATAATTTGAAGATTGGTTCACAAGTAGCGGTTAAGTGAGAAATGAATCTGGCGATGTAGTTTAGCCGTCCTAAGAATCCTATGACTTCCTTCTCGGTACGAGGAGCAGGCATTTCTTGTATTGCTTTTACCTTTGCAAGGTCCACTTCGATACCTTTACCGCTGACAATGAAGCCTAGGAGTTTACCGGACCTCACTCCAAATGTGCATTTACCCGGGTTCAACCTTAGTTTGTATTTCTTCAGTCTTTCAAACAGTTTCTGCAAATGGTCAAGGTGTTCCTCTTCAGTTTGAGATCTGGCTATCATGTCATCCACATAGACCTCTATCTCGTGATGGATCATATCATGAAACAGAGCTACCATGGCCTGCTGATAAGTTTCCCCGACGTTCTTTAGTCCAAATGGAATAACTTTGTAACAGAACATGCCCCACTGTGTGACCAAGGTTTTTTATCCATGTCCACAGGTGCCATTTTGATTTGATTGTACCCGGAGAAACCATCCATGAAGGAGAATACTTTATGTTGTGCTGTGTTGTCAACCAGAATATCGGTGTGGGGAAGCGGGAAATCATCCTTAGGGCTTGCCCTATTCAAGTCTATGTAATCCACACACATGTGTACTTTACCGTCCTTTTTAGGCACTTGAACAACATTGGCGACCCATTTTGGATATGAGGTGACGAATAAGAATCCGGCGTTGAACTTCTTCACGACTTTGATCTTGATCTTTTCCGACATTCTTGGCCGCATGCGACGAACTTTATGTTTTACCGGAGGGCAGTCTTCTTTTGTCGGCAGACGACGGACCATGATATCAGCATCGAGTCCTGGCATGTCTTCGTATGACCAGGAAAAGACCTCAACTTAGTCATGTAGTAAATGAGTTAAGCACTTCTTGACACTAGGTTCCAGGTTGGCACCTACCTTGACTTCTTTCTTATGCTCTTCAGTACCTAAGTTAACTGTGTCAACCGGCTCTTCGTGGGGCTGTATGGTCCTTTCTTCCTGTTTTAGTAACTTGGCTAGTTCCCCTGGCACCTCACAATCTTCCTCACCTTCGTCTTCGACTTGGTAGATCAGATTTTCAAAGTCAAAGGTCATAGTAGAATCGTTACCCATGGGATCCTGAGTGGATGTGGATCTGGATTTTGATATGTGAGTGTGTGTAAGAGCATATCTATCTTTGAAAAAATAAAAATGTAGAAAAAGAAGAACAAAGAGCGTATAATTTGCATGCAAAAACATCCATGATTTATTGATGACATATGAATATGAAGTAACAACCCTCACAAATGGACCGTTGTGCCTCGGGTAAGACACAAGGTTTTAAAGTATAAATTCTTTAATCATTAAAAGTCCAACCAAAATTTAAAGACAATTACTGTTAGATAAAAGTAATAGGGACAAATTCTTTGGCTTCCCAGTTGTTGAGTCCTCCGTTGATAGTTGGAAAAATCCATTCTTCCAGGTCACAACTGTCATCACTATCTTCCACTATGTTGACTCCATGGTTGCTGATCTGCAAAGGTGGTCCCCCGACATGAGCACGACGAATAGATTTCTGGGCTCCTGAAGTAAAACCCAAACTAAATTTGTCATATTTGTAGGGAATATCCAGAAGTTGTCCCCAAATGGTACACCTACCTTCTTCGACTACTGCCTTGGTATCTTTCAGAGAAGCCATCTTCAGTGGAGGTATGGTAATCTTCGGGACTTTGGAAATAGTATTGGTTGCCTCAACTGTTTGTGGGACCTCCTCGAAATGCTAACATGAAGTTTCGATGAACTCACCATCCATTTCCATATACCTGAAATAGTTCAGGTGACTGACCATATATTCCTCCTCTCCATAGACAGTGATGATTTTTCCCTTGACTGGGTACTTCAACATCTGATGTAATTTAGAGGTGACGGCACCAACGCCTTGAATCCAAGGTCGGCCCAATAAACAGGAATAGGAAGGGCGAATATCCATCATATAGAAAGTTGAATCAAAGGTCTGAGTTCCAACTTTGACGGGGATGTCCACCTCCCCGTGCCCCATTCTCTTCGAACCATCGAAGGACCTTACCGCTATATTACTAGGTTTTAAGGTCAAACCTTCACAGTCTAGTCTATCCAGAGCCTTCTTAGGCAGCACATTCAACTATGAACCAATATCTACCAGGACATGGGCCAAAGTCATGCCCCTGCATTCAACAGAGACATGCAACACATCATTGTGTTTCCTCCCTCTAGGTGTCAGATCAACATCAGAAAAGCCCAAACCGTTATCAGCTGTCAAACTAGCCACACAATCTTCGAATTGGTCAGCAGAGGTTTCTTGTGACACATGGGCAGTTTTAAGAAATTTCACCAAAGCCTTCACATGAGCTTTGGAGCACAACAGTTAAGCTAGCATATAAATCTTTGAAGGGGTCTTCCCTAGCTGTTTGACTACATTGTAGTCGCTTCTCTTTATAATTTTCAATATTTCTTCCATCTCCTTCTTGGAAGCCTCTAGGATAGATACTGACTGCGCCTTGGTCTGGACAGGCTCAACCAAAATGTCTTTTCCCCGAGTCTCGGTCGACTCGGTGATAGGGGTGTCAGCAGGGGTAATCACAAGAACTGTAGTAGTAGTATTAGTAGGAACAAAAGCAGGAATGATTACAGGACTAGTAACAGCTTTCAGAGGAGAAATCTCAGGGGAGAACACTCTTCCACTTCTAGTTATTTTATTGGTTCCCACAATGTTACCAATGTCGGGGTCAGCCTTCTTAAAAACCGGGTCTTCATCAGCCAACTAATCTTGCTTGACATCGTGGTAGTAGACGTCACCCCCATAGTTCCAGGGAACAGTTTTGTCTGAGGAGTATGGGATTGGCCCTGGCATAGTAATTATCAGTGGAGTCACCTTCGGAACAGATGTAATGCTGACGGGTCTTTTAGTGGAGACCCTGGGAGGATTGGCATAAATGGTTATTATTGAAACATCCTTGTAAGAAATGGTTGAAACAGGAGTCTTTTCAAACAAAATCTCTTTGGCATCCATCAGGCGCTGGACACCTGCCTTCAATAAATGACAACCAATCGGTAGAGATAAACAGAGATGGAAACCTTCTCCACAAACCGAAAATAAACTGGCCTTCAACATGTTCCTCTTGACGGTCAGGAGAGGAGTAACAAGTTCATCAACAACAGTAACAAACACATCATCTTCAATAGCGTTAACACCATAGCCGTGCTTGGGCATAGGAGAAGTGATAACATTTGGGATCTCAGGGGCATCAAATTCAATTTCCTCTGCCTCGAGAAGGCCTTGCACCTTGTTTTTCAAAGCCCAATAGTCGTTTGTATTATGACCTGGACTTTCTGAATGGTAAGCACAACGAGCATTTGGGTTATAACGGGGAGAGGAAGTGTTGGGATTCTTCGGAGCTTCCCACAAGGTTACCAGATTAGATTTCAAAAAATGTGGCAAGAATTGAGATAGCGTTATATTTATCCGGGTAAATTGTCTTATCGGCCTTTCTGTTCTAGACTGATTGTTCCTTTGTTGAGTAGGTGCAGGCTTAGAGATCATGATAGCCCCTACCGCTGGACGGCGTTCAGTGCTGTCCTGATTCCTATGGTCATATGCAACACTGACCTCCTTCTTTATAATAAAGGGTTTCTTCCTCGTGCTCGAGGATGCATCTCTTTGAATTTTGCCACTTTTTATACCCGTTTCTACCCGTTCACTGGTCATGATTAATTCGGTAGACCCAGCCGAGTAGCTTCCAATCAGGTATTTGAAGAATGGACCAGATAGCGTGCCTAATAACGTATCCACCAATTCTCTATCAGATAGAGGGGGTTGGACCCTTCCCGCGAGATCCCGCCATTTTTGAGCATAGGTTTTGAAACCTTCACCTGTACCCATAGACATGCCTTCCAACTGTGTCCAAGTTGGAGTTAAGTCAGCATTATACTGGTATTGCTTGTAAAAAGCAGCCTCCAAATCTTCCCAATTGCGGATGTTGGTCCCTTCCAACTGATAGAACCAATCCAACTGCGTCCCTGACAAGCTTTCTTGGAATAAATGCACCCATAGATTCCTATCTACAGTATGGGGTTGAATTTTCCTGACGTATGATCTCAAATGCAGCTTTGGACAAGAGACACCGTCATATTTAGCGAAAGTGGGGACCTTGAATTTTTGTGGGATGAAAACCCCTGAGACAAGTCCTAGATCTTCAAAATCCAACCCGGGTACCTTCTGGATCTCCATAGCATTAAGGCGATCTTCCAACTGTTTGTATTTGTCGTCAACTGGAGGCTACTGCTCTTCAGAGTAGTCAACCTATTCTTCCTCTTCAGATTCTGGATGTACAGTCACTTCCTTGTTTTTCCCTTCTTGATTATCCCTTTCACCTAATGATTTTGCGAAGTCTAGAGTCCGTCTGGCTGGTCCTTTGAACCTTCTTCCCAGATTCAAAACACCAGTTGATTTCTTCGCTTTCTTCTTCTTTTCTTTGACCAACAGAGTTTTCAACTCCTCTTTTCCTTTTGCCAGAGTCAAAAACATTTGTTGAAACTGAGCGTTCTACGCATGAAGATCTTTTACTGTCTGTTCAATATCCATCTCATTGACATAAACAGTAGAAAGATAAGGAGACCTGTTGTAAGAAACATGTTTGTGTTATGATGAATGAAGATGCATATGCAAATGATTTCAAGGAAATTAGAGATTTAAATTTTCTTTAGATAAAAAGGAACACACGTTATATTAATAAATCCAAGTTTGAGTACATCATGCCTCTTTGGGCTTACAATGAAAGAAATAAAATACAAAACTCCTAAGATAGAAAATTTGAACACATCCTCTTTGGTGCGATGTAGGCGTTCAGACTCCACTCTTCATTAAGCTGCTTGGTGAGTTCCAGAACCTTCTTCTCACTGGCGTAGAATCGGGCCTCGAAAGTTTCTCGTTCTTCCTTTAGTTGAACCCAATCTCTTTGCAAGTCTTCAAGAGAGGTATTCATGTTGGGATGAAGGATAGTGTACGAGACATCTCCTTCAACAACAGGCTCTATGATAACAGAGAGGATAGAGGGGTAAGGCATTACGAGACTCTGAGCATGAGCTCGCATCCACCTAAGATAAGGCTCAAGGGAAATAGAGTTTTTGCGTCCCAATGTCTTACTATCCACTTTGTTTACCATCCTCCAAGCTCGTACAAACCTCTAATGGTAGCCTTGATCGTCGCTTTCGTATTCGAACACCACACTTTGGATGAGCATCTCGTGAGAACCATCTCTTTGGGCATACCCAAACTGTCGTAAAGCTAAGAAAGGGAAGCAAGTGATACCTCCCCTAATACCAAGCAGTGGGATGATAGGGAACTCCCCACAATGGTCAATGATAGAAGTATATTCCAAGGATCTCGAACACCAATGAATATCAGAGTGCGTGAGGGACATCATGCTTTGAGACCATGTCAATATTTGATCGTTCTTCAACATTGATCAAGGTAGGTGTGAAGTGAACCACTTGGAGAGTATGGGAATACAACACAAGAGAGTACCTCTTTTCTTCATGGTGCGGGTATGGAAACAATTTAAGATGTCTCCCAGCAAGGTAGGTATAGGATTACGAGAGAGAAAGACTTTGATGGCGTTAACATCTATGAATTGGTCCGAGTTGGGGAATAGAACCAAACCATAAATGAGAAGAGCTAGAACGTCTTCAAAAGCTTGAAAATCTATGTCTTCCCAGAATGAACGAGCCTTATCCATTACAAACTTAGCTAGGAACCCTTTGACCCTGCTTCTTGTCTCCCAATTTGCTATGATGTTGGCTCTCTTCAGATGCAAAGCTTCAGCGATGACCTCAGGTTTCAGAATCCCTTCTAGACCGGTGAATGGTATCTGATCAAGCACGAGCACCCCTAATAATAGAGATAACTATTCAATTGTAGATACCAACTGATAGTCGGGAAAAGTGAAGCAATGATGTATGGGATCAAAGAATTGGAAGAGCACACACATCATCTCCTCTTGGAAATTAGAGGTAGCCAGACTGAGGAGTTAACCATATTTCCTGGTAAAAGGAGAATCTTTGGGCATCCTTGATGCTAACTCTTGGAGCTAAGGGTGTTCTTTTACGAAGCTGATTCAGATGGTGTTCCTTCGGACGGAGCTCATGGCGTACAAAACAAAAAACAAAGATGAATTCCAAAATCCTTGAAATGGTTAGTGAGAATGTGTATGATGTTATGATGTTTATGATGTTATGTACAAGTAAGCATATACACACAAGGAAAACAAGTCCTTATGTTTTAGGCTTGCATGATGTCTTATAGGTAAGTAGTCTCTTCAAGTTTAAACGGCTCAACCTGTCCTAGTAATAGTAATCGGGTTCTAAAGGATCTCAATATCACCGACCTTTCTTTTAGGCATTGTCTCAGCACAATCAATCTTTTCTTGTGGCCGAGATATCCCAAAAGTCCAATCTCAATGAGTGTAGTATCGAGTATCAACCAATTTTCAACTTTCCACTGAAACCGGTTATCTCACTACGTCCTAATGGACAAGTTGTTCAACTACAGTTCTAAAGCCATTTAGTGCTTCATGATGCCATTCAGCAGCCCCTAATTCTCCTCGATTCAAAACAAGGGATACCGGTACCAACAAATACATCACACTAACGTAGCCATTACTTCAACCATATCGGTCTATGCCGTACAGTTTCCACAATCTATTTCTACTTACCTAAAAAGGTGTCCTAGATCTGGGTAGAGGATAAAATCAAACCAAAACAAAGAACCATAATGTAAAGAAAACAAGTCAGACAATGAAAGAAAGTAAAGGTGATATAGCCCTAAGGTAACCCCACTTTTAAGACTATCCCTAGCAGAGTCACCAGTTTTGTAACGCGGTGGGAAAACTGACTTGGTTCTTTTGGGTTTAATCGCAATTATGCAGATAGCAAGAGTCGTCACCGACTTTTCTTTTATCCAAAAGGAATGGCTGAAAAGAACAGGAAATACCTTTAGAGATGTTTTCTTGAGTTCGGGGGATAGGTTATGAAAAGGGAAGGTATTATAACCCTTTTTGTTGTACCCCAAAATTTTCCCTCCCATATTCTTCAAGTTTGACAAGCATCATCTCAATTTTCTCAAGTCCTCTCAAGGGTTGCACAGTTCAAAGACCCTCCTAAGCCAGTCAAATTAGGGTTTTGGTTCTTGCAAGGAAGTTGAGGTTTTCAAGGGTCCAATCAAGTCCCATATGCTCATATACATTGTCAAGCACCTACATGTCAAGTTTCAAGGCTCACAAGGTCAAGTTGCACAGTCAAAAAACCCTAATTGCCTCACAATCAACTGTAGGGGAAAAATGGCCATTTGGCAGTCAAAAGTCAAAATTTTTGGTCAACATCTTATTTTGAAGCCACAATCATCATTTGGTCAAGTCTTGACCATGATTCCATAAGAATGGCTCAAAAATCATCAAGATGCAAAAGTTTCTATTTTTGGACAGTTGAAAAGTCAACTGTAACTTGACCAAGGCATAACTTTTTCATGGTTCATCAAAAAAATCTCATCCAATGCTCATCTTGAAGGGGAAGACATTTCCTACAACTCATCTTCACATTCCAAGTCCAAGAAATGCTCTCACAAAAAGTTATCAATTTCAACATTATAGGTCATTTTCAAAAGTCAACAAAAAGGCACTTTAAGTCAAAGACCATAACTTGAGATTGGAAAATCAAAATGACATGGGACCAAATGCATTGGTTAGAGGACTTCAAGACCTTTCCAAAATGTCCAAGAACATGTTCATATGATCAAAATTGAGCAAGATATGCATTGGAGAAGTTGAGAAATTTTTGTGAAATGGCCAAAGTCAACTATCCATGAAACTTCATTTTTGACATAAAGGGCCCACTTTTTCCACTTGGTTCAGCTTTGCCATGCCTCCCACGTGTCCCATGATTTATTTCATGATTAAAAATTAATTTTTCTATTTTTATTTAATTTTATTTGGTTTAATTCATTTTAAATCTTTAAAATTCAAATAAAAATCAAGAAAATTAATTAAGGGATATCTTTTATTTTGAATAACCTTGATGCATCATGAAACATATACCAAATTCGTGCAAGACCTATTTCAAGCATGAAATTCAAATTTGGAGCAAAAATGGTAAGTTGTTTAATGGTGGTCATGGCAAAATCTCAAACTTCATTGCAAGGCTTAAAGGTCCATTATTCTGATTGATTCTCATTGTAAAACATATATGCAAGCCTTCCATACTCAATACAGGAGCTAGAACACTCACAAATGGCCAACGCAATTTCAATTTTTCAAGAGAAAAGTCACAAACTGAAAACCACTTTCCAGCATAATTCAAACCTCTCCTTTGATCCAAACACACTCCTGACCCTTCCAGGAACTTTTTGCAATCATAACTAAGCGCAAAACCTCAAGAACTCGTGCCATACAAGTCACACGATTTACATTCTTTCTCAAAATCACAGTCATACATTTATGCATTTTTAACACTTTTTGTTGATTGCATTATGCTCACAGGATCCATACAAAGCTTTCCACATGATTTAATTTGAGAATGGTGCCTTAAAACGCAAGATGCCATTGTTGATTTCTAGGTTTTCAGAGCTTGTAATTTGGGGTTTTTCACATAGTGTAAAATTAACCTTCCAAACACCCATGGTTGAAATCAGCAGGATGAGACGAACGTGATGGATACCTCGCGCCCAATTTATATGCAACGAGCGTCTAATCGCTATTTTTTGATTGCTTGCATTTTGTGGGGGTTTAAAACCCTCGCTATGTGTTTTATGTTTTTACAGGAACGAAGAAGATGAAGGACGTGCCTCCATGTGATTGGCCAGTTCAAATAAGCGCGTGGATTTTTGTTAGTTTCCAGAATAACGCTTGTTTTCATATTTGTTTTTCTTTGTTTATTAGGTTTACAAATAAACGCGCTTGGCTCAGTGGCTTGGATGGACGTGTATGGACCCTTGGGACCTGGGTTCGATTCCCAGGTCCCCCCATAATTCCAATATTATTTTTTCAAATGCTTTCCTGTGCAGATTCCAAGATGATGTGCACCATAAGCCTCACATCCCAACGCTCCAAGTGCCCATCAGTGCAGATCCAAGGGCCAAGCATGAGGACCATGGTACTCTGGAGTCAACGTGGGCATAGGCAACCAGAAAGAGTCAACGTGGCTGAAGTTTCAATGGGCCCTAATTCCAATCAAACACCCTCAAGTTTCAGCCCACACCCCCCTTGGGTTTACTCTTCCTTTTTTATTTTGTCATTTTCATTTTTTTTATTTATTTGCCTTATTTTATTTCTTATTAACAATTAACCAACTAATATTTTTTTATAAAAAATCAAAAAAGAACTAACATCATTAATTTCATTTTATCTTTTTTTTTTGTAAATAAATATTAAATAATTGAATTAGCTTTAATTAGGCCATTTTAACTTTTTTTAAATAACTAAAATAATTTAGAATTAGGTTAACTTAGAATTTTAATTCTTTTATTTTATTTCATAAAAACATAAAAACATAAAAACACAAAAAAATATTTTCTTTTAATAAATTAATTAATTAGATTAGGCTTTATTTAATTAATTGCATTTAATCACAAAAAAGACAAAAAATTCAATTTCTTTTCTTAGAAGGGTCAAAACCCTTAGAACGTTCCCGATTAATTTTTATTTGCGCGCACTTTATTTTGATTATTATGTAACTTCTTCAAGAATGTAATAGTAATTAGGTTTATCGCTTTATTTAATTTCTCGTACTTCTTTACCAAAACGGGTCTTTGTATTTTTGGCGATGTATAGACCCGCGCCTTGTAATAGCGTAGAATTTATCTTTCCGCAATTTACTTTCCGCACCCCTAACTGTTAAATGCATGAAAGAATGTATGTAAATAAAATCAATCCGTAGCTCACAAATAACATGTACAAGATAAACATTAACTGAAAAATAACACACATGCACATGCCACTTCTAGGGTACGCCTCACTGGTTGCCTCGACGTGGTCATCAAGTATAGGGTGTCTTAGAGGTCGCCCTTCTGTCCAAAAGATCCAGTTGCCTCGAAACGGTTGCCTCGGATACAAACGATATAGGACATTAGGGTTACTTCTAAGGTGTCCTACCATTGCTTTGGTGACCACACATGTCCCGATAATCGAATTGACCCGAACACCTCCAACGACGGTGCTACCTACCTCTCAATGGTGGGATAACACTATCTAAAGGACTCTTACACAGCCTAATTCCTTAGAGTAGGTAGATTCTCATGGGTACTTGCTCTTTCTCAAAACAAACAAAAATACTTTTCACACCTACACTTTCTAAAAGTTTTCAAACAAATTTTTCATACACTCTTGAGGACAGATACAAGAGTTACTTAGAAATCTTTCAAACGAAACTTTTTCAAAACCCACACACATTTGAAAAGAAAACATTTTTGAAAACATAAGAGCAAGTACCTAAGAGCCCGTGGATAACCACAGATAGAAAGGGTGCTAACACCTTCCCTTTCTATAAATCTACCTCCCGAACCGAGAAACATTCTCATAAGGAATTTTGCTGTGCTTTTGTCCTTTCCATGTTGGAGAACATAAAAGACGGTGGCGACTCTTGCTTACCGTGACATTTCGCGAAACCAGCTAAAAATAGTCAGTTATATTTCCACCGATCACAGAACTGGCGACTCTGCTGGGGAGTATAAAAGTGAGGTGTACCTTAGGATTAGATCATACTTATGTTTTCAATTGCTCTGCTTTGATTGCTTTATGTTTGTGGGCTTTGCATCGGAGTTTCATAGATCCTAACCCGGATCTGGGGATACCCTTTTAGGTAGCATAAGCCGTGAGGGACCTGTCCGGCGTAGACCGACACGGGTGAAGCAGTGGCTACGTTGGTGTGGCACCTTGGTCTGTACCGATATCCCTTGTGTTGCAACGAGGAGAATATGGGTCTTCTGAGGAGTTATTAAGCACCAACCGACCTTAGAACCCTAATGTGACCCAACTTGGCCATAGAACAGTAGCAGTATGCTACAACCATTGAGGCTAAACTCTCGCGATGGTTCTGGCCGCAAGAAAAGATTGCGACACTGGAGTTATGACCGATTGAGGGTAGTCAGTGATATCGGGATCCTCTAGAACCCGGTTACTTTTGATAGGACAGGTCTTAAGCCACCAACTTCAAGATGGTAGTACCCCAAACTTCATGCTGGCCTAAACTCTGAGGGCTCTTTGTGTGACTTATGTGCCTTCAAACTTGACTACTTGCATACTTGTTATCTAACACTTGAGTTTCTTGCAGGGTTTGTTTATAGTCCTTAATCTGGACTCATAAACAGGGTTTACCTACATTACTCCATGCATAGCATAACATCATAACATCATACCAATGTATACATCCTACATAAGGACTAATCCATTTCAAGGATCTCAAGGGTTTGTGATGCAGGTCATGATGAATCAAATGTCTAGCAAGGGGCAAAGGGGATTTATTTTCCTCTAGCCAAGGTTAATGACTTGAGTCAGGGGCTATGACCCACTCGATATGGTGAGCCTTGACTCTTGAAGAAGGACTCTCATCAACATGAAGTCCCTTCCATCAAGCTACAAAATTCAAATTCTAATAAGTTTCTCTGTTTACCCCGCGAGATCCTTGAAAACATCGCATGCATACATACATATCATTGCATTACAAGTACTCTGTTTACAGGTCACTTACCTTCTTCGCTGTTTATTTCAGCAGTCATCATGAATCCTGAATCATCCAATGGACAAGCTATCAAGGCCCTCCAGGCCCAGAACGCCCAGTTCCAGGAGCTGGTCATGAGCTTAGCACAAGGACAACAGGAATTGAAGACTCTGCTTTTGAAGAAAAAGAAGAAGAGGACTGTTTTGTTCAACCCTAGACGCAGATTTGGGAATACACTACAGAATGAAGCTGAGCGGACTACTCCATCTGTTGGGGAAGGCAGTCACCAAGAGGGAAGGGTTCCTAGTCCCGTGGTCTCTGACACCGAGACAGATTTCAACGATGAACAGTACCCTTCTGCTGAGGACAGGTACAAACAGCTGGAGGACCGGTTGAATGCTATGGAGATTCAACGTGTGCCTGGGTTGGACTTTGAGGACCTAGGTTTATCTTCTGGGGTGGTGATCCCTCACAAGTTCAAGGCACTTGCCTTTGTAAAATACGACGGGGCTTCCTGCCCTAAGATGCACCTCCGTTCATACGCGAGGAAGATCCAACCCTACACGACAGACAAGAATCTATGGGTCCATTTCTTCCAGGAGAGTCTTTCAGGGACTCAACTCGATTGGTTCTATCAGTTGGATGGAACCAGTATTCATAACTGGGAGGACTTGGCAATTGCTTTTTATAAGAAGTATCAGTATAATGCCGACCTCGCTCCTACGCGTACCCAACTCCAGGGTATGTCACTTGGGACGAGTGAAGGTTTTAAGGAGTATGCGCAAAGATGGAGAGATCTGTCTGGAAGGGTGCAGCCGCCTTTGACTGACCGTGAGCTCGTTGACATGTTCTTGGGGACCCTGTCTGGTCCCTTCTTCAACCATCTGATTGGGAATTCTTCTGCTGGGTTTACAGATTTGATCTTGACCGGGGAGAGGATAGAAGCTGGTATCAATTCTGGAAAGATACAAACCAGTGACTCCTCGAACACTGAGAAGAGACCATCCAAGAAGGAACCTAGTGCTGTCAACGCGGTGGTTATTTCAAAACTGACCGGTGCTCCTCAACATTGCAACCAACAAAGGGAAGAGAGACCTAAAAGGCAATTCACTCCCCTCGGCATGACCTTGTCCCAGATATTTCCACAACTGCTGGAGACCAAGTTGGTAACTCTAAGGGACCATCCTAAGAATCCCAACAGGACACCTTCAAGGTATAACCCCAACGTTCGCTGCGCCTATCATTCTGACAGCCCGGGACATGCTACAGATGATTGTTGGACTTTGAAAAACAAGGTTCAGGATCTGATCGACGCAAAGGAAGTCCAGTTCGACTCTCCAGAGACTCCCGATGTGACCACTTCTCCCTTTCCAAAATATGGCTAGGATTGGAAATTTTTTGTTCATTCGAATGTTCAAGTTGTATTTTTCTTTGATTGTTCAAAACATTGTATTCATGTCAAACGTTGTATTTCATTAATGCATTACACATGTCTGTTTTGAAGTAATTATTTCGTATTTACTATATGCAAACTGTCTTCATATTTTTGTGATGATCAACTCTTGATTGAAAAATTCTAAGCCTCTTGAGGGAGGATGACGAAAATGATACCACAATCTTTACAATATGCTTTTGAACAGACCCCGCTGATGAGGTACAGGCATTGTTTCAATTCCTAAACACGGGAGTTATAAGGATGATAATCCCTCGTCAACCCCTTTGAGCCAAAGAAGTAGGAGTTTTTCTTTTCGAAAATTAAAACCCTTAATCATAACCTGGGGCAGGGTAGTTCTCTCAGTTGATCCAAGTGCACAACGAATAGCACCAAAGAGGTCCTCACAAAACAAAAGACAGTGATGGTTCCGAATAATCATAAAGACAGGCAGTCATTATCCCTATAAATAAACGCCCATTAAGTCAAAACCTATGAAGGAGACTTACAAAACTAGGGCATCCCGCTGACTGTAATCACAAAAGAAACAGTTCAGGCAAAAAACAGGGATAACAAAGTCAAAAAGAAAAGAGGACCTGCAAACCCTCAACAAGGAAATGACTGCCTATTCAAAATAAAATGTCAACATCCGAACCATCATGGGAATATTAGGACAAAGACTCGAACAAGGTCTAACGCACGATCAACTGAGTTTAGGTTTGAAGAACATCACGAAGAGCGGGAGGGTACAAATATAATTTGAGCCTTTACCCTTTGTTTCTTAAACCGTGAACCAGGCCATGTTATATCCCTTAAAAAGTCCTAGCTGAAGCATGGGTTAGTTCGAAGGCATACTGTTACGAAAGGTATCCTGACTCCTTAAGGCTTGCTGTAAAATATTGAGTTGACATCACATTTTACAAAATTTGCTTGTTTTACTGAAAATGCATTTTCAAAAATTTCAAGACAGACATAAGCTTTGCATTTTTAATATAACATTGCTTGCATGTGACTATTTGTTTGAACAACATAGAATTTCGCACGACGAATGTCTAATGAACAAAAGCACCTCCAATCAAGGGGCAGGGCATAATCATTGTCCATCATCTGGGGCAGTCCAGTCAAGATTCAGAGAATCTCTCAAATGCCTAATAGCCTGGGGCAAATCTCCATCTGGATCACTTGGGGCATTGGACAGGAATTCTAGCAACGAATTTTGCACGATCAAACATCTTCTGGTAGCATGGCGACACAACACTACTGACAGGGGCACCTCCCTACATCCTGAGAACGTAGACATAGTCAAAAAATACTGCGCATAATCAAAGACCCGCTAGGTTGACACACCTAGGAAAAAATAAGGGCTTCCCGGCGAACCAAAAAGGTTCGGGCAAAAACAAGGGATGAAATGAAAAAAATCTGTACACCCGGCAAGTCGAAAACCTGAAAAGGCGGCTTGGGCAAAAATGGGTATCCCGGTGGACTGAAAACCCGAAAGGGCGGTCCTGGAAAAAGTTAGGGATCAAAAGCGTACTGCTATGTCTCGTCATCTCGTCAGTTGCCTACAAGAAGAAGATTTGTCAGTCGGTAGTCATCAAGCACCTCCACGGGTATCTTCTCCCGCAGAAACTGGGGCAATAAGAATTGTCTAAGTGATCTGGTTGCTCTATCCATCGAGGTACCAAGGCAAGTTCAGCTGAAGAACATGACCAAGTTACCTCCACTCCCCGCAGAGTAAGACAAGAGTCAGCAATACTCTTCCCCGAGCAGAGTTTGGGCTCCAATCAGCCCTAAAAGGCACGGTATCTCCAGCAAGTCGGCAACACTCTCCCCAGGCAGAGTTAGCCTACAGTCAGCCTTATAGAAGTTGGGTATCCTCAGAAGATCTCAACATTCCCCAGCGGAGTATGCAGATATTCCTTAACAAGCATCCCCAGCAGTCTTAATATAAGATTGTTCCCCGGCGGAATACAAGACACCCCAGTGGAGCTATTCCCCAGTACAGTCCAACAGTCTCCCCAGGAGAGTTGAATCCATCTCCCCAGTAGGAAGCTTATCCCCAGTAGATTCTGGAGGCTTACCCCTGCAGAGCACGAACACGTCTCCCGGATTTTATTCAAAGGTTATTCTCCACCAGAGCTTATAACTGGGTTATCCTCAGCTAAAAACCACGGAAGGATCGTCCTCGGCGAAGTTCTTCCTATCCCCGGCGGAATTCATCGAATCTTCCAACATAACTCATCAACGGTATCCCCAACGGAGTTATCATCAAACCTCAGCGAAGTATCTCTTCCCACAGAGTATTCCCCGCAGAGTAATCTCTCCAACAAGTTTATTTCCCAACGGAGTCACCTTCTCCTACCGGTTTATTCTTGCAACCATCATCCCCAGTGGAAATGAAAAACTATGTTCTTCAACATCAGCCCAGGATTCAACTTCCCGGCATGCGTCAAGGATTTACGTTCCTAGAAAAAAATACATTCATGATACATGCATATACACATCATACAATCTCATTTTATGTTGAGAACATCATCGCTTGATCCATGTCATGCATTGCATGTGACTGACCTTACCTTTCAGGAAGGACACAGTTAAATGATCAGCTATGTCAAAGAAGACAGATACAGTCAAAAGAGACCAATCCAGTCAAAGAAGACAAGTCCAGTTAAAATTAATTCCTAAAGTCATTGAAGACAGCCCGTCGTTGTAGACACCCGTCATTATAGACACCCGTCGTCATAGACACCCATCGTCATAGACACCCGTCATTATAGACACCCGTCGTCATAGACCCCGTCATCATAGACACCCGTCGTCATAGACACTCGTCGTTATAGACACCCGTCGTTATAGACACCTCGTCATTTGAGACACCCGTCGTCATAGACACTCGTCGTTATAGACACCCGTCGTCATAGACACCCGTCGTCATAGACACCCGTCATTATAGACACCCGTCATTATAGACACCCGTCGTCATAGACACCCGTCGTCAAAGACACCCGTCATTATAGACACCCGTCGTCATAGACCCCGTCATCATAGACACCCGTCGTCATAGACACTCGTCGTTATAGACACCCGTCGTTATAGACACCTCGTCATTTGAGACACCCGTCGTCATAGACACTCGTCGTTATAGACACCCGTTGTCATAGACACCCGTCGTTATAGACACCCGTCGTCATAGACCCCGTCATCATAGACACCCGTCGTCATAGACACTCGTCGTTATAGACACCCGTCGTTATAGACACCTCGTCATTTGAGACACCCGTCGTCATAGACACTCGTCGTTATAGACACCCGTCGTTATAGACACCCGTCATTATAGACATCCCGTCATTGAAGACATCTCGTCATTGAAGACATCTCGTCATTGAAGACATCCCGTCATTATAGACACCCGTCATTTAAGACAACTTGTCATTGAAGACAACTCGTCATTTAAGACAACTCGTCATTGAAGACAACTCGTCATTTAAGACAACTCGTCATTGAAGATAACTCGTCATTTAAGACAACTCGTCATTGAAGACAACCCGTCATTGAAGATAACACGTCATTGAAGACAACTCGTCATTGAAGACAACTCGTCATTGAAGATAACTCGTCATTGAAGATCACTCGTCGTTGAAGACAACCCGTCCATGAAGACAACCCGTCCAAAGAGACAACTCGTCAAGAAAGACAAAACCTCCTCTGGTTCAGTTAAATCCTAAAGATTTTTCTGAGATAACCTGTCAGTAGAGACAACTCATCAACCTTCTGAAATTCCAGATTCGATTCCTGCATCCAGCCAGGGTATATCTGTGAGTAACTGATTGTAGATTCGACGCCTGTATCTAGCCAGGGAATATCTGCATGAAGAGTTTGAAGATCAACACCTGTAACAGGCCAGGAAACCATCTTCCTTTCTCAAGTACGCAAGTTCTCGCTAAGGAATCTCTTACGCGATCGACACCTAGATGGCATCTATAAGCCCATCCACATACCAACAGTCTCCAAATGGCATCTATAAGCCCATTCCCGACAAGGTTCTGTCACAGTTCCAGATGGCATCTTTAAGCCCATCCTCCTGTCCATCATCTTTCCAAATGGCATCTGTAAGCCCATTCCCGCAATCACACTGCTGATACTCTACTATGTGAGTGCAAATTTCTGGGCACTCTAGTGTTCAATCATCTTCCACCTTCGGATCACGAAAGGCACGCAAGCCAATCTACATCCTTAGGTCTAAGAAGATTGAACAAGGGCAACTGTTGTACCCTAAAATTTTCCCTCCCATATTCTTCAAGTTTGACAAGCATTATCTCAATTTGCTCAAGTCCTCTCAAGGGTTGCACAGTTCAAACACCCTCCTAAGCCAGTCAAATTAGGGTTTTGGTTCTTGCAAGGAAGTTGAGGTTTTCAAGGGTACAATCAAGTCCCATATGCTCATATACTTTGTCAAGCACCTACATGTCAAGTTTCAAGGCTCACAAGGTCAAGTTGCACAGTCAAAAAACCCTAATTGCCTCACAATCAACTGTAGGGGCAAAATGGTCATTTGGCAGTCAAAAGTCAAATTTTTTGGTCAACATCTTATTTTGAAGCCACAATCATCATTTGGTCAAGTCTTGACCATGATTCCACAAGAATGGCTCAAAAATCATCAAGATGCAAAAGTTTCTATTTTTGGACAGCTGAAAAGTCAACTGTAACTTGACCAAGGCATAACCTTTTCATGGTTCATCAGAAAAATCCCATCCAATGCTCATCTTGAAGTGGAAGACATTTCCTACAACTCATCTTCACATTCCAAGTCCAAGAAATGCTCTCACAAAAAGTTATCAATTTCAACATTATAGGTCATTTTCAAAAGTCAACAAAAAGACACTTTAAGTCAAAGACCATAACTTGAGATTGGTAAATCAAAATGACATGGGACCAAATTCATTGGTTAGAGGACTTCAAGACCTTTCCAAAATGTCCAAGAACATGTTCATATGATCAAAATTGAGCAAGATATGCATTGGAGAAGTTGAGAAATTTTTGTGAAATGGCCAAAGTCAACTATCCATGAAACTTCATTTTTGACATAAAGGGCCCACTTTTTCCACTTGGTTCAACTTTGCCATGCCTCCCACGTGTCCCATGATTTATTTCAAGATTAAAAATTAATTTTTCTATTTTTATTTAATTTTATTTGGTTTAATTCATTTTAAATCTTTAAAATTCAAATAAAAATCAAGAAAATTAATTAAGGGATATCTTTTGTTTTGAATAGCCTTGATGCATCATGAAACATATACCAAATTTGTGCAAGACCTATTTCAAGCATGAAATTCAAATTTGGAGCAAAAATGGCAAGTTGTTTAATGGTGGTCATGGCAAAATCTCAAACTTCATTGCAAGGCTTAAAGGTCCATTATTCTGATTGATTCTCATTGTAAAACATATATGCAAGCCTTCCATACTGAATACAGGAGCTAGAACACTCCCAAACGGCCAAAGCAATTTCAATTTTTCAAGAGAAAAGTCACAAACTGAAAACCACTTTCCAGCATAATTCAAACCTCTCCTTTGATCCAAACACACTCCTGACCCTTCCAGGAACCTTTTGCAATCAGAACTAAGCGCAAAACCTCAAGAACTCGTGCCATACAAGTCACATGGTTTACATTCTTTCTCAAAATCACAGTCATACATTTATGCATTTTTAACACTTTTTGTTGATTGCATTATGCTCACAGGATCCATACAAATCTTTCCACATGATTTAATTTGATAATGGTGCCTTAAAACACAAGATGCCATTGTTGATTTCTAGGTTTTCAGAGCTTGTAATTTGGGGTTTTTCACATAGTGTAAAATTAACCTTCCAAACACCCATGGTTGAAATCAGCAGGATGAGACGAACGTGATAGATACCTCGCGCCCAATTTATATGCAACGAGCGTCTAATCGCTATTTTTTGATTGCTTGCATTTTGTGGGGGTTTAAAACCCTCGCTATGTGTTTTATGTTTTTACAGGAACGAAGAAGATGAAGGACGTGCCTCCATGTGATTGGCCAGTTCAAATAAGCGCGCATATTTTTGTTAGTTTCCAGAATAACGCTTGTTTTCATATTTGTTTTTCTTTGTTTATTAGGTTTACAAATAAACGCGCTTGGCTCAGTGGCTTGGATGGACGTGTATGGACCCTTGGGACCTGGGTTCGATTCCCAGGTCCCCCCATAATTCCAATATTATTTTTTCAAATGCTTTCCTGTGCAGATTCCAAGATGATGTGCACCATAAGCCTCACATCCCAACGCTCCAAGTGTCCATCAGTGCAAATCCAAGGGCCAAGCATGAGGACCATGGTACTCTGGAGTCAACATGGGCATAGGCAACCAGAAAGAGTCAACGTGGCTGAAGTTTCAATGGGCCCTAATTCCAATCAAACACCCTCAAGTTTCAGCCCACACCCCCCTTGGGTTTACTCTTCCTTTTTTATTTTGTCATTTTCATTTTTTTATTTATTTGCCTTATTTTATTTCTTATTAACAATTAACCAACTAATATTTTTTTATAAAAAATCAAAAAAGAACTAACATCATTAATTTCACTTTATCTTTTTTTTTTGTAAATAAATATTAAATAATTGAATTAGCTTTAATTAGGCCATTTTAACTTTTTTTTAAATAACTAAAATAATTTAGAATTAGGTTAACTTAGAATTTTAATTCTTTTATTTTATTTCATAAAAACATAAAAACACAAAAAAATATTTTCTTTTAATAAATTAATTAATTAGATTAGGCTTTATTTAATTAATTGCATTTAATCACAAAAAAGACAAAAAAATTCAATTTCTTTTCTTAGAAGGGTCAAAACCCTTAGAACGTTCCCGATTAATTTTTATTCGCGCGCACTTTATTTTGATTATTATGTAACTGCTTCAAGAATGTAATAGTAATTAGGTTTATCGCTTTATTTAATTTCTCGTACTTCTTTACCAAAACAGGTCTTTGTATTTTTGGCGATGTATAGACCCGCGCCTTGTAATAGCGTAGAATTTATCTTTCCGCAATTTACTTTCCGCACCCCTAACTGTTAAATGCATGAAAGAATGTATGTAAATAAAATCAATCCGTAACTCACAAATAACATGTACAAGATAAACATTAACTGAAAAATAACACACATGCACATGCCACTTCTAGGGTACGCCTCACTGGTTGCCTCGACGTGATCATCAAGTATAGGGTGTCTTAGAGGTCGCCCTTCTGTCCAAAAGATCCAGTTGCCTCGAAACGGTTGCCTTGGATACAAAGGATCGAGGACATTAGGGTTACTTCTAAGGTGTCCTACCATTGCTTCGGTGACCACACATGTCCCGATAATCGAATTGACCCGAACACCTCCAACGACGGTACTACCTACCTCTCAATGGTGGGATAGCACTATCTAAAGGACTCTTACACAGCCTAATTCCTTAGAGTAGGTAGATTCTCATGGGTACTTGCTCTTTCTCAAAACAAACAAAAATACTTTTCACACCTACACTTTCTAAAAGTTTTCAAACAAATTTTTCATACACTCTTGAGGACAGATACAAGAGTTACTTAGAAATCTTTCAAACGAAACTTTTTCAAAGCCCACACACATTTGAAAAGCAAACATTTTTGAAAACATAAGAGCAAGTACCTAAGAGCCCGTGGATAACCACGGATAGAAAGGATGCTAACACCTTCCCTTTCTATAAATCTACCTCCCGAACCGAGAAACATTCTCATAAGGAATTTTGCTGTGCTTTTGTCCTTTCCATGTTGGAGAACATAAAAGACGGTGTTGACTCTTGCTTACCGCGACATTTCGCGAAACCAGCTAAAAACAGTCAATTCTATTTCCACCGATCACACTTTTCATCCGTAGTTTTCTACGGGGTCTTAGTTGCTTGCTAGATCACTTACTTTTGTTTGAAAGTGTGATTGTGGTGTGAGTTTTGAAAGTATTTTGGAAACGTCTTTGTAATGGTTCTCGTTTCTATAAGAACATATACAAAGTGTTTGTTTGGAAAATAGTTCAAAGAAGTGTTTGTGGAATGTGTGTTTTTAAAGTGATTTTGAAAAGGTGTCTTTGTAATGGTTCTCGTTTCTATAAGAACGCGTACAAAGTATTTGTCTTTTGAAAATGTTTCAAAATGAAAGTGTTGGTGTATAAAATGTTTTTGTTGTGAGCAAGCGAGCAACTAGGAGAGAATCTACCTACTGAAAAGGTCTTAAATATTCTTTTCCTCCTCCTTTAGATGTTGCTACCTTACCATTGTTTTGGTAAGAAGCCCCGTCGTTGGATGTGAAGGGACAGGTGCAGGTCAATCTTACAGTCATAGAAGGCAACTTGTGAGACGCTTTAGCAATTTTTGTAAGGGAATAGATCATTTTACCGAAGGCAACATTGAGGGACATCGAGGGACTACGATCTTTTTGTATCGAAGGGTCTTTGCTAAAGCATCCCATATTCGAGGGACATAACTGTGTTTCTGAGGTAACGAGCGAGGTTACCCTAGAGGTGCGCGTGTAAAAAAGTGTGTTTGATTCAAGTTAATTTGTCTTTGATTAGGTTATCTAGGGGTTAATTTTATGTCTTGCCATACACGCCTAATTAATATACAATATAAGAAAAAGAGTAAATTGCGGAAATTAAAATTCTACGCTATTACAGAGCTTTCGGGAATGGGGGTACAAATTTACAAATGGGGATGAATCAATGCGATTAAAAGTCCAAATAAGCAATCAATACAACCAAATAGAATCGAGCTATTAATTAAAACTATAATAGCCTATGAAGTAAAAATTAATTAACAAAGTATAAAAATTCTTGATATTTTTGTTTGTGAGAATTTGAAAAGAAAATAAAGATCTATTCTATATTTTTTTGAATTTTATCATGTGGAAGCTAAATAATTTAAAAGAAAGTTAACTAAATGATAAAATATTAATAAACTTATTCACAATAATCGCTAACTAAACTAATTGAGAAAATTAAATAATTCGAAATTATGATTCTAGAATTAAGACTGAAGATTAATAAAATTAAATATAAACTGAAT
The DNA here is from genome assembly GCA_948472305.1 of Vicia faba. Taxonomy (NCBI): domain Eukaryota; kingdom Viridiplantae; phylum Streptophyta; class Magnoliopsida; order Fabales; family Fabaceae; genus Vicia; species Vicia faba. The sequence goes on along the minus strand of OX451740.1, from coordinate 532,127,539 downwards.
AAAGTTATTAAAGTAATTCTAAACTAACTTAAAATTCTAAGTTATTAAACTAAACCTAAAATGAGCTAATTATGAAATTACTTAAATTAAATATAACTTAAATTAATTCTAAAGTCATTGAATAAAAACCTAAATTAAGTTAAGTATAAACTAAAAAATAATAATTATAAACTAAACTAATTAAAATAAATGCTTAATTAAAAACTACATGATTAATTAAAACTAACTAACCTAAGATAATATGACACAACTAATAAAACTAAATAAAACCAAGGTGTAAAACAGAAAATGGAGATTCGGGCTCCCTCACTAGATCCAATTGCAGATCCGGGCTCATCTTACTTGGGCCCAATGAATGTCAATTTGCTCCCCCTGTTTCTATTTGCTATCCTGACCCATTTACTCTTTTTTGTTTTGTTTTATTATTTATTTTTCTTTACTTTTTTTTTATTTAATCAGTAAGATAATTAAAAATTCACAAAAATTAGGTTTAACTTTTTACTTTCCAATTAAAATTAATTTTGTTAATTAATTAATTAATTACTTTAATCTTTTTTTATTTAATTTAAAATTAAATAGATTTAGACTAACTCATGTTCTTTTTATAATAAAAATACCAAAAAATATAAATTTTTATTCCCTTTTAGTTTCATTTTAGATCACTTTTTTTATTAATCTTACTTAAATATTTTCCCAAATTAAAATAAAACACAAAAAAATATATCATTTCACTTAGGATTTAGACGTTATTTTCAATCCGTGCGCGTTTATTGCTTTCGTTATCATTTTCATATTAATGTATCTGCTTATGGGATGTAATATATTTTATAACTAGGACTTTACTTTACTGCTTTATTTCCCCCAAGTTTTTGACATGTAATGAATCCCCTTCCTCGAAGCCTTATAATAGTTTAGGATTTAAATTTCCGCACTTTTAATTTCTAGAAACTATTAACTGTTAGATGTATGCCTAATAGGATTGTATGGAAAGAATAACAAACAAACGCTAGCAAACTTAACACAAGACAAAAATAACTGAATACAACACACTCTCACATATACACCTCTAGGGTATCCCACTTTGGTTGCCTTCTGGAAAAGTCACAACCCTCGAAACGTGAGAGATTTTAGTGGCTACCCTCCGGTTTAAAGATCATAAGTCCCTCAATGACCCTCTCGATGTTGCCTCAGTATGATCTAAAAAACCATAGGGTAGTTACTAAGGTTTCTTTCCCAGTTTCCTTTGTGACTATAAATGTCCCTTCGAATGTCCCTCAAACATCCAACGACTAGGGTTACCTACTCACTAAAAGTAGGATATCACTGTCTAAAGTAAAAGGGAAAAGAATAACCCTTTCGAGTATAGTAGATAGTTCTTAGATGCTTGCTCAAAATAAAACAAACTTTTATACATACACAAAACTTCTTTCAAAAACACTTTGTATACGTTCTCTACCATTATGAGAAACATTACAAAGTTCTCCGTACTGAGGCGCTTTCAAAAACACACAAAACATAAGGTATTTCAAAATGAGCTAAGCATATAAGAGCCCATAGATAACTACAGATGGAAAGGGTGCTAACACCTTCCCTTTCCATAATCTACCCCCTTACTCAGAAATAAATCTCGAAAGGTCTTTTTCTGTTCTCTTCACCCTTTCCTCTGTTAGATAAAAGAAAAGTTGGTGGCAACTCTTGCTTACCGCAACATTTGCGAATACAAACACAAAACCAGTATAACAGTCGGTTCTGCCACCATATCACAGAACTGACGACTCTGCTGAGGATAAACTTATAAAGTGGGGTTACCTTAGAGTTTAGTTCATTTTTAATTACTTTACATGCATTGTGTGTTTTGTATGCTTTACTTTTGAGGGATTGTTTGACTTATTACTAAAAGATCCTACACAGGGATCTGGGGCACCTTTTAGGTAACCAACAATAGATCGCGGAGACTGTACGATGTAGACCGATATGGTTGAAGCGATGGATGCGTTAGTGTGACACATTTATTGGCACCGGTATCCCTTGTGTTAAATCGAGGAGAATACGGGGCCGCTGTGTGGTGTCATAAAGCACTAACGGACCTTAGAACCTTAGTTGAACAAACTTGGCCATTAGAAAGTACTGAGATAGACGGACTCGATATAAAGCTGAGGATTGGTTGATACTAGATACTATACTCATTGAGATCAGACTTTAGGGATATTTCGGCCGCGAGAAAAGATCGCCTGAGCTGAAACAATGCCCGATAAAGAAAAATCAATGATATTGAGATTCCTTAGAACCCCATGCAAGCCTAAGCCTAAGGTCTTGTGTGTTTTTCTTGTGTGTGATTACTTTGTTTAAACATAACATCATGCATCATAACATCCATTTTCATCACACTAACAATTTCAAGGACCAAGGGAATTTATCTTTGTTCTGTTTTGCAAATCAAGGCTTCCGTTTGTAGAAATACCATCCGATTAAGCTTTGTAAGAATACCTCTCCAACTCAAAGAGCTAGTATCAAGGGTTCCTGAGACTTCTTTGTTCACCAAGAAATATGGTCGACTTCTCAACCTAGTTACCTCAAGCTTTGATGAAAAGATGATGGGTGTACTCTTTCAATTCTTTGACCCCAAACACCATTGCTTCACATTTACCGATTATCAGTTGGTACCCACCATGGAAGAGTTCTTAATTATTGGGTATACCTATTCTTGATCAGATGCCTTTCACTGATTTAGAGGAAGCTCCAAAGACATAGGTCATTACAGAAGCTTTGCATCTGAAATGGTCTAACATTGTATCCAATTGGGAAACATGAAGCGAAGTCAAGGTTTCCCTAGTCAAGTTCCTACTAGAGAAGGCTTAGTTGTTTTGGGATGACTTGGATTTCCAAGCTTTCGAGGAAGTCATGGCTCTTCTAAGTTATGGATTAGTACTATTCCTTAACCCAGACTTACTCATAGATGTGAATGCTATCAAGGTTTTCCTCTTCGTAACCCTGTGCCACACTCGTACCATGAAGAGAAGAGGGGCTCTTATGTGTTGTATACCATTGCTGTCTAGCTCGTATATTTCGTACCTTCCTCGATCAGTATTGAAGAATGAAGAAAGTTTGGGTTGGTGGCAAAGGATAACGTCACTTTCTCACTTAGATATTCTTTGGTACTCCCGGTCTATGGGAGATATTTCTGTCATCGACCGTTGTGGGGAATTCCCTAATGTCCCACTCCTTGGAATTATGGGAGGTATATATTATAATCCTTCTTTGGATGCGACAATTCGGTTATGCTCGAAGGGATGGTCCCCATGATATGCTTATCCAGGGCATTATGTTCAACTACGAGGATGATGTTCAAGGGTGTCGTCAAAGGTTCATACGAGCTTGGGGCATGGTAAACAGATTTGGTAGCAATACTTTTGGGCCTAAGACTTCCATCCCTATGGAGCCTTCTCTCAAATGGGTACGAGCTCGCGCCCAAAACCTTATAATGCTGTACACAACAACCTTGCCAATAATTGTAGAGCCTATCACCGAAGAGGATGTTCCTTATACAGATCTCCACCCTGACATGCCCACTGATCTTGAAGAGTTGCAAAGGTCCTAGATTCACTTGAAGAAAGAACGAGATACCTTTAGAGATCAATTCTACACCAATGAGAAGAAAATGTTGGATCTCACGAAGCGATTTCACAAAGAAAAAAAATCTTAATGTCTACCTCGGCACGAAGAGAAAACACCCATGGGAAACCAGATTTTTTTTAGAATTTTTTAAATTACAAGTCTAAAAGGCAGTTGTAATTTGAATTTTACTAATAAAATATTTGTTTTATTTTGGTTCTCAAATTTAAATTTTCTGAAGTCCTTGAAAACATTGCATAAGCATATCATGCATATCATCACATAAACAGGTTTTAGGAAAAGTTTCTTATCCCTTCGCTATTTATTTCAGCAAGAAGAAATGGCACTCGAATAAAATGTCAAGGATCTTCACACATAGAATGCTCAGTTCCAGCAGATGTTCTTGGATCTAGCTAAAGGGCAATAGGATCTGAAGACTCTTATCTTGAAAGACAAGAAGAAGAAGACAAAGAAGCAGGCTGGTGTTTTGAACCTGGGGAGAAGATTTAGAGGACCTGCTGTTGTACCCCAAAATTTGGCCTCTCATTTTTTTCAAGACCCTTCCTTACATAGTTGGCTACAAACACTTATTTAAGGAAAGTATAAAAATTTGAAGGTATGAGGTGTCTCCAGCTCAGAAGTTCTGACGTTGAAATTCTGGTTGCTCTGATAAAGCAAATTCTGAGCGTCCCAAAAGGAAGTCCAGAATCTTCAATGAGAACAACACTTGAGAGGCTGGTTAAAGCAAATTCTGAGCGTCCCAAAATAGAGTCCAAAATCATCAATGAGAACAACACTTGAGAGGCTGATTGAAGAAGTTCTGAGTGTCCCAAATTGGAGTCCAGAATCATCAATAGGAACAACACTTGAGAGGATAATGGAAGCAGGTTCTAAGCGTCCCAAACTGGAGTCCAGAATCATCAATAAGAACAACGCTTGAGAGGCTGATTGGAGAAGTTCTGGTAAAGAAAACTCTGAATAATTCGAGTCAGAAATCAGAGTCATCAACGAGAACAATACTTAAAAGACTGATTGAAGAAGTTCTGATAAGGGAAACTTTGAGAAATTCAAATTCGTATGAGGCGCCAACCCTCACCTGTCCAGGTTCATTCAGAATCTTAGAAAGGCATGAAAATTCTCAAAATGAAAATCTTTTAATGTGTCTGATTCTATTTTAAAAGCCGTGTTTAATGGCCGGTCATTAAAGCCATGCGTCTTTCCCCATTTTCTTGTCCCCTCTACCACCTATAAATACAAGACGTCAAACACAAATCAAAAAAGAAAAAGGGGTGAAAGGCTAGAGAGAGAAAGAAGGAGAGAATACACGCCCATGCTTCCACAGAGAAAAGCACACCTTTGTGCTCAAAAATTAAAAACTGCCCCATTGAAACACGCTTTGCAGGCGCTCTCAGGCCCAGACAGGTGTCCACATTCTGATTCTGAAATCTCCTGGGGTAGCATCAACACCACAGATCTAAATACTGGTCATAGGTATATTCTATAATTTCATTTTCTGAAGCGAGCATCCTGTTTTGTTCTAACGTGTTTTGTGTAGGCTCTGGGCGTAGATTAGACAAGCCACAAACTCCATGCCGATTCTGAGCCCATCAGAGCATACAACCAGAAGGTTGGCTCTAATGGGTTGACTCCAGCAACCTTTGCATAACTACCTTTTAGCTAATTCTGACATTAACACATGCAAATTTTGATGATCTGGAACCCCACGTATCTTTGTCTGTTCATTTGTAATAACATTTGATAAACAGGTCCAGCTAGTGAAGGGAAGCGTGTATAATGAAAAGATCTGGGTTCAATACTCAAATCTTGCATTTTTTCTTCTCTTTCTAACCAGTTTATTGCAGATCCAGGCGTTTATCATCAGATCATCATCATCAGATTATCACCATTAGAACATCATAGAGTCAAATCAAGTGCTCTAGATTTGGATGCTGACGATGGGCCCTCCAGAGACTAACTGCCTTAAGTTTCGTGCTGGCTCTGAGTTGGCCAGTTTCTGGGTTAGTTTTTTTTCAAAACCACGCTACCCATGTTCTGATGTTCTCTAATTATTTTATTTTTCTTTGTTTCCTTTTAACTTTTATTTACATAAAATAATAAATAATAATAAATAAGTTTAGTTTCTTTCAAAAATTCTTACTTAATTAATTAATTATTTTAATGTTATTTCATCAATTTAAAATCAATTAGACTTAGTTTCATTTTAATTTAAGTTATTTTCTTAATAAAAATTACAAAAAATATTAGAATTAGGATTCATTTCATTCAATTTTTATTTTCTTAATAAATTTAGAATTAATCATTCTCTTAGCAAAAAAAACAAAAAAAAAAGATTTTCTTGTTGTTTATTTTTATTTACTAGATTTTTTAGACGTAATATTTCATTTCGCGCGCTTTATTTCCATTCTCGTATTTTATATAAATATTGTAACTGCTTACAGTTGTAATAGTTTAGGATTTAAATTCCCACACTTTTAATTCCGCACGTTATTTTCTTGCACCTCTTTTTTGTAACTGTCTCGAAGCCCTGTAATAGCTGTAGGACTTTGTTTCTCGCTTTTTTTATTTTCTTATATGCTTGTATGTAATTGTTAGTAACTTAGGCGTGCATGACAAGATAAAGTAAAATAATCAATAGATCACTAATTGCAAGACAAATATAACTTAAAAAACACACTTCTCACACTTGCATCCTTAGGGTATTCCTCACTTGGTTGCCTTCAGAAATGGTCATGTCCCTCGAGCGTAGGGATATCTTAGCAAAGACCCACAATTATAAAAGTCATCATAAAGATCATGGCCCTTAATGTTCCTCGAGTTGCCTACGAGAAAAATGATCTTGTCCCTCGATGTTACCTATATGATGACTGTCCCTTTGAAATGCTAAGATATCCTTACCTGTTGCCTTCAATTACCATAACGTCCCTTTCGATAGTCCCTCAAAATCCGACGATAGGGCTACCTACTCACTAATAGTGGGATAGCACTATCTAAAGGAAAGGAGGAAAAGAACATCCTTTTTCGAGTAGGTAGATAACTGTTAGATACTTGCTCAAACTTAAACTTTTTCACACTGACACACTTTTCAAAAAGTATTTTAAAAAACGATTTATCATACTCTTGAGGACTGATACAAGAGTTATCATAAAGCAAGCGAAAAACTTTCAATACACACAAACATATAAATAGTTTTCAAAAATGAGCAAGTACCTAAGAGCCCATGGAAAACCACGAATGGAAAGGATGCTAATACCTCCCCTTTCCATAATCTACCCCCCTTACTCAAAATCTCGAAAAAGGTCTTTTTCTATTATTTTCACCCTTTTCGTTGTTGGATAAAAGAAAAGTCGGTGGCAACTCTTGCTTACCGCGACATATGCGAACAAAAAACACAAACAAGTATATAATAGTCGGTTCTGCCACTATATCACAGAACTGGCGACTCTGCTGAGGACTTAATAAAGTGGGGTTTACCTTAGGGTCTAGATCATTTTAAACTTGCTTCTTTGTCTGTTTGATTGCTTTACTTTTAAGGGTATTGTTTGGGTACTATAGATCCTACACCTGGATCTGGGGAAACCTTTTAGGTAAGTACCAATAGATCGTGGAAAATGTGCGGGGTATACCGACACGATTGAAGAGATGGCTACATTGATGCGACACTTTGGTTGGTACCGGTAGCCCTTGAGTTAATCAAGGAGAATACAGGGCTGCCACGTGGTGTCATGAAGCTTCAACCGACCTTAGAACCTTTAAATGAACAACTTGGCCGTTAAGACGTAGCGAGATGGCCGTCTTTTGTGTATTCCTAAAGTCGGAAGATACTCAATGCTACACTCATTGAGATTTGACTCCTGAGTTTTGTTTGGTTGCAAGTCAGTTGCCTATCGAACGAAACTTATGGAAAATATCAGTGATATTGAGATCCCTTAGAACCCAGTTACTATTTATAGGACTGGTTGAACCAATCCAACTTCAAGAGGGTACTACCTTAAAACCCATGCAAGCCTTAAACTTAAGGGCTTTTGTGTGATTTGCTTGGTATATATGTGATTTCTTAGCATAATCATACACATCATAACATCATGCCACAACATTTCCCTAACCATTTCAAGGATTTTCTAGATATTATCTTTGTCTTGATTTGTAGGACATGATATCCACTCGCAGGAACACTATCCAAATCAACCTTGTGAACGTGCATCCTCAACTCAAGGAGTTAGCATCAAGGATTCCTGAAAGCTCTCCCTTCACTGAAAAACATGGTCGACTTCTCAACTTGGTCACTTCAACCCCTGATGAAGAAATGTTAAAGGTGCATTTTCAGTTCTTTGACCCGTTGCACCACTGCTTCACTTTCCCTGATTACCAGTTAGTGCCTACTATGGAGGAGTTTTCTCAGTTATTGGGGGTTGCTATCCTTAATCAGCTATCGTTCAACGGTTCCGAAAGAGACCCAAAGCGTGATGAGATTGCTCAAGCTCTGTCTTTACAACGGTCTGATGTAGTGGCAAATTGGGAAACCAGAAGAAGTATCCAAGGATTTCCAGCAAAGTTTTTATTTGAGAAAACCCACTATTTTTGGGATAACTTGGATTTACAAGCTTTTGAGGAGGTGTTGAACCTTCTCATCTATGGGATGGTACTATTCCCTAACACGGACCAACTCGTAGATGTGAATACAGTTAAGGTTTTTCTGTCACATAATCTGGTGCTATTACCTTACTTGGGGATATTCTACACTCTCTGTATACTCGCACTCTAAAGAGGGACCTTCCTGTGTTGCACTCCTCTATTGTCTAGGTGGTTTATTTCGCACCTACCCCGGTCTATCTTGAGAAATGAGAAGGGTATGAGATGGTCTCATAGGCTGATGTCCCTTACACATTCAGATATTCATTGGTGTTCGTGATCCTCGGAGAATGTTACCATCATTGATCGCTATGGGGAATTCCCTAATTTCCCTCTCTTAGGCATTAGGGGAGGAATCACTTATAATCCTTGTTTGGCGTTGCGACAGTTTGGTTATGCTAGAAGGGATGGTCCCCACGACACACTCGTCTAAGGAATCACATTTGATTATGAGAATGATGATCAGGGTTATTGCAAGAGGTTCATTCGAGCTTGGGGCATGATAAACAAAGTTGATAACAAGACACGGGGGCACAAAAGAGGATCCGCCCGTGGGAAGCTTGAGTCTCTTTGCTTTGGGAGTTTACTTTTGCTTTGTTACCTCCTTTGTAAGCCCAAGAGGCATCGTTGTGACCAATAAAGCTTCTTAATGCAATTAACATTTGCTATTTTTCTGTTTAAGCAAATTTGAGTCTTAGAAATCCTTGAAAACATTGCATACATATATCATACATAACATTGAATAAGAAGGTTTCATAATATGTCTCTCATGTTCTCGCTATTTATTTCAGCAATGGATCTCAAACAAGATAACAAAGATCTCCAAATTCAAGAGGCTCAGTTCATGGAAATGTTCCTAAACCTATCCAAGGGGAAGGAAGAGTTGAAAGCACTCCTCGCTAGGAACCTGGCCAAGAAAAATCCTGAAGATAATAAGGACGAACAGTTGGAACAACTGCAAGCTGAGGTTGAAGCAATAAGAACCCAGATGCTGGGGAAAATGACTCTTATCCAAGGCCTGGCCCGAGTACAAGAAGAGCTGAGAGACATTGTCAACAAGCTTCATCAAGACGGATGCAACCGTGTGAAGCAAATAGTCGAGGTTGGGGACCAAGTCATTGATCAACCTCCAAGAAGATAAGAGTTTGGTTTGGTGAAGAGTGGGCCTTTCCAAATTGCTACCACATCACTGATCCAACAACAACCTCACCAAAAACAACGGGTTAATCAGAGTAAGCCGGATACACCCAAGAGGCAGTTTACCAAACTCAACATGCCGCTGTCTCAAGCTTTACAACACATGTTGAGGATGAATCTGGTTACATTGATAGGGACTCCTCCGAATCCCAAGACTTCTTCCCCTAACTACAATCCTGATGCAAGGTGTGCATATCACTCCAACAGTCTGGGGCATGATACTGACGATTGTTGGATGTTGAAATCTAAAATTCAAAACTCAATTGATGAAAGAGTGCTGGAGTTTACACATGATTGTCAGGCTGAGTTCTCCAGCCATCCCTCCAAGGCACACTATCCGAAGTGACAAGATCAGATGAAGAAGCTTTTCTTCATTAGAATTTTCAATTTGAAATTTTCTTTTGATTGTTCAAACATTTATTCATGTCAAACTTTGTTACTTTATCAATGCATTACATATGTCTGTTTTGAATCAATTCATTTGTGTTCACTATATTTAAACTACTTTCCTTTTTGTGATATTCAACTCTCGATCAAAGGCTCTGAGCCTTTAGAGGGAGGATGACGAGAACGATACCATAATCTCTACAATATGCTTTTGAATAGACCCCGCTGACGATGTATATGCATTGTTTCAAATCCTAAATAGTGGAGTTATAAGGAAGATAATCCCTAGTCAACCCCTTTGAGCCTAAGAAGTAGGAGTTTTCTTTTCACACAAATTAAAGCCCTTAATTATAACCCGGGGCAGGGTAGTTTCTCAGTCAATTAAGCCGCACATTCTGTCGCAATTTTCTGTTTCGTACATAATGAATGGCATCGAATACGTCCTTCCAAATTAAAAGATGGTGATGGTTATTCATAATTATTAAAGGCGACAATCATTTTCTCTCAAAATAAAAGCCCGCTAAGTCAAACCCTATGAAGGAAACTTAAGAAAAAAACTAGGGCATCCCGTTGACTGTAATCATAAAAGAACCAGTTTAGGAAAAAGCATGGATAATTAAAAAAAAAGAGGTCGCTACAAATCCTCAATAAAAAGAAGATTACAAAAATGACTGCCTCTTCAAAATAAACTTTGAGTATCCGAACCTTCACCGAAACATCAAGGACAAGATGCCAGACAATTGGGATCTGAATGCACAATTAACTGAGCATAGGATCGAAGAACATCAAGAAGAACGGGTGGGTAAAAATAAACTTTGAGCATTTGCCCTTTGTTTCTTAAACCATGAACCAGGCCAAGTTACAACCCTTAAAAGGCCTAGTTGAAGCATGGGTTAGTTCGAAAGCATACCATTACAAAAGGTATCCTGACTCCTGTAGGATTCGCTATAAATCTTGAGTTGACATCACACTTTTACAAAATTTGTTTTTTTACAAAAAAATGAATTTTCAAACTTCAAGATAGACATAAGCTTTGCATTCTTAAAATACCATTATTTGCATATGACTATTTGTTCAACAACTGAGAAATTCGTACGACGGATATTCGATGAACAAAAATATTCTCAGTGGATAAAATCACCTCAGATGGAAAGATATTCTAGTGATAGGACATTCATAATCAAGGAGCATAGCATGGTTTCCAGCTGATATGGGGAAGTCAAGTCAAGGTTTAAGGAATCTCTCAAAAATGCCAAATAGCCAGAGGCAGAACTCCATCTGAATCACTTGGGGCATTGGACATTAATTCCAGCAACGAATCTTGTACGATCAAACAAACACCTTCTGTCAATGTGACAACACTTACTGCTAAGGATAGAGACAATTCTCCGCACCCGGTGAATGTGGACATAGTCAGAAAAGACTAAGCATGAAAAAGACTCGCTAGGTTGACAGGCCTAGGCAAAAATAAGGGCATCCTGGAGAACCAAAAGGGGTTCGGGCAAAAATTAGGGATATATACAAAAATTATGCACCCGACAAGTTGAAAACCTGAAAAGGCGGCTTGGGAAAAAAGGGTATCCCGGTGGACTGAAAACCCGAAAGGGCGGTCCAGGAAAAATCTAGGGATTAAAGCTTACGACTATGTCCAGTCATCTTATCACTTGTCTATCAGTAGAAGACTTGTTATCCTGATCAACATTTACCAAGCACCCCATGAGTAAGGATGCCACTCAAACCATCCATAAAGTCTCCACAGGTACTTTCTCCGGCAGGTACAGGGGCAGAGATATTCTGAGATAAAGTCACCACTACATACAACCCCGTGACAACTATGTTCCCTACAAAGTAGAAACAAACAGAGTTTTACCCTCTTCTTCCCCAAGCAGGGATTACCTTCTCTAGCTGAAGTCTATTTTCCCCAGCCAAGTTTTAACAGTTCATAAAACCTCCTCCTGGGTAGAGTTTATTTCGCGAACCGCGGTAGATCATTCCCCAACAGAGTTTATTTCTCTACATCAGCAAGATCTTCTAACAAATCATCCTCCCTCCACAGAGTTATTCTCAAGCAGAGTCAATCCCCGTTAGAATATCCTCAAACAGAAAGAGGAAATCCTCGGCAAATCATATCCATTCATCATCCCTAGCAGAAACAAATGATCCGTCTTCCCAATACTCTCTCGCAGAAGTCTGGGATTTATTTTCCCAGACTAAGAAACATCACAATAGAATTTCATATTCATACATCATGGCATGCGCATGCACATCGCATACAACATAATCTCATTTATTTTGAGAACATCACCACAATGCACTTCATACATTATGACATTGCATACGACTAACTCTTTACCATTTTTAGGAAAGATCAAATCAATAAACACCATTGGCTACTTACGTGACCTGGTAGTCTTCTCAAAAGATACGACTAACAAAAGGATATTTCAACATCTTCCTTAGAACGACATTCTCAGAAGATCTTCTCTAGTTCATTCAGATCAACACTAAGATCACTCTGATTCCTATTCTAGTTGAAGATGACCCAAGACTTTTGTATGGTTCAGTTAAATCAACCCTAAGATTCTTCTGATTTCCATTCTAGTCCAAGTTAATTAAAGACCTTCTCTAGTTCAGTCAGATCGACACTAAGATTGCTCTGATTCCTATTCCAGTTGAAGATGACCCAAGACTTTTGTCTGGTTCAGTTGAATCGATCCTAAGATTCTTATGATTTCCATTCCAGTCAAAGTTAATTAAAGACCTTCTCTGGTTCAGTCAGATTGACACTAAGATCTCTCTGATTCCTATTCCAGTTAAAGATATTCCAAGACTTTTTTCTGGTTCAGTTAAATCGACACTAATATTTTTCTGATTCTTATCCAGTCAAAGTTAATTAAAGACATTCTCTGGTTCAGTCAGATCGACACTAAGATCTCTATGATTCCTATTCTAGTTGAAGATGACCCAAGAATTTTGTCTAGTTTAGTCGAATCGATCCTAAGACTCTTGTGATTTCCATTCCAGTCAAAGTTAGTTCAAGATTTTCCTCAGGTTCCGTTAGATCGATACCAAGATCTCTTTGATTCCTATTCCAGTTGAAAATAATCCAAGACCTTTTTCTGGTTTAGTTAAATCGACACTATGATTTTTCTGATTCTTATCCAGTCAAAGATAAATCAAGGCCTTTGCCGGTTCAGTTCGAATCGACCATTGATTTATTACTGATTATTTTCTGGTAGACCCTTTCCCTGGTTCAGTTAAATTGACACTAAGATTTTTCTGATTTCTATTCCAGTTGGAGAAACTGCAAAGCCTGGAGTATGACCAGATGACAGTTTAATCTCATTTCCCCAGTAGGTCACTGTGAAGCCTGGAATATGACCAGATAGCAGTCACCCTTATCATCCTCAGCAATTCACGGCGAAGCCTGGATCCTGACCAGATGGCAGTTCACTTCCGTTTCTTCAGTCCAGAGATGACTCCCTAGTAGGGTAATGGACAACCGAAGCTCCTAGACTCTATTCCCCTAAAAAACATTCCCCAGCGGACTCCTCCTCGGACAGCAAGAACAGGAATCCCCAGAAAGAGACTCCTTGCGAAGTCAGCATCTATTTTGGATGACATCTTTAAGCCCATCTCTGACGGCTCTCCGTCATATTCCTTGGATGGTGTCTTTAAGCCCATCTCCGACAGTCTTCTGTCAACTTTTCCAAATGGCATATGTAAGCCCATTCCCGATATTATCTACCCAGTCAAGTATCATTACATACAAGTGCAAATTTATGGGCACTCTAGTGTTCAATCATCTTCCACCTTCAGATCACGAAAGGCAGACCAGCCAATCTACATCCTCAGGTTTAAGAAGATTGAACAGGGGAAGCTGTTGAACCCCAAAATTTCCCCTCTCATTTTTTTCAAGACCCTTCCTTACATAGTTGGCTACAAACAATTGTTTTAGGAAAGTATAAAAATACGAAGGTATGAGGTGTCTCAAGCTCAGGAGTTCTGACGTTGAAATTCTGGTTTCTCTAATAAAGCAAATTCTGAGCATCCCAAAAGGGAGTCCAAAATCATCAATGAGAACAACACTTGAGAGGCTAATTAAAGCAAATTCTTACCGTCCTAAAATAGAGTCCATAATCATCAACGAGAACAACACTTGAGAGGCTGATTGAAGAAGTTATGAGTGTCCCAAACTAGAGTCTGGAATCATCAATAAGAATAACACTTGAGAGGATGATTGAAGCAAGTTATGAGCGTCCCAAACTGGAGTCTAGAATCATCAATAAGAACAACGCTTGAGAGGCTAATTGGAGAAGTTCTATTAAAGAAAACTGTGAACAATTCGAGTCAGAAATCAGAGTCATCAACGAGAACAACGCTTGAAAGGATGATTGAAGAAGTTCTGATAAGGGAAACTCTGAGCAGTTCAAATTCGTATCAGGTGCCAACCCTCACCTGTCTAGGTTCATTCAGAATCTCAGAAAGGCATGAAAATTCTCAAAATAGAAATCTTTTAATGTGTCTGATTCTGTTTTCAAAGCTGTGTTTAATGGAGGGTCTTTAAAGTCATATTTCTTTCCCTATTTTCTTGTCCCCTCCACCACCTATAAATACAAGACATCAAACACAAATCAAAAATGAAAAAGGGGAAAGGCTAGAGATAGAAATGAGGAGAGAATAAAAGCGCATGCTGCCACAGAGAAAAGCACACCACAGTGCTCAAAAATTCAAAAGTGCCACATTGAAACACGCTTTGCAGGCGCTCTCAGGCCCAGACAGGTGTCCACATTCTGATTCTGAAATCTCCAGGGGTAGAATCAACACCACAGATCCAAATATTGGTCATAGGTATATTCTCTAATTTCATTTTCTGAAGCGACCATCCTGTTTTATTCTAACGTGTTTTGTGCAGGCTCTGATCATAGATTAAACAAGCCACAAACTCCATGCTGATTTTGAGCCCATCAGAGCATACAACCAGAAGGTTAGCTCTGATGAGTTGACTCCAGCAACCTCAGCATAACGACCTTTTAGCTGATTCTGACATTAGCGCGTGCAGATTTTGATGATCTGGAACCCCACATATCTTTGTATGTTCATTTGTAATAACATTTGATAAACAGGTCCAACTAGTGAAGGGAAGCGTGTATAATGAAAAGATCTGGGTTCAATACTCAGATCTTGCATTTTTTTCTTCTCTTTCTAATAAATTTATTGCAGATCCAGGTGTTCATCATCAGATCATCATCATCAGATTATCATTATTAGAACATCATAGAGTCAGATCAAGTGCTTTAGATTTGGATGCTGAAGATGGGCCCTCTAGAGACTAACTTCCTTAAGTTCTAATTATTTTATTTTTCTTTGTTTCCTTTTAACTTTTCTTTACATAAAATAAAAAAAAACAATAAATAGGTTTAGTTTCTTTCAAAAATTCTTAATAAATTAATTAATTATTTTAATATTATTTCATCAATTTAAAATCATATAGACTTAGTTTCATTTTAATTTAAGTTATTTTCTTAATAAAAATTACAAAAAAAAATATTAGAATTAGGATTCATTTCATTCAATTTTTATTTTCTTAATAAATTTAGAATTAATCATTCTCTTAGCAAAAAAAACCAAAAAAACGATTTTCTTGTTGTTTATTTTTGTTTAGTAGGTTTTTTAGACGTAATATTTTATTTCGCACGCTTTATTTTCATTCTCGTATTTTATATAAATATTGTAACTGCTTACAGTTGTAATAGTTTAGGATTTAAATTCCCGCACTTTTAATTCGACACTTTATTTTCTTGCACCTCTTTTATGTAATTGTCCCGAAGCCCTGTAATAGCTGTAGGACTTTGTTTCTCGCTTTTTTTATTTTCTTATATGCTTGTATATAATTGTTAGTAACTTAGGCATGCATGACAAGATAAAGTCAAATAATCAGTAGATCACTAATTGCAAGACAAATATAACTGAAAAAACACACTTCTCACACTTGCCTCCTTAGGGTATTCCTCACTTGGTTGCCTTCGGAAATGGTCATGTCCCTCGAGTGTAGGGATATCTTAGCAAAGACCCACGATTCTAAAAGTCATCATAAAGATCAAGGTCCCTTAATGTCCCTTGAGTTGTCTACGAGAAAAATGATCTTGTCCCTCGATGTTGCCTATATGATGACAGTCCATTCGAAATGCTAAGATATCCTTACCTGTTTCCTTCAATGACCATAATGTCCCTTTTGATAGTCCGTCAAAATTTGACAATAGGGCTACCTAATCACTAATAGTAGGATAGCATTATCTAAAGGAAAGGAGGAAAAGAACAAGCTTTTTTTAGTAGGTAGATAACTGTTAGATACTTGCTCAAAATTGAACTTTTCACACTTACACACTTTTCAAAAACTATTTTCAAAAACACTTTATCACACTTACACACTTTTCAAAAACACTTTATCACACTCTTGAGGACTGATACAAGAGTTATCATAAAGAAAACGAAAAACTTTCAAAACACACAAACCACAAACAATTTTCAAAAATGAGCAAGTACCTAAGAGCCCGTGGAAAACCAAGGATGGAAAGGGTGCTAATACATTCCCTTTCCATAATCTACCCCCCTTACTCAGAAAATCTCGAAAAAGGTCTTTTTCTGTTCTTTTCACCCTTTCCTTTGTTGGATAAAAGAAAATTCGGTGGCGACTCTTGCTTACCGCGACATTTGCGATCAAAAAACACAAACCAGTATATAACAGTCGGTTCTGCCACCGTGTCACACCTACTAAGCGAGCTCTAGAATTTGCTACTCCATCTAAAGAGGGAGACACTCAAAATAAAGATAACAAGAAGACCAAGGAAGAAGACAATAGTCTGGGGTCTGAGGAAGATGAAGCTGACTACTTTGAGGAGCAGTATCCTCCTGTTGATGAAAAATACAAACTACTGGAGGATCATCTCAATGCAATGGAAATTCATAGGGTACCTGGTCTGGATTTCGAAGAATTAGGGCTGGTTTCTGAAGTGGTTATTCCACAAAAATTCAAAGTTCCCACTTTTGCAAAATATGACGATGTTTCATGTCCTAAGCTTCATCTAAGATCTTATGTTAGGAAGATCCAACCTCACACTGCTGATAGGAATTTGTGGGTGCATTTCTTCTAGGAAAGTTTATCAGGGACTCAATTGGAATAGTTTTATCAGCTGGAGGGAACCAACATCGGCAACTGGGAGGATCTGGCTACTACTTTCTACAAGCAATACAAATACAATTCTGACCTTGCTCTAACCCGTACACAACTTCAAAGTATGTCTATGGGTTCGAGCGAGGGTTTCAAAGATTATGCCCAAAAGTGGAGAGATCTTGCGGGAAGAGTCTAACTTCCTCTATCTGATAGAGAGCTGGTAAATATGTTCTTGGGTAATTTGTTTGGTCCATTTTCAACTATTTGATTGAAAGCTCTTCAGTTGGGTTTACTGAGCTGATATTGAATGGTGAACATGCAGAAGCTGGTATCAAGAGCGGTAAGATTCAGAGAGATGCATCTTCAAGTATAGTGAAAAAACCATTCTCTAGGAAGAAGGAAGTAAGTGTTGCCTACTGTTGTACCCCAAAATTTTCCCTCCCTCTTTTACAGAAAATCACAACCCTAGGGTTTCTCAGGTATTCAAGAATGGCTCAGGAATCGATCAGACAGGTTTTCTCCTATGGCAGTAAATCAAGAATTAGGGTTTTTCTCGCATTTCTTAAAAGAAACCGAATCCTCAGAAAGTCAATTGGCTGTCACATCTTTTCAGGCTCTCTCAAATTTACTGTAAAAAGGCAGTGTTTGTTTGATTCATGTTAACCGGATAATTGGCGTCTTTCAAAACGTTTGCTCATTTAGGGAATAAACATTTGCTTGTTTATTGGAATACACAATGCGTGTTTTGATTGGAATACTGTTGCAAGGTTACAAGATTACAGAGTTTTTTGGATTACTTAGAGTTTAAGTTATCTGGGTTGGAATTATTGGAATGCAGTTCAATTATTTTGATCAGGAAATCTTAAAGGATTAGTGAAGATGCAAAGAAAGAATTACAAGTTGCTAACAGTAATGGACTTTTATTGGATATCAGATGATCTCATAAAGACTTTCTTCATTTATTTCAGATGTTGTTACAAAAATAATTTATTATTCAAATGCTGTAGGTTTTACAACTTATAGTACTTGAAAAATAAATTATTACAACTAATGGAAAATCTCTCTAAGTTACAAATCTAAGCATAAGCTTCCATTGCTCCCATGCTCGCCACAAAGTCTCCTGCTTCCTCTGCATTGTCACCATCCAATTTGCACTCACATGAAAGAAAGACAAAAAAAAAAGATTAGTACAATTAATTGAACATAAAAAAGAATTCTGAGAAAGAAAGAAAAATGTTTATCATTAAAGTTTGCCATTTGGAATCAGAGGGGATATTTTCATTTTATCATGTTTTTATTTTTCTCTTTGCAAATCACAAGAAGATTGCTCTTCTTGGTTCACAAAAAGAAAAAATAAGAATGCAAAGCAATGGTCCAAATGGAAACATGTTCCAAACAATGCAGCAAGTTGTCTTGGCAAACTAAACAAGGCGCCAAACTGAACTAAACAAGGCCAGGCATTACAAACTAAACAAGAAAAGTACAAGGCAGTAGCATGGCAAATTGGATGCAGCACAAACAAGCAAACCAGACTGCAACAAAATGCAAGCAATAAATGTCAAGCAAACTAAACAATGCAGCATAGCAGAACACAGTACAAACTGGACAAAGTACAAACAAACAACAGGAAATTAAAGAATCCAGTGTGGTAAACCAAACAACAAGCAAAGGGATTGTTGCATATAGCCTTTTCATCATTTTCCTAAAAATTGGAAAACTTTACAGAAAAGCAGAGAAAAGCATTTTTGCTTTTATCATGGAGAGAGGAGAGAGAGAAAAGATATCACCTATTTTGTTGGGATTGTACAGTTTGGCTACTCTGTCACAAGTAAGTTGTAAAACAAAAGGCAACTAGGATATAACAGTAGAGAGACTGCAAGGAGAAGGGAGAACATTTTGTCAAAGCTGCCAAACATTCACAACAATCTCCAAAATCTTCAACAGTTCAAACCTAACAAAACTATCAAACAAACAACCAGCAACCCAAGCCTGTTAAACCAGTTTCAAACAAGCCACAATTGTAACAACAGTAACAACCACAACAAATACACAAAACACGTAAACCTGCAACATTTTTCCAAACTGTCAAAGGCATAAAAAACAGCCAAACCTGTAACCAAATCACAAAAACATTCAAAAGCCATTTCCAACTGTCAAGCTAAACACAACAATCAGTTTCCAGATCTGTTGAATCAAAGCCTGCAAACTCAACATTTTGCCAAGCTAGCAAAAACTGCAAAAGCCACAACTCAGTCCAACAAAAAACAATCTCCAAACCTGTTATCAAACCAAAAACTGAAACCATTTTCAAACCCAAAACTTGCAGAACCAAAATTTCAAAAGATTCAAACCATCAAAACTCCGTTCAATACCAAAAAAACTTGAACTCATTTCAAAGCCAACAATCATCATCATCAACAACTTACAAATCAAAAGTTTCAGAAACAATCATCATCATCAACAACTTACAAATCAAAAGTTTCAGAAACAATACCAACAATAATCAAACAGTCTAAACAAAACTGTCAAAAATCAGTGTTCTAACCAACAATATCCAACAAAGTCAGAAGTGTAACACCATCATCATTCAAGTTCAAGGAAAAGAAGGAAGTTACCAAAAAGCGCGTCCGTCATCATCTCTCCCCCCGCCTCCGGCCACCAAGGAAGCGCCATCAGTTCAATCTCACATTCCTCTCCCAGAAAAAGTTCCAGAGGTATGTTCCTTTTCAAATCATTTTTTGTACCTCACGATATAGCATGATAGGTCAAACAGAAAAAATATGAATAAGACAAAACCAACAACAAAAACTCGTTTAAGCTCGAAAGCAAAACTTTACCTTTCCAGAAGAGAACCATTAATATTTGTTTAGGAAGTGAGAGAGGAGAGGCGCTCCGGCAACGAGAAGCGAGAGGAAGATCATAAAATACGCCTCAAACCCTTTAGAGAGTTTCATTTCAAACTTAGGCATTCCAAGAAAAGATGTAAACCCAGTTGAATAAAAAATGGAGATGAACGAGTAGAGGCGTTGAGTGAGAAAGATGAATGAGGGAAAGAAACGAAAGAGACAACGGAGCCGCTGTAAGCGTAATTCACAAACCCTAATCCCTTCCGTAAACCCTAATTCACAAACCCTGATCAAACATTTGTGAAAGGCTTAAGAAATTGGGCTTATCCAGTCCACAAACATTAAACCCATGCGTAAATGCTAGCACCCCCCCCCCCCCTTTGCCCTTTTGTTCTGGTTTCAGCATCAACATTGATTATATCTTTGGGCCTATCATTTTGCATTTTCTTTTAAAGCCCTTTTTTTTGCTTTGCTTTCTTATGAATTTACTAATTAGAACCTTTTTTAAAACAAAAAAAGAAAACATTTTCTTTAGTTTAATTTAAGTCTTGAGATTATTTCTTTTTATCTTTATTAATTTGTTACTAATAATAAAAACATCAAAAAATTTAATTTAATTAGTTTGCTTTCTTTAAACCTTTTTTTAATTGATTAATAAAAGTAAAAAAATAAAGAATTAGTTTAGTTAATTTTCTTTCTTTAAACGTTTCTTTCAAAATTATTAAAAAATACAAAAGAGTAATAATAAAGATCTTTTTTAGTTTAAGTCATTTCTTTTTTAGAATAAATTTTATTTTCAAGTAAATACATGCATTTCATACTTTATCGATTTGATTTTCATAAATTATCTTAGCTTCATATTGAATCGTACACAATTCGATTTGGTTGTAATATTTGGACATTGTTATTCTTATGTGATTCATCCCCATTTGTAATAATTGTATCCCCATTCCCGGATACTTTTGTAATAGCTTAGACTTTTAATTTCCGTAATTTATTGCTTTCTATATCCTGTATAGTAATTAGGCATGTATGGCAAGATTCAAAAATCAATCGCTAGACGACCTAATCCAAGAATAAATAACTTGAAATCAACACACTTCTCACACGCGCACCTCTAGGGTAACCTTGCTTGTTGCCTCGAAAATGCAATCATGTCCCTCGAATATGAGACACTCTAGCAAATGGCCCCTTCGATAAGCAAATATTGTAGTCCCTCGATGACCCTCGATGTTTCCTTTGATAAAACGATCTCGTCCCTTATAAAATTGCTAGAGAGTCTCACAAGTTGCTTTCAATGATTGTATGCGATGACCCGCGCCTGTCCCGTTTAACATCCAAACACAAGTTTGTTTACCAAATACAATGGTAAAACAACAATGTCAAAGGGTTAAAAATGTGTAGGAAATATCTTTGAGTTAGGGTAGACAACTCCTAGTTACTTGATCAACTTGCAAAACATCCTTGCTAATTTCAAACACTCAACACATTTCAAACCAATTTCCCAAAACAAACTTTCAAACATTGAAACATATTTTCAAAAGACAAACACCTTTGTAAAACATTCAAACAAGAATTGTTACAAAGGTTGCCTAGACAAGGCCTCTTTTCAAAACATTTTCAAAACCACACACAACGCACCATTTCAAACAATTGAAAAGCAAAAGCAAGTGATCTAAACAAGTAACTAAGAGCCCATGGAAAACCATGGATGAAAAGGGTGCTAGCACCTTCCCTTTTCATAATCTACCCCACGAACCCAAGAAAACATCTCAAAGGTCTTTCCTGTGCTTTTTGACCTTTCCTTTGGATAAAATAAAAAGTCGACGACGACTCTTGCTAAACTGCACAAGTGCGAACACAAACGCAAAACCTCAAGTCAGTTCTCCCACCGTATCACAAAACTGGCGACTCTGCTGGGGAATATCAAAAAGTGGGGTTACCTTAGGGTTTTTGATCACCTTTACATGCTTATCTTTTTTTTATTTGTATGCTTTACTTTTTTGGTTCCTTGTTTGGGTTTGTTTTAAATCCTACACCCGGATTTGGGGACACCTTTTAGGTAAGTAGCAATAAACTGTGAGGGAACTGTGTGGGGTATACCAACATGGTTGAAGCAGTAGCTACGTTGATGTGGTACCGATAACCCTTGAGTTGAATCAAGGAGAGTACGTGGCCGCCGCATGGTGTCGTGAAGCATCAACTGACTTTAGAAACTTACTTGACCAACTTGACCATTAGGATGTAGTGAGATGACCGGTTTCGTTATAGAGCTGAAAATTGGTTGATACTCGATACTACACTCATTGAGGGTTGTTTCCTTGGAATATTTCGGTCGCCTGTAAGAGGATAAATTGAAACAATGAAAAAAGAAACCATCCAGTGATATTGAGCTCCTTAGAACCCGATTACTATTTCTAGGACAAGTTGAGCCAACTAGACTTCAATAGGGTACTTACCTACAAACTCCATGCAATCCTAAACCTAAGGACTTGTCTGCTTTATGTGAATATGATTATTTGTATATAAAATTGCTTACCTCGCATATCTGTACATAACATCATAACATCATACCATAGCATTTTCAATAACCATTTCAAGGATTTTGAGGGTCTTTGATGTAGGGGCACGTTGAACCAGACGTCCACCAAAGGGCAAGAGGATTCATTTTCCTCTAAACAAACACCATCAAAGATCAACTACAACAACTTGAATCAAGGGCTATGACCTACTTGACATGGTGATCTTGATTCTCGTGGAAAGACATCCACCGATATAAAGTTCTCCAATCAAAGATGTTCAATTTCTAACATTTTCTTGTGTTTACCCCGCGAGATCCTTGAAAACATGCATCCACATATCATGCATCATATCATGACAGGTTTCCCCCTTTCAGGTCTCCTTATCTTCCTACTGTTTATTTCAGTAGAGATGGATCTAGAGAAGACTATCAAATACATCCAGGCTCAAAACGCTCAACTTCAAGAGATGTTCTTGAACCTGTCCAAGGGACAAGAAGAGGTGAAAGCTCTCCTCACAAGGGGAATGGTCACAGGGAATCCAGGGGTCATCAGGAATGATCAGTTGGAAGGGCTACAGATTGAGATGGCAACAATGAAAATCCAGATGATGGGACAACTGGTGGGCCAGATGGCTCTTATTCAAAACCTGGCTCAAGGACAAGAGGAGTTAAAGGTCCTCATCAACAAACTGCATCGGGATGGATGTAACCAAATGGGGCAAACAACTAGGGTTGAGGATCAAGTCATCATTAGGCCTCCCTTGAGACAAGAAGTCGAGGGAAAGCCTCCCCAGTTTTCTTCAGGGTCACAAGCCCAACAACAACCTCACCAACATCAACAGGGCAATCAGCGTAAGCAAAATACATATGAAAAGCACTTCACTGAGATTAACATGCCATTATCCCAAGTGCTACAATGCTTGTTAGAAGTCAAGCTGGTTTTATTAAGGGACCCCCCTCGGCGTCCCAACACAGCCGCTCCAGGGTACAATCCAAATGCAAGATGTGCGTATCATTCCAACAGTCCTGGACATGACATTGATGGCTGTTGGACATTGAGAAACAAAATTCAATATTTTATTAAAGAAACAATGTTGGAGTTCACACAAGATGGTCAGATGAAAATCTTTCGCTGAGGGTTCTCCACCTGAAATGACAAGTTCAGACAAAGAGGCTTTTGTTTCATTTGAATTTTCAAGTTGTAATTTATTTTGTTATTCAAACAATTATATATTAATGTCAAACTTTGTTTCATTAATGCATTGCATATGTTTGTCTTGAATTCATCCATTCGTTTTCATTATACTTAACTATGCTTTCTTTATGACATTTAACCCTTTCTAAAAGTTACAAACCTTTAGAGGGAGGATGACGAAAACAATGCCATAATCTCATTTAGTATGCATTTGGACAGACCTTGCTGACGATGTACAGGCGTTTCTTTCAAATCCTAAACACTGGAGTTATAAGGAAGATAATCCCTAGTCAACCCCTTCGAGCCAAAGAAGTAGAAGTTTTCTGTTTTAACACAAATTGAAACCTTTAATCAAAACCTGGGGCAGGATAGTCTCTCAGTTAATTCAAATGCATGTTGAAGTCGCAAACTCTCATCTTGTAATACAATGAATGACATCAAAAATATTCCTTTGGAATTAAAAGACGGTGATGGTTCCTTATTTCATAGGTAGTCATTATCTCTCAAAAAGAAAAGCCCACTGAGTCAAAACCTACAAAGGAGACTTACGTAAGCTGGGGCATCCCACTGACTGTAATCTCGAAAAATTAGGGATAATAAACCGAAAGAAAGAAGTCACCACAAACCCTAAAAAAAAATAATGTTGCAAAAAAAAATGACTGCCTTCCAATAAATTCAACTTTTGTGAACCATCACCAAAATGTCATCCCAGACTCATTTGGAATTCAAACGCATGATTAACTGAGTTTAGGACTGAAGAACATCACGAAGAGAAGGTGGGTACAAATATACTTTGAGCCTTTATCCTTTGTTTCTTAAAACCGTGAATCAAACCACGTTACAACCCTTCAAAAGTCCTAATTGAAGCATGGGTTAGTTCGAAAGCATACTGTTACAAAAGGTATCCTGACTCCTGTAAGGCTTTGCTCTAAATCCTGAGTTGAACTTTTCTTACAAACGTTTTCTGCTAAAAAACGCATTTTCAAAATTTCAAGACAAGCATAAACTTTGCATTATTTGAATATCGTTGTTTTCATATGGCTATTTGTTTGACAGCGAAGAAATTCACACAGTGAATATCCGATGAACGAAAGCTCTCTCAGTGAACAAAATCACTTCAAGTGGGATGACACTTTCATTGCAAAAATATCCTCTCAACATAGGGGACATAACTTGGCATTTTCCAATAAACCTGGGGCAGTCCAGTCAAGATTTCAAGAAATCTCTCAAAGTGCAGAGTAGCCTGGGGCAAGTCTCCTTCACCATCACTTGGGGCATTGAACGTCAATCCCAACAAAGGGTTGCATACAATCAAACATTTCCTGGCGAAGCCATAAACACTCACTACTTGGGGCAGTGGCAAATCTCTCCAAAATCCTTCTCATAAGATGGATCCCAGCCAGAGTTTCGATTTTTGATAACCTCTTCCCAGATAAGTCGACCTCAAGAATTCCTGAGAATTTTTCCAATTTGAAGTCGCCAGATTTTTCACTATCGAAAACAAAAAAAATCAACTCTTTCCTTCATCACCAGTTCGGGATTTATTTTCCCTAGCGAGAGGTCGTCTTGAAAACATTATACATCCGTACATCAGGACATCATACAACGTAATCTCATTTATTTTGATAACATCTTTGTTTGATATATGTCATGCAACTAACCTTTACCTTTCAGGAAAGATGCAGTCAAATTCTCACAAAATTCAAGCTATGAAGCCTGGACCACGACCAGATAATAGTTCATTCAACTTTCCCCTTCAACAACAGTCCATGATTTATTTTCCCCGACATCAGTTGAAGATACCCCAAGACTTTCGTCTGGCTCAGTTAAATCGATTCTAAGATTTTTCAGATTCTTATCCAGTCAAAGTAATTCAAGACCTTCTCTGGCTCAGTCAGATCGACACTAAGATCTCCCTGATTCTTATTCCAGTGGAAGATATTCCAGATTTTTGCTGTTTCAAGATAAATCTCTCAACAGTTTATTCTGATTCACTTCCAGGTTTTGCTGTCATAGATTCAGTTCAAACTTTCCGTCAACAATCCCCTTTGAATGTTATCTTTAAACCCATTTCCATACATAATCTCTACAGCACGTCATTAAGATCCTCAGCGGAGATGAGACTACCAACTACCAATCCCCAGCGGAGCTGAAACTATCAAACCACAGTGGAAATCATCCGGTTTCTCCAAATCCCCAAACAAGTTATCTTAAAGCCTGGAAATCAACCAGATAACAGTTAAACTTTGTTTTATCCCCAACCAAGGATAACTCCCCAGAAGATTGGCATACTCCCAAGCTCCTGATACCCTTAACAGAATGAAGATTCTCATTCTTGAAACCCCAGAAGATTGGCATACACCCAACCTCCTGACCCAAACGCCTGAATGAAGATTCTCATTCTTGCTTCCCAGTAGATTGGCATACACCCAACCTCCTGACCCAAATGCCTGAATGAAGATTCTCATTCTTGCTTCCCATTAAATTGGCATACACCCAACCTCCTGACCCAAACGCCTGAATGAAGATTATCATTCTTGCTTCCCCAGTAGATTGGCATACAGCCAACCTCCTGACCCAAACGCCTGAATGAAGATTCTCATTCTTGCTTCCCCAGTATTTTGGCATACACCCAACCTCTTAACCCAAACGCCTGAATGAAGATTCTCATTCTTGCTTCCCCAGTAGATTGGCATACACCCAACCTCCTGACCCAAACACCTGAATGAAGATTCTCATTCTTGCTTCTGAGTAGATTGGCATACATCGAACCTCCTGAACCAAACGCCTGAATGAAGATTTTCATTCTTGCTTCCCAGTAGATTGGCAAACACCCAACCTCCTGACCCAAACGCCTGAATGAAGATTCTCATTCTTGCTTCCCAGTAGATTGGCATACACCCAACCTCCTGACCCAAACACCTGAATGAATATTCTCATTCTTGCTTCCCCAGTAGATTGGCATACACCTAACCTCCTGACCCAAACGCCTGAATGAAGATTCTCATTCTTGCTTCCCTAGTAGATTGACATACACCCAACCTCCTGACCCAAACGCCTGAATGAAGATTCTCATTCTTGCTTCCCCAGTAGATTGGCATACACCCAACCTCCTGACCCAAACGCCTGAATGAAGATTCTCATTTTTGCTTCCCCAGTAGATTGGAATACACCAAAGCTCCTGATACCCTTAACAGAATGAAGATTCTCATTCTTGAAACCTCAGAAGATTGACATACACCCAAGCTCCTGATACCCTTAACAGAATGAAGATTCTCATTCTTGAAACCTCAGAAGATTGGCATACACCCAAGCTCCTGATACCCTTAACAGAATGAAGATTGTCATTCTTGAAATTCTCAAAAGATTGGCATACACCCAAGCTCCTGATACCCTTAACATAATGAGGATTCTCATTCTTGAAACCTCAGAAGATTGGCATACACCCAAGCTCCTGATACCTCCAATAGAATGAAGATTCTCATTCTTAAAGTGGCATACAACCTAAACTCCTGAACTTCTTCCAAACAGGAATAAGCTTTTCCCTAGAGTCTTGAGCTTACTCTCCAGCAGTATAGTTACTCCCCAACAGTATAACTATTCCCCACAGAGTTTTTACTCCCCAACAGAACGAAGATTCTCATTCTTGATTCTCCAGTGAAGTTGCCAGAGCCTTCTTTACTCTCAGCATGAATTTGTCAGATTTTTTTAATTCCCTGCAGATCGAAGATTCTCGTTCTTGACTCCTCAGCACAAATTCCCCTAGCAGAATGAAGATTCTCATTCTCAATTCCCCATAGAAGTTGTCAAAGTTTTGATAATCCCTGCGAGTTGTCAAAAATCTTAAATCTCCAACAGCAGTCATGGATTTATTTTCCCCAGCAGCAGTCGAAGATTTTATTATCTCCTGTTGTCAAGGATTTATTTTCCTCAGCAAGACAACTAATTAGCTTACATGCGCATACATTACATTCATATGTCATAAGAATTGATAAAACACATATATTACATCATACATTTCATGCAACATAACTTTGTGTTTAAGCTAATATTTTACCCTTTTCAGGATAAGATTAACAAGCTACCAAATTCAAGGATCATGAAAACAGTTTACGGATGCTCCATACATGGATGCTAATATATCGCTTGTTCAGATTCAATTTCAGAAAACAGCTTAGAGACGTTCCATACACGGATACCTTTCTGATACTCATTCTTTCGACTTACAACATATAATTCAACAAACATTCTTGGATGGCATCTTTAAGCCCATCTCTGACAAGATTCTGTCACATCTCCAAATGGCATCTTTAAGCCCATTCCCTCAACCATACTTTGACGAGTAAAAATTTACGGGCACTCTAGTGTTCAATCATCTTTTACCTTCGAGTCGCAAACATCAAACTCGCCGATCTAAATCTTCAGGTTCGAGAAGATTAAACAGGGGCAGCTGTTCTACCCCAAAATTTACCCTCTCTCTTTTACAGAAAATCATAACCCTAGGGTTTCTCAGGTATTCAAGAATGGCTCAGGAATCGATCAGACATGTTTTCTCCTATGACAGTAAATCAAGAATTAGGGTTTTTCTCGCATTTCTCAGAAGAAACTGAATCCTCAGAAAGTCAATTGGTTGTCACATATTTTCAGGCTCTCTCAAATTTACTGGAAAAAGGCACTGTTTGTTTGATCCAGGTTAACCGGATAATTGACGTCTTTCAAAACGTTTGCTCGTTTAGGGAATAAACATTTGCTTGTTTATTGGAATACACGGTGTGTATTTTGATTGGAATACTGTTGCAAGGTTACAAGATTACAAGATTACCGAGTTTTTTGGATTACTTGGAGTTTAAGTTATCTGAATTGGAATTATTGGAATGCAGTTCAATTATTTTGATCAGGAAATCTTAAAGGATTAGTGAAGATGCAAAGAAAGAATTACAAATTGCTAACAGTAATGGACTTTTATTGCATATCAGATGATCTCATAAAGACTTTCTTCATTTATTTCAGATGTTGTTACAAAAATAATTTATTATTCAAATGCTGTAGGTTTTACAACTTATAGTACTTGAAAAATAAATTATTACAACTAATGGAAAATCTCTCTAAGTTACAAATCTAAGCCTAAGCTTCCATTGCTCCCATGCTCGCCACAAATTCTCCTGCTTCCTCTGCATTGTCACCATCCAATTTGCGCTCACATGAAAGAAAGACAAAAAAAAAGATTAGTACAGTTAATTGAACATAAAAAAGAATTCTGAGAAAGAAAGAAAAATGTTCATCATTAAAGTTTGTCGTTTGGAATCAGAGGTGCTATTTTCATTTCATCATGTTTTTATTTTTCTCTTTGCAAATCACAAGAAGATTGCTCTTCTTGGTTCACAAAAAGAAAAAATAAGAATGCAAAGCAATGGTCCAAATGGAAACATGTTCCAAACAATGCAGCAAGTTGTCTTGGCAAACTAAACAAGGCGCCAAACTGAACTAAACAAGGCCAAGCATTATAAACTAAACAAGACAAGTACAAGGCAGCAACATGGAAAACTGGATGCAGCACAAACAAGCAAACCAGACTGCAACAAAATGCAAGCAGTAAATGTCAAGCAAACTAAACAATGAAGCATAACAGAAGATAATACAAACTGGACAAAGTACAAACAAACAGCAGGCAATTAAAGAATGCAGTGTGGTAAACCAAACAACAAGCAAAGGGCTTGTTGCATATACCCGTTTCATCATTTTCCTAAAAATTGGCAAACTTTTCAGAAAAGCAGAGAAAAGCATTTTTGCTTTTATCATGGAGAGAGGAGAGAGAGAAAAGATATCACCTATTTTGTTGGGATTGTACAGTTTGTCTACTCTGTTACAAGTAAGTTGTAAAACAAAAGGAAACTAGGATATAACAGTAGAGAGACCTTCAACAGTTCAAACCTAACAAAACTGTCAAACAAACAGCCAGCAACCCAAGCATGTTAAACCAGTTTCAAACAAGCCACAACTATAACAACAGTAACAACCACAACAAATACACAAAACCTGCACAAAATACTTAAACCTGCAACATTTTTCCAAACTCTCAAAGGCATAAAAAATAGCCAAACCTGTAACCAAATCACAAAAACATTCAAAAGCCATTTCCAACTGTCAAGCAAAACACAACAATAAATTTCCAGATCTGTTGAATCAAAGCCTGCAAACTCAACATTTTGGCAAGCTATCAAAAACTGCAAAAGCCACAACTCAGTCCAATAACATACAATCTCCAAACCTGTTATCAAACCAAAAACTGAAACCATTTTCAAACCCAAAACTTGTAGAACCAAAACTGCAAAAGATTCAAACCATCAAAACTCCGTTCAATACCAAAAAAACTTGAACTCATTTCAAAGCCAACAATCATCATCATCAACAACTTACAAATCAAAAGTTTCAGAAACAATCATCATCATCAACAACTTACAAATCAAAAGCTTCAGAAGCAATACCAACAATCATCAAACAGTCTAAACAAAACTGTCAAAAATCAGTGTTCTAACCAACAATATCCAACAAAGTCAGAAGTGTAACACCATCATCATTCAAGTTCAAGGAAAAGAAGTAAGTTACAAAAAAGCGCGTCCGTCATCATCTCTCCCCCCGCCTCCGGCCACCAAAGAAGCGCCATCAGTTCAATCTCACATTCCTCTCCCAGAAAAAGTTCCAGAGGTATGTTCCTTTTCAAATCATTTTCTGTACCTCACGATATAGCACAATAGGTCAAATAGAGAAAATATGAATAAGATAGAACCAACAACAAAAACTCGTTTAAGCTCAAAATCAAAACTTTACCTTTCCAGAAGAGAAACATTAATATTTGTTTAGGAAGTGAGAGAGGAGATGCGCTCCGGCGACGTGAAGCGAGAGGAAGATCAGAAAATACGCCTCAAACCCTTTAGAGAATTTCATTTCAAACTTAGGCATTCCCAGAAAAGATGTAAACCTAGTTGAATCGAAAATGGAGATGAACGAGTAGAGGCGTTGAGTGAGAAAGATGAATGAGGGAAAGAAACGAGAGAGACAACGGCGCCGCTGTAAGCGTAATTCACAAACCCTAATCCCTTCCGTTAACCCTAATTCACAAACCCTGATCAAACATTTGTGAAAGGCTTAAGAAATTGGGCTTATCCGGTCCACAAACTTTAAACTCATGCGTAAATGCTAGCACCCCCCCCCCCCCTTTGCCCTTTTGTTCTTGTTTCAGCATCAACATTGATTATATCTTTGGGCCTAGCATTTTGCATTTTCTTTTAAAGCCCATTTTGCTTTGCTTTCTTATGAATTTACTAATTAGAACCTTTTTTAAAACAAAAAAAGAAAACATTTTCTTTAGTTTAATTTAAGTCTTGAGATTATTTCTTTTTATCATTTCTTTTTATCTTTATTAATTTGTTACTAATAATAAAAACATAAAAAAATTTAATTTGATTAGTTTGCTTTCTTTAAACCTTTTTTTAATTGATTAATAAAAGTACAAAAATAAAGAATTAGTTTAGTTAATTTTCTTTCTTTAAACGTTTCTTTCAAAATTATTAAAAAATACAAAAGTGTAATAATAAAGATCTTTTTTAGTTTAAATCATTTCTTTTTTAGAATAAATTTTATTTTCAAGTAAATACATGCATTTCATACTTTATCGATTTGATTTTCGTAAATTGTCTTAGCTTCATATTGAATCGTACAACAATTCTATTTGGTTGTAATATTTGGACATTGTTATTCTTATGTGATTCATCCCCATTTGTAATAATTATACCCCCATTCCCGGATGCTTTTGTAATAGCTTAGATTTTAATTTCCGTAATTTATTGATTTCTATATCCTGTATAGTAATTAGGCATGTATGGCAAGATTCAAAAATCAATCGCTAGACGACCTAATCCAAGAATAAATAACTTGAAATCAACACACTTCTCACACGCGCACCTCTAGGGTAACCTCGCTTGTTGCCTCGGAAATGCAATCATGTCCCTCGAATATGAGACACTCTAGCAAATGGCCCCTTCGATAAGCAAAGATCATAGTCCCTCGACGACCCTCGTTGTTGCCTTTGATAAAATGATCTCGTCCCTTACAAAATTGCTAGAGCGTCTCACAAGTTGCTTTCAATGATTGTATGCGATGACCCGCGCCTGTCCCGTTTAACATCCAAACACAAGTTTGTTTACCAAATACAATGGTAAAACAACAATGTCAAAGGGTTAAAAATGTGTAGGAAAGATCTTTGAGTTAGGGTAGACAACTCCTAGTTACTTGATCAACTTGCAAAACATCCTTGCTAATTTCAAACACTCAACACATTTCAAACCAATTTCCCAAAACAAACTTTCAAACATTGAAACATCTTTTCAAAAGACAAACACCTTTGTAAAACATTCAAACAAGAATTGTTACAAAGGTTGCCTAGACAAGGCCTCTTTTCAAAATATTTTCAAAACCACACACAACGCACCATTTCAAACAATTGAAAAGCAAAAGCAAGTGATCTAAACAAGTAACTAAGAGCCCATGGAAAACCATGGATGAAAAGGGTGCTAGAACCTTCCCTTTTCATAATCTACCCCCCCGAACCCAAGAAAACATCTCAAAGGTCTTTCCTGTGCTTTTTGACCTTTCCTTTGGATAAAATAAAAATTCGGTGGAGACTCTTGCTAAACCGCACAAGTGCGAACACAAACGCAAAACTTCAAGTCAGCTCTCCCACCATATCACACCTACGGTCAGAGGAATCATAGCAAAACTAAAAGTTGTCCAAGGGTAGGAGCTGTGGTGATCTCCAACGCTGCATCAAACCAACAACAAAACAACTGGCGCAGACAAGATGTGCCCAGAAGATAGTTCACCCGGATTAACATGTCCTTATCTCAGGTTTTGCCACACTTGTTAAAGTCTAATCTTATTACTCTAAAGAAGGCTCCTAAAAATCCAAATACTACATCTCCCCGATATAATCCAAATGCTCGATGTGCCTACCATTCCGACAGTCTAGGGCATGATACAAACAATTGTTAGGCTCCGAAAAACAAAGTGCAAGATCTCATTGAGGCGAAGGCGATTGAATTTGACCCTCTGGAAACCCCCAATTTGATAATGGCACCAATGCCCAAGAATGGCCAGGGTGTTAATGTTGTTGATGATGACCTGTTTGTTTCTTCTGTTAATGAACTAGTTACTCTTCTTTCGATTGTTAAGAAGAATCACTTGCGAGCCGGTTTATTTCTGGGTTGTGGTGAAGATTTCTACCAGTGTGCGTCTCTACCCAATGGTTGCTTATTGTTAAAGATAGGTGTCCAGCGCCTGATGAACCACAAAGAAATTTTGTTTGAGAAGACTCCCTCTACAAGAATTCTATGTGAAGATATATCAATAATTACCATTTCCAACAATCTTTCCAAGGTCTCCTCCAAAAGACCCGTTAGAATTACATCCACTCCAAAGGTTGCTTCTTTAATTATCACTTTTCCTGGGCTAATACCATATTCCTCTGATAAGGCTGTTCCTTGGAATTATGGGGCTGACGTTTACTACCATTGCATCAAGCAAGATTTACTGGCTATTAAGAATGAAGACATTGAAGATACTGATCCTAACATCGACAACATTGTTGGGACCAATAAAGTTACCAGAAGCGGAAGGATTTTTTATTTTGAAATCTCTCCGAAGACTATTGATACTCCTGTTATTACTCCCATTGCTACTCCTACTGCCATTCCTGTTGTTATCCCTGCTACTGAGTCAGCTGAGACTCGGGGCAAAAGAGGTATTGGTTGAGCTTTCCCAGACAGAGGCACATAAAGAAGCCATTCCCGAAGCTTCTAAAAAAGAAATGGAATAGATACTGAAAATTATACGGAAAAGTGACTACAATATTATGGAACAATTGGGGCAGACCCCATAAAAAATTTCAATGTTGGACCTACTGCTATGCTCTGAAGCCCATGCTAAGGCTTTGGTAAAGTTCCTGAAGTCTGCTCATGTGTCTCAAGAGACTTCTGCCGACCAATTCGAGAACTGCATTGCTAGTTTGACAGTTGACAATGGACTTGGTTTCTCTGATGCTGATTTAACGTCTAGAGGAAGAAATCATAATGAGGCCCTGCATGTCTCTACTGAGTGCAGGGGCACTACCCTAGCTCATGTTTTGGTGGATACAGGTTCATCATTGAATGTATTACCTAAGAGTGCTTTGGATAGATTGGATTGCGAAGGACTGACTTTGAAGCCCAGTAATATTGTGGTGAGGGCTTTTGATGGTTCTAAAAGAATAGTACACGGGTTTGTAGACATCCATATTAAAATTTATTCTCAGACCTTTGACTCCACCTTTTAAATGATGAGAATCCGCTCGTCTTACTCCTGTTTATTGGGTCTCCCTTGGATCCATGGGGTCGATGCTGTTACTTTTACTCTACATCAAATGATGAAGTACCCAGTTAATGAAAAGATTATTATAGTCCATGGCGAGGAAAAATATATGGTGAGTCACCTGAACTCTTTCAGGTATGTTTAGATGGACAACGAGTTCATTGAGACCCCATGCCGAAATTTTGAAGGGGTTCCTCAGACAATTGTTGCAACCAAGACTGCTATCAATGTCCCAAAGTTTACCAGACCTCCATTGAAGATGGCTTCTTTTAAGGATGCCAAAGCAGTAGTCAAAGAAGGTGGGTGTACTATTTGGGGTCAACTCCTTGATATCCCCTACAAATCTGACAAGTTTGGTTTGGGTTTTACTTCAGGAGCCCAAAGAGGTGTTCGTCGTGCTCGCACCGGAGGACCACCACTACACTTCAGCAACCATGCAATCAATGCTTTAGAGGACAGTGATAGTGACTGCGACATGGACAAATGGATCTTCTCAACTATCAACGGTGGACTCAACAATTTGGAATCTAAGGATTTTGTTCCCATTACTTTTATCCAGGAGTAACTGTCTTTTTGTTTTTGGAATATGTAATATTTGAACAATTTAAACTCTAAAGCCTTGTGCTTTACCCGAGGCACAATGGTCTATTTGTGAGGGTTATTGCTTCATCTTCATATGTCATTAATAAATCATTGGATATTTTGCATACAAATTTTACGCTCTCTGTCTTTCTTTTCTATTTTTTATTTTATCAAAAATAGCTATGCTCTCTTACAGACACCCACATATCAAACTGCAGATCCACATCCACTCTGGATCCCATTGATAACAGTTCTGCTATTACCAATTATGAGGAAGATTGCGAAGTACCAGGAGAACTTGCTAGACTGTTGCAATATGAGGAAAGGGCAATACAACCTCATGAAGAGCCGGTTGAGAAAGTAAACTTGGGTACTAAAAAGGATAAAAAGGAAGTCAGGATAAGTGCTAACTTGGAGCATAGTGTCAAAGAACGGTTAATACAGATGTTACATGACTATGTTGAGATCTTTGCCTGGTTATACAAAGACATGCCAGGGCTAGAAACTGATATTGTGGTTCATTATCTGCCAACGAAAGAAGATTGCCCTTTAGTGAAGCAAAAGGTTCTTCATATGCATCCAGAGATGTCAGAAAAGGTCAAAGCTGAAGTTATGAAACAATTTAACACCGGTTTCTTAGTTGTTACCTCTTATTTACAATGGGTTGCTAATTTTGTTCTGGTACTGTAACGCAGTGGGAGAACTGACTTGGTTGTTTTGCGTTTGATCATAATTGTGTGGATAGCAAGAGTCGCCATCGACTTTTCTTTTATCCATAAGGAAAGGCTGAAAAGAACAGGAAAGACCTTTAGAGATGTTTTCTTGAGTTCGGGGGGTAGGTTATGGAAAGGGAAGGTATTATCACCCTTTTCATCAGTAGTTTTATATGGGCTCTTAGTTGGTTGCTAGATCACTTGCTTTTGTTTGAAAGTGTGCTTGTGGTGTGAGTTTTGCATGTAGTTTGGAAATGTCTTTGTAATGGTTCTCGTTTCTATAAGAACGCGTACAAAGTGTTTGTTTGGAAAATAGTTCAAAGAAGTGTTTGTGGAATGTGTTTTTTGAAAGTGATTTTGAAAAGGTGTCTTTGTAATGTTTCTCGTTTCTATAAGAACGCGTACAAAGTGTTTGTCTTTTGAAAATGTTTCAAAATGAAAGTGTTGGTGTATAAAATGTTTTTGTTGTGAGGAAGCGAGCAACTAGGAGAGAATCTACCTACTCAAAAGGTCTTAAATGTTCTTTTCCTCCTCCTTTAGATGTTGCTACCTTACCATTATTTTGGTAAGAAGCCCCATCGTTAGATGTGAAGGGACAGGCGCGGGTCAATCGTACAGTCATAAAAGGCAACTTGTGTGACGCTTTAGTAATTTTTCGTAATGGACTAAATTGTTTTACCGAAGGCAACATCGAGGGATATCGAGGGAATACTATCTTGTTTTATGGAAGGGTCTTTGCTAAAGCGTCCCATATTCAAGGGACATGACTGTGTTTCCGAGGCAGCAAGCAAGGTTACCCTAGAGGTGCGCGTGTGAAAAAGTGTGTTCGATTCAAGTTAATTTGTATTTGATTAGGTTTTCTAGCGGTTAATTTTATGTCTTTCTATACACGCCTAATTACTATACAGTATAAAGAAAACAGTAAATTTCAAAAATTAAAATTCTACGCTATTACAGAGCTTTCGGGAATGGGGGTACATATTTACAAATGGGAATGGATCAATGTGATTAAAAGTCCAAATAGACAATCAATACAACCAAATCGAATCGAGCTATTAATTAAAACTATAATAGTCTATGAAGTAAAAATTAATTAACAAAGTATAAAAATTCTTGATATTTTTGTTTGTGAGAATTTGAAAAGAAAATAAAGATCTATTCTATATTTTTTTGAATTTTATCATGTGGAAGCTAAATAACTTAAAAGAAAGTTAACTAAATGATAAAATATTAATAAAATTATTCATAATAATAGCTAACTAAACTAATTGAGAAAATTAAATAATTCGAAATTATGATTCTAGAATTAAGACTAAAGATTAATAAAATTAAATCTAAACTGAATAAAGTTATTAAAGTAATTCTAAACTAACTTAAAATTCTAAGTTATTAAACTAAACCTAAAATGAGCTAATTATGAAATTACTTAAATTAAATATAACTTAAATTAATTCTAAAGTCATTAAATAAAAATCTAAATTATGTTAAGTATAAACTAAAAAAAAAATTATAAACTAAACTAATTAAAATAAATTCATAATTAAAAACTACATGATTAATTAAAACTAACTAACCTAAGATAATATGACAATGCTAATAAAACTAAATAAAACCATGGTGTAAAACAGAAAATGGAGGGTGTTGTCATGAATTTCATATGGGCTTTTGATTAAAAGCCTAAACCCCCTTTTTTATTACTTTTGTCTAATAGTAAAAGAAGGAAATGACAAAAAGATACACCATTTTTTATTACTTTTGTCTAATAGTAAAAGAAGGAAATGACAAAAAGATTGAAAAAAATGCACTAAATGTCCCAGGGGGTCTCGAACCCGGGACCTCTATATCACACAAGCCCATGCTAACCACTATACCAACTGACCCTT
Organism: Vicia faba; assembly: GCA_948472305.1. NCBI lineage: Eukaryota > Viridiplantae > Streptophyta > Magnoliopsida > Fabales > Fabaceae > Vicia > Vicia faba. The sequence goes on along the minus strand of OX451740.1, from coordinate 532,090,378 downwards.
CATTTATTTAAACACTTTCATTAATACAAAATCCAAGAAATGAATAAATGGGCTAGTAAACAAACTGGGCCGGGTTGAGGCCCAAGACAAGAAGACAAAGGAATTTGTAAATCCTAGATGCAAGAAAAGGGTGTCGCGGCCAGCATATTGGGAAAGAGGAAAATTAATTCTCTTTTGTTTTTTTTGTTATTCTTATTAATGGTTTTCTATTCCCACTAAACAATAATTAAAACCAAAAAAAGTATTAATCTCTCTCTCTTCTCCCACGATCTTCTCCTCTGCTGAACGAAAATGACAACAATCTTTGATTTTCATAATTCCAATAGCAAACACAAAATTCTGCCTATCTCTGTCTCAATTTTCCCTTATCATTCCTCTCATATTACTACTAACTCTGAGATAACAACGACATATACATCTCTCACAGAAGAGAAACGAAAATGCTACTCAATCCTCTCACAAGTCTCAGGTTCGCTCGAGGTTTCACGGTAAGCAACAACAAATAACAATACATGAAGGATCACAAAATAGTTGGCAACACACGCATATAGATTAAGGTAAGCATAAGCAAAGAAAAAAAATTCAGAAGAATAAACCGACTCCGGTAAATCTCAAGTAATGCTTTTTATTCCCCTTCCCCCTATTTAGACTTTACTCTCTTCTGCAATTCTTCTTTCTGGATCTGTGCGACCTCCCATGTTTTCTGCATTTGTTGTTGTTCAATTTGTTAAATTTGTGCGTTTGGTCAGAGTGTGCGTGGGAGCTGTTGTGTTATGAAGTTGAGTTTTGTTTATCGTGATTTCAGTTTTGAGGGAGCAGCTGCGGTGAAGGTTGTGTTATTACTGCAGTTGTATGACTCGTGGATGAATTCTGAGCATTAAAATTGAGCAGGGAATGGCACGGGTTTGTTAGTATGTGAGTGAATGATGGTGATTGAGGGAGTATTTATTGATGGTGATGTTACTGATTGAAAGATAGTTTAGTAGAAGATGGATGTTGTGGAAGGTGATAATAATCGATTTACAGAGAGAATTGTATGATTGAAATTGTATAATGGAGGTGGATTGATGAATTAAGAGGAAAGTGTTTAGATCGGAAAAAAAAGAAGGTCTCTGTAAAATCTTTTGTCTGATAAGTCTATGCGTTTTTTTTCTTTTGGATATGCCTCTCCCTTGTTGAAAATATCCCTTTCTTGCCTCTAATTTCTTCTGTTATATAGGTGAGATAGTGAGAAAGTGGGGGGAAATAAATGGTATTTGAACACTTTAGTATGTTGTCTAAATTACTTTTTGATACAGTTTTTGTGTTGCTGATTTCGTGCAATATTTGGCTGTTTGTGGACAGGGCAATAGCAGGTTTAGGAAACATGTGGAGGAGAATTTTGGACTGACTTCCTTGGTATTATTATGTAGATTGTGTAGCTGGTTTTGTAGGGAAGTAGTAGGTTTTGGGACAGCAATAAGACTTTTTTTTGCAGCAAGGTAGCAAGGCTTGTTTTGGAAGTTTTATGGGCTGGTTTGTGAACATGTTTGATAGGTTTATGTAACAGGTTTTAGGCAGCAGTGCAGTGGACAATTTTGACAACTTGTGGGGTTAATCTGGATAATTTTTGGGGCTGATTAGGATAGGGTTTATGCGTGGGTTTAGAATTTTAGTTTTCATGTACTTATGAATGTAATTTTGTAATGAAATCAAGAATGATGTAATGGTTTTGAATCATGAAATTTATGGATGAGTCTTGAATTCAAGTGTATGCTTAAATACTTTCTCATGAATGAACTTGAATTTATGATGAACTTGAAAATTTGAATGGATATTTGTATGAATGCAAAAATGGAAATTATTTAAAATTTCGAATATTCTTGTAATGATACATTCTCCAATAATATCCTTTTCTTCCCATTTTCATGTGAATTTTACTTAGCCTTTCCATATTCAATCCATAATCATGACTTTGATCATATTCTCATTATCCACCATTTGAATTCTTTGAATTAGAATTGAAACTTGAATGATATTTGAATCTTGAATTGTGATACAAGTAAAAAATATCTTGCACTTTGTTCTTGCAATCTTGAAATAATCCTCTAAAAATGCATTTTGCTCAAAATTCCAAATTCATAAATCTTCTTGAATCGATATTGCAATTTAATTGACGAAATTGGATATTTGATTTTATGGCATTGGGTGCTAGAAAGAAAATTTCACAACATCGAACCCGTTCATGATTCAAATTCAAGTAGTCCCACACTTTTGCACTTGTACTTCAATTCACATGATCAAACAGTGTTTTGGAAAATCCCGTCATGATATGAATGAAAATTAGAAGTCGAGAATTTTTCCAAATCAAAACATGACCCATAATTTTTTCAATAAATTCCATAACATTCAAAGCATAATTTGACTCCAATCTTTAAGGAAATTTGTAGATGACATTTCTTTAAAGCATATGACTTTCTGATAATCTTTCGCACGTAATCGGCTCTTGACTTGTAAAGACAAGTTGGAGATGACGTCAAGGAGAGTCATACGCAAAAATAATCACTCAAAAATATCGAATAATAAATAAGTAACAAACTCAAAGGTCAATTTGACCTCGCAAAGGTCGATTTGGGTCAATGCAGTCATTTTTAGTCATCTGAACCAATGACAAACTCAACTGTTTGAATTTGACCTCACAAAGGTCAATTTGGGTCAATGTAGTCATTTTTAGTCATCTGAACCAATGAATGAGCAAACTCGCGACGCAAGGCTTGAAAAACTGACACGAACATCCTTGAGAATACACGAAGAACCATGAAGACCATTTAAAACCTCGAAAACTCAAATTTGCTTGAGAAATAACAAACCCTAGCTGCTGACTCAATGCCTAGGAGAAGAATTTGTCTGATCAAACCCTAAGTCATTTTGAGTACTTGAGAAAACCCTAAGATAACATCTAGAATGAAAAACGGGAGGGAAAATTTTGGGGTACAACAGTTTCCCCTGTTCAATCTTCTTAAACTTGAAAAGTGAGATCAGCATGTTTTTCGTTCGTAGCTTGAAAGTGGAAGATGATTGAACACTAGAGTGCCCAGAAATTTGAACTCGGTGATGTGTCGGTTGATTGTGTAGGGAATGGGCTTAAAGATTCCATTTGGAGAAATGATGGGGAGTTGTCGGAGATGGGCTTATAGATTCCATCCAAAGGTGATTATTGACAGAAATTGGACTAAGTCTGAACTTGACTTCAATTGGAAAAGAATCAGAATAAGCCTTTGATCGATTTAAACTGAAACTAGCAGAAGTATTGAATGTTGTTTGACTGGAAATAATCAGAATAAATCTTGGTGCAATTTATCTGAACCAGAGAAAATGTCTATCTGGAAAGTATCAGGATAAACTGTTGAGAGATTTAAACTAAACCAAAAGAGGTCTTGGGTATTCTTTAACTGGAGAGAATCATAATAGATCTTTGAGCGATTTATCTGAACCAGAGAAAGTGTCTACTAGGAAAGAATCAGGATAAACCGTTGAGAGATTTAAACTGAACCAACATGGGTCTGGAGAATAATCAGAATAAATCTTGAAGCGACTTATCTGAACCACAGAAGACGTCTGCCAAAAAGAAACAGAATAAACCGTTGAGAGATTTAAATTGAACCAGCAGGGCTCTGGAGAAGAATCAGAATAAATCTTGGGGCGATTTATCTGAACCAGAGAAAATGTATATGGGAAAGAATCAGAATAAACCATTGAGAGGTTTAAATTGAATCGGCAGAGGTCATGAAGGAAATATTTGTTATGTAGATGGTCAACTAGTCTTTTCTCGGGAATTGATCTGTAATTGATTTGTCCTCGAATAATTGTCCTGTTGGAAATTTGTTGATGATAATTTTTTATTGATTGATCTTTCTTGAAAAAGGTAAAGAGTTATTTGTATGAAATGCCATGATGCATGAAATGCATAGTGCAATGCATTTGTCTCATTGATTTTTATGATGTATGAATGTAATGTATGCGCATGTAAGATGTTTTGCTGCAGTGTTGTTGGATTAGGGAAAATAAATCCTTGACTGCTGCTGGGGATGTGGGGTGTAAGTCTTCATATTTTGTTGAAATTGAAGTGTTGATGGATGGGTTTCCATAATTATAGAAATAAACTCTGTCGGGGAAGGGAAACACCGTGCATTGCTTATGGACTTCGTGAAATCCTGCTGGGGAATCCTGAGAAACTGGGCGACTTTCACTGGGGAATCTTTGGAGCGGTAACTGGAAGTTTTGCTCCTTCGGGGATGTGAGAGCACCTGATACCATTAGGCTGCATACTGGAGATACGTTAGTGATCCTGTAGTAGGATGTCATTGCTTCCTCTCTTGCTGGAAAAAGTACCTGCGGGGATTTTATGGAATGACATATAAATATTATCCTATTTATTAAAGCCATTAGTAGTTTGTCTTTATGTTTTCTATTCCCTCTTTTCTTGCGCTCATTTGTAAACAGTAAACAAGTTCAAATGCATATGTTCAAAAATAATCATTGGACGTTTTTGCAAACAAAACAAGCAAATAAAAGAAAAACTGACAATTTTGCACTTTTAAAGGAATATTTTTGTATTAACTTGAATAAGTATTTTTGTACAAAGAGACGAACATCCTAGTAAGAGAATGTCGTCGTAGAAAATGAAAACTGATATAAAGAAAAGATAGCTATGTGAAATAATCCCATGGGGTTCCCACTCTGCTATAGCCTTCGTGTCTCTGAGCGTCTCATCCACTTGCTGCTTTTTCCGAAGCTGATTGGATTGATTATAACCGTTTGAGTTTGTCATTCGATATTAAAGGTTTTCTGTAAGGTGATCCCACGGAACATGGTCATACGCTTTCAATCCCTAAATTTTTCCTGGACCGCCCTTTCGGGTTTTCAGTCCATCGGGATACCCTTTTTTGCCCAAGCCGCCCTTTCAGGTTTTCAGCTTGCCGGGTGTACAAATTTTTTCTTTTGTATCTTATCCTTAATTTTTGCCTGAACCCTTTTGGTTCGCCGGGATGCCCTAATGTTTGCCTAAGCCAGTCAACCTAGCGGGTCTTTGTTCATGCGTAGTATCTTTTAACTATGTCGGCGTTTACAAGGTGCGGAAGGTTGTCTCCATCCATGGTGGTTAAGATCATTGCTCCACCAGAGAATATGTTTTTAATCACAAATAGTCCTTCGTATGTATGAGTCCATTTTCCCCTGGGATCACCTTGCGGCAATATGATACGCTTGATTACCAAGTCACCAACCCGATATACGTGACATCTGACCTTCTTGTTAAAAGCTTTGATCATACATTTTTGGTACATCTGACCATGACAGACAGTTGTAAGCCTCTTCTCATCAATCAAGTTCAATTGGTCAAGTCGAGTTTGAATCCATTCATCTTCATTTAATCCTTCATCTTTTATGATTCTTAGAGAAGGTATTTGGACTTCAATTGGTAGGAGAGCTTCCATGCTGTATACCAAATAGAAATGAGTTGTCCCTGTTGACGTGCGCACGGTGGTACGGTAACCATGGAGAGGAAATGGTAACATATCATGCCATTCCTTGTAGGCCACTGTCAATTTTTGCATGATCTTCTTGATGTTTTTATTAGCGGCTTCTACAGTGCCATTCATCTTCGGACGGTAAAGAGAAGAGTTATGATGCTGTATCTTGAATTGCACACATAGTGCGGTAATCATAGTATTGTTGAGATTAGTACCATTATCTATGACGATTCTCTCCGGGATACTGTACTGACAAATGAGATTCTGTTTAACGAATCGGGCCACAACGTTCTTGGTAACAGAAGCGAATGAAGCTGCATCGACCCACTTCATGAAGTAATCAATGGCAACCAAGATGAAGCGGAGTCCATTAGAAGTTATGGTTTTGATCTCTCCAATCATGTCAATGCCCCACATTGCGAAGGGCTAAGGAGCAATCAGGATGTTTAGGGGAACCAGAGGCACATGTACTTTGTCAGCATATATCTGGCACTTGTGACAAGTTCGTGAATGTTGATAACAATCTGCTTCCATGGTGGACCAGTATTATCCTTCTCGTAGGATCTTTTTAGCCATCGTGTGTCCACTAGAATGAGTGCCAAAGGTACCTTTGTGTAAGTCAGCCATGATCTTTTCTGCCTCACTCTGGTCTATGCAACGAAGCAAAGTAGAGTCATGGTTGCATTTATAGAGGATTCTGTTACTGAGGAAGAATTTAGCAGAAAATCTTCTCAAGAACTTATTGTCATTGACTGAATCTCCCTCCGGATACTCTTGGGCCTCGAGATACCTCTTAATTTCATGGAACCAAGGCTTTTCCACTAATTATTCAATATCAACCTCGTGACAGTGAGGTGGTTCGTCCATCCTCTCAATGGTGATATGAGGAGCCTCGTTATCCCACCTGATTTTAAACATGGATGACATAGTGGCTAGCGCGTCTGCTAGTTAGTTTTCCTCTCGTGGAAAATTCTCAAAGGTAATTTCCTCAAAATGTGGGATTAATGTCAACACATGTTCTTTGTAAGGGCTGAGATTAGGATGCTTCGTGTCTCATTCTCCTTTGATCTGACTGATAACTAAGGCTGAATCTCCAAATACATTTAAGGACTTGATTCCCAAATCTATGGCATCTTTGAGACCCATAATACATGCTTCATATTCCGCCATATTATTGGTACAGTTGAAACAAAGCCTCACAGTGAAGGGAGTTTGACATCCTTCAGGGGATATGATCACAACACTTATGCCATTGCCGAGTGCGTTGGAAGCTCTGTCAAAAACCAAGGTCCATCGGGATCCTTGTTCAGGTCCCTCATATGGTCTGAGTTCTTCACAATTGTTTACCAACATGATGTATTCATCTGGGACCTCGAATTTCATAGACTGATAGTCATCTACAGCCTGATGAGTAAGGTGATCGGCTAGCACACTACCCTTTATTGCTTTTTGGGTAGTTTATTGAATGTCGTATTTAGTCAAGATCACCTTCCATCTTGCTATTCTTCCAGAGAGGGCGGGCTTCTCGAATATGTATTTAATTGGATCCATCTTGGATATCAATAAGGTAGTATGGGTCAACATATACTGACTTAGCTGGTGAGCAGCCCATGCTAGAGTGCAGCAAGTTTTCTCGAGCAGTGAATATCTGGTTTCACAGTCGGTAAACTTTTTGCTCAGGTAGTATATTACATGCTCTTTTCGACCAAACTCGTCATACTGCCCCATCACACACCCCATTGATTTTCCAAGACAGTTAGATACATGATCAAAGGTCTTCCCTCGACTGGCGGAATCAAAGTAGGAGGCTCTTGAAGGTACTCTTTGATCCTGTCGAAGGCAGCCTGGCAGTCGTCGTTCCAATCTAACACTTGATCTTTCTTCAATAATTTGAAGATTGGTTCACAAGTAGCGGTTAAGTGAGAAATTAATCTGGCGATGTAGTTTAGCCGTCCTAAGAATCCTCTGACTTCCTTCTCGGTACGAGGAGCAAGCATTTCTTGTATTGCTTTTACCTTTGCAGGGTCCACTTCGATACCTTTACCGCTGACAATGAAGCCTAGGAGTTTACCGGACCTCACTCCAAATGTGCATTTACCCGGGTTCAACCTTAGTTTGTATTTCTTCAGTCTTTCAAACAGTTTATGCAAATGGTCAAGGTGTTCCTCTTCAGTTTGAGATCTGGCTATCATGTCATCCACGTAGACCTCTATCTCGTGATGGATCATATCATGAAACAGAGCTACCATGGCGCGCTGATAAGTTGCCCCGGCGTTCTTCAGTCCAAATGGAATAACTTTGTAACAGAACATGCCCCACTGTGTGACCAAGGTTTTTTCTCCATGTCCTCAGGTTCCGTTTTGATTTGATTGTACCCAGAGAAACCATCCATGAAGGAGAATACTTTATGCTGTGCTGTGTTGTTAACCAGAATATCAGTGTGGGGAAGTGGGAAATCATCCTTAGGGCTTGCCCTATTCAAGTCTCTGTAATCCACACACATACGTACTTTACCGTCCTTTTTAGGCACTTGAACAACATTAGCGACCCATTTTGGATAGGAGGTGACGACTAAGAATCTGACGTTGAACTGCTTCACGACTTTGATCTTGATCTTTTCCGACATTCCTGGCCGCATGCGATGAACTTTATGTTTTACCGGAGGGAAATCTTCTTTTGTCGGCAGACGATGGACCACGATATCAGCATCGAGTCCTGGCATGTCTTCGTATGACCAGGAAAAGACCTCAACATAGTCATGTAGTAAATGAGTTAATCACTTCTTGACACTAGGTTCCAGGTTGGCACCTACCTTGACTTCTTTCTTGTCCTCTTCAGTACCTAAGTTAACTGTGTCAACCGGCTCTTCGTGGGGCTGTATGGTCCTTTCTTCCTGTTTTAGTAACCTGGCTAGTTCCCCTGGCACCTCACAATCTTCCTCACCTTCGTCTTCGGCTTGGTAGATCAGATTTTCAAAGTCAAAATAGGTCATAGTAGAATAGTTACCCATGGGATCCTGAGTGGATGTGTATCTGGATTTTGATATGTGAGTGTGTGTAAGAGCATATCTATCTTTGAAAAAATAAAAATGTAGAAAAAGAAGAACAAAGAGCGTATAATTTGCATGCAAAAACATCCATGATTTATTGATGACATATGAATATGAAGTAACAACCCTCACAAATGGACCGTTGTGCCACAGGTAAGACACAAGGTTTTAAAGTACAAATTGTTTAATCATTAAAAGTCCGACAAAAATTTTAAGACAATTACTGTTGGATAAAAGTAATAGGGACAAATTCTTTGGCTTCCCAGTTGTTGAGTCCTCCGTTGATAGTTGGAAAAATCCATTCTTCCAGGTCACAACTGTCATCACTATCTTCCACTATGTTGACTCCATGGTTGCTGATCTGCAAAGGTGGTCCCCCGACATGAGCACGACGAATAGATTTCTGGGCTCCTGAAGTAAAACCCAAACTAAATTTGTCATATTTGTAGGGAATATCCAGAAGTTGTCCCCAAATGGTACACCTACCTTCTTCGACTACTGCCTTGGTATCTTTCAGAGAAGCCATCTTCAGTGTAGGTATGGTAATCTTCGGGACTTTGGAAATAGTCTTGGTTGCCTCAACTGTTTGTGGGACCTCCTCGAAATGATGACATGAAGTTTCGATGAACTCACTATCCATTTCCATATACCTGAAAGAGTTTAGGTGACTGGCCATATATTCCTCCTCTCCATAGACAGTGATGATTTTTCCCTTGACTGGGTACTTCAACATCTGACGTAATTTAGAGGTGACGGCACCAACGCCTTGAATCCAAGGTCGGCCCAATAAACAGGAATAGGAAGGGAGAATATCCATCATATAGAAAGTTGAATCAAAGGTCCGAGTTCCAACTTTGATCGGGATGTCCACCTCCCTGTGCCCCATTCTCTTCGAACCATTGAAGGCCCTTACCGCTATGTTACTGGGTTTTAAGGTCAAACCTTCACAGTCTAGTCTACCCAGAGCCTTCTTAGGCAGCACATTCAACGATGAACCAATATCTACCAGGACATGGGCCAAAGTCATGCCCCTGCATTCGACAGAGACATGCAACACATCATTGTGTTTCCTCCCTCTAGGTGTCAGATCAGCATCAGAAAAGCCCAAACCGTTATCAGCTGTCAAACTAGCCACACAATCTTTGAATTGGTCAGCAGAGGTTTCTTGTGGCACATGGGCAGTTTTAAGAAATTTCACCAAAGCCTTCACATGAGCTTCGGAGCACAACAGTTAAGCTAGCATAGAAATCTTTGAAGGGGTTTTCCCTAGCTGTTCGACTACATTGTAGTCGCTTCTTTTTATAATTTTCAAAATTTCTTCCATCTCCTTCTTGGAAGCCTCTGGGATAGATACTGACTGCGCCTTCGTCTGGACAGGCTCAACCAAAATGTCTTTTCCCCGAGTCTCAGTCGACTCGGTGATAGGGGTGTCAGCAGGGGTAATCACAGGAACTGTAGTAGTAGTATCAGTAGGAACAAAAGCATGAATGATCACAGGACTAGTAACAGCTTTCAAAGGAGTAATCTCAGGGGAGAACACTCTTCCACTTCTAGTTATTTTGTTGGTTCCCACAATGTTGCCAATGTCGGGGTCAGCCTTCTCAAAAACCGGGTCTTCATCAGCCAACTAATCTTGCTTGACGCCGTGGTAGTAGACGTCACCCCCATAGTTCCAGGGAACAGTTTTGTTTGAGGAGTATGGGATTGGCCCTGGCATAGTAATTATCAGTGGAGTCACCTTCAGAACAAATGTAATGCTGACGGGTCTTTTGGTGGAGACCCTGGGAGGATTGGCGGAAATGGTTATTATTGAAACATCCTTGCAAGAAATGGTCAGAACGGGAGTCTTTTCAAACAAAATCTCTTTGTCATCCATCAGGCACTGGACACCTGCCTTCAATAAATGACAACCAGTTGGTAGAGATAAACAGAGATGGCAACCTTCGCCACAAACCGAAAATAAACTGGCCTTCAACAGGTTCCTCTTGACGGTCAGGAGAGGAGTAACAAGTTCATCAACAACAGTAACAAACACATCATCTTCAATAGCGTTAACACCATAGCCGTGCTTGGGCATAGGAGCAGTGATAACATTTGGGATCTTAGGGGCATCAAATTCAATTTCCTCTGCCCCGAGAAGGCCTTACACCATGTTTTTCAAAGCCCAACAGTCGTTTGTATCATGACCTGGACTTTCTGAATGGTAAGCACAACGAGCATTTGGGTTATAACGGGGAGAGGTAGTGTTGGGATTCTTCGGAGCTTCCCACAAGGTTACCATATTAGATTTCAACAAATGTGGCAAGAATTGAGATAGCGTCATATTTATCCGGGTAAACTGTCTTATCGGCCTTTCTGTTCTAGACTGATTGTTCCTTTGTTGAGTAGGTGCAGGCTTAGAGATCATGACAGCCCCTACTGCTGGACGGTGTTCAGTTCTGTCCTGATTCCTATGGTCATATGCAACACTGACCTCCTTCTTTCTAATAAAGGGTTTCTTCCTCGTGCTCGAGGATGAATCTCTTTGAATTTTGCCACTTTTTATACCCGCTTCTACCCGTTCACTGGTCATGATTAATTCGGTAAACCCAGCCGAGGAGCTTCCGATCAGGTGTTTGAAGAATGGACCAGATAGCGTGCCTAAGAACGTATCCACCAATTCTCTATCAGATAGAGGGGGTTGGACCCTTCCCGCGAGATCCCGCCATTTTTGAGCATAGGTTTTGAAACCTTCACCTGTACCCCTAGACATGCCTTCCAACTGTGTACGAGTTGGAGTTAAGTCAGCATTATACTGGTATTGCTTGTAAAAAGCGGCCGCCAAATCTTCCCAATTGCGGATTTTGGTCCCTTCCAACTGATAGAACCAATCCAACTGCGTCCCTGACAAGCTTTCTTGGAAGAAATGCACCCATAGATTCCTATCCACAGTATGGGGTTGAATTTTCCTAACGTATGATCTCAAATGCAGCTTTGGACAAGAGACACCATCATATTTAGCGAAAGTGGGAACCTTGAATTTTTGTGGGATGAAAACCCCTGAGACAAGTCCTAGCTCTTCAAAATCCAACACGGGTACCTTCTGGATCTCCATAGCATTAAGGTGATCTTCCAACTATTTGTATTTGTCGTCAACTGAAGGATACTGCTCTTCAGAGTAGTCAACCTCTTCTTCCTCTTTAGATTCTGGATGGACAGTCACTTCCTTGTTTTTCCCTTCTTGATTATCCCTTTCACCTGATGATTTTGCAAAGTCTAGAGTTCGTCTGGCTGGTCCTTTGAACCTTCTTCCCAGATTCAAAACACCAGTTGATTTCTTTGCTTTCTTCTTCTTTTCTTTGATCAGTAGAGTTTTCAACTCCTCTTGTCCTTTTGCCAGAGTCAAGAACATTTGTTGAAACTGAGCGTTCTGTGCCTGAAGATCTTTTACTATATGTTCAATATCCATCTCATTGACATAAACAGTAGAAAGATAAGGAGACCTGTTGTAAGAAACATGTTTGTGTTATGATGAATGAAGATGCACATGCAAATGATTTCAAGGAAATTAGAGATTTAAATTTTCTTTAGACAAAAAGGAACACACGTTATATTAATAAATCCAAGTTTGAGTACATCATGCCTCTTTGGGCTTACAATGAAAGAAATAAAATACAAAACTCCTAAGATAGAAAAGTTGAACGTATCCTCTTTGGTGCAATGTAGGCGTTCAGACTCCACACTTCATTAAGCTGCTTGGTGAGTTCCAAAACCTTCTTCTCACTGGCACAAAATCGGGCCTCGAAAGTGTCTCGTTCTTCCTTTAGTTGAACCCAATCTCTTTGCAAGTCTTCGAGAGAGGTATTCATGTTGGGATGAAGGACAGTGTACGGGACATCTCCTTCAACAACAGGATTTATGATAACAGGGAGGATAGAGGGGTAAGGCATTACGAGACTCTGAGCATGAGCTCGCACCCACCTAAGATAAGGCTCAAGGGAAATAGAGTTTTTGCGTCCCAATGTCTTACTATCCACTTTGTTTACCATCCTCCAAGATCGTACAAACCTCTAATGGTAGCCTTGATCATCGCTTTCGTAGTCGAACACCACACCTTGGATGAGCATGTCGTGAGAACCATCTCTTCGGGCATACCCAAACTGTTGTAAAGCTAAGAAATGGTTGCAAGTGATACCTCCCCTAATACCAAGCAGTGGGATGTTAGGGAATTCCCTACAACGTTCAATGATAGAAGTATCTTCCAAGGATCTCGAACACCAATGAATATCAGAGTGCGTGAGGGACATCATGCTTTGAGACCATGTCAATATTTGATCGTTCTTCAACATTGATCAAGGTAGGTGTGAATTTAACCACTTGGAGAGTATGGGAATACAACACAAGAGAGTACCTCTTTTATTCATGGTGCGGTTATGGAAACAATGTAAGATGTCTCCTGGCAAGGTAGGTATAGGATTACGAGAGAGAAAGACTTTGATGGCATTAACATATATGAATTGGTCCGAGTTGGGGAATAGAACAAAACCATAAATGAGAAGAGCTAGAACGTCTTCAAAATCTTGAAAATCCATATCTTCCCAGAATGAACGAGCCTTCTCCATTACAAACTTAGCTAGGAACCCTTTGACCCTGCTTCTTGTCTCCCAATTTGCTATGATGTCGACTCTCTTCAGATGAAAAGCTTTGGCGATGACCTCAGGTTTCAGAATCCCTTCTAGACCGGTGAATGGTATCTGATCAAGCACGGACACCCCTAATAATAGAGATAACTATTCAATTGTAGGTACCAACTGATAGTCGGGAAAAGTGAAGCAATGATGTATGGGATCAAAGAATTGGAAGAGCACACACATCATCTCCTCTTGGAAATTAGAGGTAGCCAGAATGAGGAGTTAACCATATTTCCTGGTAAAAGGAGAATCTTCGGGCACCCTTGATGCTAACTCTTGGAGCTAAGGGTGTTCTTTTACGAAGCTGATTCGGATGGTGTTCCTTCGGGTGGAGCTCATGGCGTACAAAACAAAAAACAAAGATAAATTCCAAAATCCCTAAAATGGTTAGTGAGAATGTGTATGATGTTATGATGTTTATGATGTTATGTACAAGTATGCATATACACACAAGGCAAACAAGTCCTTATGTTTTAGGCTTGCATGAAGTCTTATAGGTAAGTACTCTCTTGAAGTTTAAACGGCTCAACCTGTCATAGTAATAGTAACCAGGTTCTAAAGGATCTCAATATCACCGACCTTTCTTTTAGGCATTGTCTCAGCACAATCAATCTTTTCTTGCGGCCGAGATATCCCAAAAGTCCAATCTCAATGAGTGTAGTATCGAGTATCAACCAATTTTTAGCTTTCCACCGAAACCGGTTATCTCACTACGTCCTAATGGCCAAGTTGTTCAACTACAGTTCTAAAGCCATTTAGTGCTTCATGATGCCACTCAGCAGCCCCGAATTCTCCTCGATTCAAAACAAGGGATACCAGTACCAACAAATACATCACACTAACGTAGCCATTACTTCAACCATATCGGTCTATGCCGTACAGTTTCCACAATCTATTGCTACTTGCAAAAAAAGGTGTCCTAGATCTGGGTAGAGGATAAAATCAAACCAAAACAAAGAACCATAATGTAAAGAAAACAAGTCAGACAATGAAAGCAAGTAAAGGTGATATAGCCCTAAGGTAACCCCACTTTTAAGACTATCCCTAGCAGAGTCACCAGTTCTGTAACGCGGTGGGAAAACTGACTTGGTTGTTTTGGGTTTAATCGCAATTATGCAGATAGCAAGAGTCGTCACCGACTTTTCTTTTATCCAAAAGGAAAGGCTGAAAAGAATAGGAAATACCTTTAGAGATGTTTTCTTGAGTTCGAGAGATAGGTTATGAAAAGGGAAGGTATTATAACCCTTTTCATTCGTAGTTTTCTACGGGGTCTTAGTTGCTTGCTAGATCACTTACTTTTGTTTGAAAATGTGATTGTGGTGTGAGTTTTGAAAGTATTTTGGAAACGTCTTTGTAATGGTTCTCGTTTCTATAGGAACATGTACAAAGTGTTTGTTTGGAAAATAGTTCAAAGAAGTGTTTGTGGAATGTGTTTTTTTAAAGTGATTTTGAAAAGGTGTCTTTGTAATGGTTCTCGTTTCTATAAGAACGCGTAGAAAGTATTTGTCTTTTGAAAATGTTTCAAAATGAAAGTGTTGGTGTATAAAATGTTTTTGTTGTGAGCAAGCGAGCAACTAGGAGAGAATCTACCTACTCAAAAGGTCTTAAATGTTCTTTTCCTTCTCCTTTAGATGTTGCTACCTTACCATTGTTTTGGTAAGAAGCCCCATCGTTGGATGTGAAGGGACAGGCGCAGGTCAATCGTACAGTCATAGAAGGCAACTTGTGAGACACTTTAGCAATTTTTTGTAAGGGAATAGATCATTTTACCGAAGGCAACATTGAGGGACATCGAGGGACTACGATCTTTTTTTATCGAAGGGTCTTTGCTAAAGCATCCAATATTCGAGGGACATGACTGTGTTTCTGAGGTAACAAGCGAGGTTACCCTAGAGGTGTGCATGTAAAAAAGTGTGTTTGATTCAAGTTAATTTGTCTTTCATTAGGTTATCTAGGGGTTAATTTTATGTCTTGCCATACACGCCTAATTAATATACAATATAAGGAAAATAGTAAATTGCGGAAATTAAAATTCTACGCTATTACAGAGCTTTCGGGAATGGGGGTACAAATTTACAAATGGGGATGAATCAATACGATTAAAAGTCCAAATAAGAAATCAATACAACCAAATAGAATCGAGCTATTAATTAAAACTATAATAGTATATGAAGTAAAAATTAATTAACAAAGTATAAAAATTCTTGATATTTTTGTTTGTGAGAATTTGAAAAGAAAATAAAGATCTATTCTATACTTTTTTGAATTTTATCATGTGAAATCTAAATAATTAAAAGAAAGTTAACTAAATGATAAAATATTAATAAACTTATTCACAATAATCGCTAACAAAACTAATTGAGAAAATTAAATAATTCGAAATTATGATTCTAGAATTAAGACTGAAGATTAATAAAATTAAATATAAACTGAATAAAGTTATTAAAGTAATTCTAAATAACTTAAAATTCTAAGTTATTAAACTAAACCTAAAATGAGCTAATTATGAAATTACTTAAATTAAATATAACTTAAATTAATTCTAAAGTCATTGAATAAAAACCTAAATTAAGTTAAGTATAAACTAAGAAAAAAATTATAAACTAAACTAATTAAAATAAATGCCTAATTAAAAACTACATGATTAATTAAAACTAACTAACCTAAGATAATATGACACAGCTAATAAAACTAAATAAAACCAAGGTGTAAAATAGAAAATGGAGGGTGCTGTCATGAATTTCGTATGGGCTTTTGATTAAAAGCCCAAACCCCTTTTTTTTATAACTTTTGTATAATAGTAAAAGAAGGAAATGACAAAAAGATTTAAAAAAATGCACAAAATATCCCAGGGGGTCTCGAACCCGGGACCTCTATATCACACAAACCCATGCTAACCACTACACCAACTGACCCTTATTTATTTAAACGCTTTCATTAATACAAAATCCAAGAAATGAATAAATGGGATAGTAAACAAACTGGGTTGGGTTGAGGCCCAAGACAGGAAGACAAAGGAATTTGTAAACCCTAGATGCAAGAAAAGGGCGCCGCGGCCAGCATATTGGGAAGGAGGAAAATTAATTCTCTTTTGTTTTTTTTGTTATTCTTATAAGTGGTGTTTCATTCCCACTAAACAATAATTAAAACCAAAAAAAGTATTAATCTCTCTCTCTCTTCTCCCATGATCTTCTCCTCTGCTGAACGAAAATGACAACAATCTTTGATTCTCACAATTCCAATAGCAAACGCAAAATTCTGCCTATCTCTCTGTCTCAATTTTCCCTTCCCATTCCTCTCATGTTACTACTAACTCTGAGATAACAATGACATATGCATCTCTCACAGAAAAGAAACGACAATGCTACTCAATCCTCTCACGAGTCTCAGGTTCGCTCACGGTTTCACGGTAAACAACAACAACAAATAACAATACATGAGGGATCACAAAATAGTTGGCAACACACGCATATGGATTAAGGTAAGCATAAGCAAAGAAAATAAGAAATTCAGAAGAATATACCGACTCCGGTTAATCTCAGGTAATGCTTTTGATTCCCCTTCGCCCAATTTAGATTATACTCTCTTCTGCAATTCTTCTTTCTGGATCTGTGCGACCTCCTATATTTTCTGCATTTGTTGTTGTTCTATTTGTTAAATTTGTGCGTTTGGTCAGAGTGTGCCTGGGAGCTGTTGTGTCATGAAGTTGAGTTTTATTTATCGTGATTTCAGTTTTGAGGGAGCAGCTGCAATGAAGGTTGTGTTATTGCTGTAGTTATATGACCCGTGGATGAATTCTAAGCATTAAAACTTAGCAGGGAATGACACAGTTTTGTTAGTATGTGAGTGAATGATGGTGATTGAGGGAGTATTTGTTGATGGTGATGTTACTGATTGGAAGATAGTTTAGAAGAAGATGGATGTTGTGGAAGGTGATAATAATCGATTTACAGAGAGAACTGTGTGATTGAAATTGTATAATGGAGGTGGATTGATGAATGAAGAGGAAAGTGTTTAGATCAGAAAAAATGAAGGTCTCTGTAAAATCTTTTTTTTTTCTGATAAGTCTATGCATTTTGTTTCTTTTGGATCTGCCTCTCCCTTGTTGAAAATCTCCCTTTCTTGCCTCTAATTGCTTATGTTATATATGTGAGATAGTGAGAAAGTGGGGGGAAATAAATGGTATTTGAACACTTTGGTATCCTGTCTAAATTCCTTTTTGATACAGTTTTTGTGTTGCTGATTTCGTGCAATATTTGGCTGTTTGTGGATAGGGCAATAGCAGGTTTAGGCAACATGTGGAGCATAATTTTGGACTGACTTTCATGGTATTATTATGCAGACTGTGTGGCTGGTTTTGTAGGGAAATAGTAGGTTTTGGGACATAAACAAGGCTTTGTTTTGCAGCAAGGTAGCAAGGCTTCTTTTGACAGTTTTATGGGCTGGTTTGTGAACATGTTTGATAGGTTTATGTAACAGGTTTTGAGCACTAGTGCAGTGGACAATTTTGACAACTTGTGGGGTTAATTTGGACAAGTTTTGGGGTTGATTAGGATAGGGTTTATGTGTGGGTTTAGAAATTTAGTTTTCATGTACTTGTGAATGTAATTTTGTAATGGAATCAAGAATGGTGTAATGGTTTTGAATCATGAAATTTATGGATGAGTCTTGAATTCAAGTGTGTGCTTCAATACTTTCTCATGAATGAACTTGAATTTATGATGAACTTGGAAATTTGAATGGATATTTGTATGAATGCAAAAATGGAAATTATTTAAAATTTATAATATTCTTGTAATGATACATTCTCCAATAATATCCTTTTCTTCCCATTTTCATGTGAATTTTACTTAGCCTTTCCCTGTTCAATCCATAATCATGACTTTGATCATATTATCAGTATCCACCATTTGAATTCTTTGAATTAGAATTGAAACTTGAATGATATTTGAATCTTGAATTGTGATGCAAATAAAAAATATCTTGCACTTTGCTCAAAATTCCAAATTTATAAATCTTCTTGAATTGATATTGCAATTCAATTGACGAACTTGGATATTTGATTTTATGGCATTGGGTGCTAGAAAGAAAATTTCACAACATCAAACCCGTTCTTGATTCAAATTCAAGTAATCCCGCACTTTTGCACTTGTACTTCAATTCACATGATCAAACGGCATTTTGGAAAATCCCGTCATGATATGAATGGAAATTAGAAGTCGAGAATTTTTCCAAATAAAAACATGACTCATAATTTTTTCAATAAATTCCATAACATTCAAAGCATAATTTGACTCCAATCTTTAAGGAAATTTGTAGATGACATTTCTTTAAAGAATCTGAATTTTTGATAATCTTTCGCACGTAATCGGCTCCTGACTTGTAAAGAGAAGTTGGAGATGACGTCAAGGAGAGCATACGTAAAAATAATCACTCAAAAATATCGAATAATAAAGAAGTTACAACTGTTTGAATTTGACCTCGCAAAGGTCAATTTGGGTCAATGGAATGATTTTTAGTCATTTGAACCAATGACTGAGCAAACTCGCGACGCAAGGCTTGAAAAACTGACACGAACATCCTTGGGAATACATGAAGAACCATGAAGACCATTTAAAACCTCGAAAACTCAAATTTGCTTGAGAAATAACAAACCCTAGCTGCTGCCTCAATGCCTAGGAGTAGAATCTGTGTGATCAAACCCTAAGTCATTTTGAGTATTTGAGAAAACCCTAAGATAACATCTAGAATGAAAAATGGGAGGGAAAAGTTTGGGGTATAACACGTACCTAAGAAGGACGGAAAGGTACATATGTGTGTGGATTACAGAGACTTGAATAGGTTAAGCCCCAAGGATGACTTCATGCTTCCCCATATTGATGTTTTGGTTGACAACACCGCACAACATAAGATATTCTCCTTCATGGACGGTTTCTCTGGTTATAATCAGATCAAAATGGCACCTGAAGACATGGAGAAAGCAACCTTCGTTACACAGTGGGGTACTTTCTATTATAAAGTCATGCCATTTGGATTGAAGAATATTGGGGCAACCTATCAGCGTGCTATGGTAGTTTTGTTTCACGACAAGATCCATCACGAGATAGAGGTTTATGTCGATGATAAGATAGCCAGGTCTCAGACTGAAGAAGAGCACCTTGATCACCTACAAAAGCTGTTTAAAAGATTGAAGAAGTACAAGTTGGGACTGAACCCAAATAAGGGCACCTTTGGAGTAAGATCTGGTAAACTCGTAGGCTTTGTTGTCAGCGGCAAAGGTATTGAAGTAGACCCTGCAAAGGTTAAAGCCATACAAGAAATTCCAACTCTCCGCACTGAGAAGGAGGTAAGGGTATTCTTGGGACGTCTAAACTATATTGCCAGATTCATTTCCCATCTAACCGCTATTTGTGGACCCATCTTCAAATTATTGAAGAAAGATCAAGAAGTGAAGTGGAAGGACGACTTCCAGACCGCCTTTGACAAAACCAAAGAATATCTTTAAGATCCTCCAATTTTGATGCTGCCGGTTAAAGGAAGACCTCTGATCATGTACTTAACAGTATTGGAGAATTCAATGAGGCGTGTGTTGGGGCAGCATGACGAGTCTGATCGAAAAGAGCATGCAATATACTACCTTAGAAAAATTTTTATCGACTATGAAACAAGATACTCACTGCTTGAGAAAACTTGTTACGATTTGGCATGGGCTGCTCACCGACTAAGACAGTATATGTTGACTCACACTACCTTGTTGATATCTAAAATGGGTCCTATCAAATACATCTTTGAGAAGCCCGCTCTCTCCGGAAGAATAGCAAGATGGAAAATGGTCCTGACCGAATATGACGTTCAGTACACCACTCAAAAGGCAATTAAAAGAAGTTTATTAGCTGAAAATTTGGCTCATCAAGCTGTGGACGACTACTAATCCATGAACTTTGAGTTTCCGGATGAGAATATTATGTTAGTAACTGATTATGAAGATCAAGGACCAGATGAAGGACCTGAAAAAGGATCCCGATGGACTATGGTTTTTGACGGAGCTTCCAACGCACTCAGCAATGGCATTGGTGTTGTGATCATATCTCCCGAAGGCTGCCATACACCCTTCACTACCAGATTATGTTTCAATTGTACCAACAATATGGCTGAACATGAAACATGTATCATGGGTCTCAAGGTTGCTATCGATTTGAGAATCAAATTCCTAAGCATATATGGAGACTCGGCCCAGGTAATTAGTCAAATCAAAGGAGAATGGGACACGAAGCATCCTAATGTCATCCCTTACCGGGAGCATGTGTTGACATTGATTCCATATTTTGAAGAAGTTACCATTGAGCATTTTCCACGAGAGGAAAATCAATTAGCGGATGTGCTAGCTACTATTTTATCCATGTTCAATGTCATATGGGATAACGAAGCCCCTCAGATCACTATTGAGAGATTGGATGAACCAACATACTGTTATGAGATTGATGCTGAGGTAGTAGAAGGAAAGCCTTGGTTCCATGAGGTGAAAAGGTATCTCGAAGCCCAAGAGTATCCTGAGGGGGCTTCCGTCAATGATAAGAAGTTCCTAAGAAGGTTCTCTACCATGTTTTTCCTCAGTAACAAATTTCTCTACAAGTGCAACCATAATTCTACTTTGCTTTGGTGCATGGATAAGAGTGAAGCAAAGAAGATCATGGAAGACATACACGAAGGTACCTTTGGCCCCCATTCTAGTGGGCACACAATTGCTAAAAAGATCCTACGGGCAGGATACTGCTGGTATACTATAGAAGCAGATTGTTATCAACATTCACGAACTTGTCACAAGTGTCAGATCTTGCTGATAAAGTACATGTGCCTCTGGTTCCCTTGAACATCTTGACTGCTCCCTGGCCATTCTCAATGTGGGGAATTGATATGATTGGAGAGATTAGACCTACCTCTTCCAATGGGAACCGTTTCATCCTTGTCTCCAATGATTACTTCATGAAGTGGGTAGAGGCAGCCTCTTTTGCTTCTATTACCAAGAATGTCGTGGCTCGGTTTATCAAACATAACCTTATCTGTCGGTATGGTATTCTAGAAAGAATCATTACAGACAACTGTACCAATTTCAATAATACTATGATCACCGAGCTCTGCACACAATTCAAGATTCAGTATCATAACTCTTCTCCTTATCGACCGAAGATAAATGGCGTTGTAGAGGCTGCTAATAAAAACATCAAGAAGATCATACAGAAGATGATGGTGACATACAAAGACTGGCATAATATGTTACCATTTTCTCTTCATGGTTACCGTACCTCAGTATGCATGTTAACAAGGGAAACTCCTTTCTCTCTGGTATACGGTATGGAAGCTGTCCTACCCATCAAAGTCTAGATACCTTCCTTGAGAATCATGAAGGATGCAGGTTTGAATAAAGACGAATGGGTCCAGACTCGACTTGACCAGTTGAACCTAATTGACGAGAAGAGGCTCGCAGTTGTCTGTCATGGTCAGATGTACCAAAAAGTATGATTAAAGCTTTTAACAATAAGGTCAGACGTCAGGCATATCAAGTAGGTGACCTAATAATCAAGCGCATTATCCTTCCGCAAGGTGATCCCAGGGGAAAATACACTCCCACATAAGAAGGGCCATTTGTGATCAAGAACATATTTTCTGGTGGAGCTATAATCTCAACTACTATAGACGGTTTGAAATGGTGGCATAACCGATTGTTTAATACTGGTTTTGCGTTTATGTTCACAAATGTTGCGGTAAGAAAGAGTCGCCATCGACTTTTCTTTTATCCAAATTAAGGAAAGGGTGAAAAGAACAGAAAAAGACCTTTTCGAGATTTTTCTGAGTAAGGGGGGGGGGAGATTATGGAAAGGGAAGGTGTTAGCACCCTTTCCATCCATAGTTTTCTACGTGCTCTTAGAGGTTTGCTCATTATGAAATACCTTTGTGCTTTGTGTATTTGAAAGTTTTTTTAAAAAATGCCTTGGTATGGAAGACTTTGTAATGTTTTTAGGGAATGTGGAGAAATTATACAAAGTGTCTTGAAAATGTTTTTGAAAAGTAGTTTTTTGTGTAAGTGCAAAGATGTTTTGAGAAAACTTCTAACAGCTATCTACTTTGTACTCGAAAAGGCGTTCTTTTTCTCCTATCCTTTAGACAATTCTATCCTACTATTAGTGAGTAGGTAGCCTTATCGTTAGATGTTTGAGGGACAACTGAAGGGACTTCACGGTTACGAAGGCAACTTGACAAGAAGTTTTAGTAACTATCCTAAAGTTCTAAGATCACTTTTAACTGAGGCAACATCACGAGGGTCATCGAGGGACTTGTGATCTTTCAAACTAGAGGATAGTCACTAAAACTTCTCACATTTCGAGAATTATGACCATTTTTGAAGGTAACCGAAGTGGGATACCCTAGAGGTGCGCATGTGAAATTGTGTTTGATTCAAGTTATTTATCTTGTGCATTTAGGGTTTGCTAGCGTTTTAATTTCAGACATGCCATACACACCTAGTTACTATCAGTAATATATATTGCAAAATATAAAATGCAGAAGGTAAAATTCTAGACTATTAAATGGCTTTCGGGAGGGGGATTTACACTGTACAAAAATTGGGGGGAATAAAATAAAGAAAGCGGTAAAAAAAAGTCTTACTTAGCTTATTACATACCAGTATACAGTTACATTATTATAAAAATATGAGAACAAGGATAATGCACACAAAATGAATATTACGTCTAAAAGAAACTTAAGAAAGTACTAAGTAAAAAAATCCTTTTTGGTTGATTTTATTTTAAGAAAATAATTAAATTGAAATTATCCTAAAGTCTATTTGGAAAATAAAATAAAATAAGTTCTTTTTGGTTTTTTTATTAAGAAAAGAAAATTAAATCTAAATTAAGTCCTAGATTCTAATTTGTTTTAAGTTAAGAAAATGGTTAAAATTTAATTAATCAATTAATTAAGAAATTAATTATTTAATTAAAATGTCTAAGCCTAATTTTTTTGTGATTTTTTTATTATTTTGTGAATTAAATAATAAAAGAAAAACAATAATAAAACAAAATACAAAGAAATGGGCCTGAGATGGTTAGAAATTGGGGGGTGGGAATTGAATTTTGCTGGGCCTAATGCTGTGAAGGCCCAGGCCAATGCTGGATCAGGTGTGGAGTGGTCTTGAGGATGCGTGGTGAGCTTGCACACTAGATGCGTCGATCTTGATCAGATGCACATCTGATGACCAAGGTTTGATGGAGTATGGTGGATGTCAAGCCAATAGGAATACCAGATCTGCATGAAAATATTAAGAAAGAAGAAAATGTTGGACCTGGGACTCGAACCCAGGTCCTCTCCCTTACATACGCGCTTCCCTGCCATCTGAGCTATCCATTCATTCGTTATACCAAATAAAACAAAAAATAATATAATGCAAAACTTCAGGTAATTATTTAAAAATAAAAAAGAATGCGTGCAGGATTTGAATTGCCCAGTGAGGGGCTTCCACACATCATCTTCTTCCTCCCTCTGTTGTCTTAGACATTGAGACCTATAGTGACAGTTTCGGTATGTCATTATAGCACCTACAACTTATAAAACTCATAATACGCAACAAAAATCAAATGTGAGGCTATGGATCAACTGACCTCGTCCTCCTGAGCATGATGGTACCATTGATTAAGCCTAATTTTGACTGATCTGAAAAAACCCAATTATAAAGTTCAAACCCTAGAAATTGCAAATTGCGATACCTGCATCAAAACTGCAATCAAACTATGCAAAAAGCTTGCAAACACTCCAATAATCAGTAATGTATGATCAAAACGCATTTATGTTACATGAATCAAGCAAAATAAAATTGGAAGAAAATACAAATCGTGTGAATTGGTTGATGCATTTGGTAATGTTTCAAAGCTTAGTAATGGTTGCAAATGCTTCAGGGGACCTCCAAGAGTGTGTTTTGATCCTTTGTTTGGATTGAGGAGGGCTGGAAACTGAAATTCTAACTTGACAACTTTGATGTTTTTTTATATTTAATTTTTAGAGTTTTTCCAGGTTGTGTGTGTATCCATTTGGCTTGTTAATGTCTTGTATTTATAGATGAGATGGGAGGAGACAAGAAAACAAAGTTTAAACAGCCTTAAACATGATGTTTCAAGGCCATGAATGGTGATTTGTAACCTTGGCCAAAATCAAGGAATCTTATCCATTTTTAACTTTGAATGCACTTAGGCAATGCTGGCCTTGTTGTACACGAAATATGGGGCCTCTCCATGCATCAAACCAAGCCCAAACAATAATGGCCCATATAATTTGCAATAATTTTGATTTATTTGATTTTTTAATTAAATAAAATTAATATAAAATGAAAATAAAATCAAGACTATGCAAAAAATTGTTTTAGGGGTCCTCTATAATCTTAGGAAGATGTTTGAAATCTAATAATTAAACCCTTGTCTTTAAACCTCAAATTTGCTCAATGCACTTTTCTTGAAATTTCCCCAATTTCCCCAATTTGGGAAAGACATTACTTGCTCAATTTTGATCTCATGGTTATGATCCTAGACTTTTTGGAAATCCCAAGATGTCTACTTCAATCCCTATTTTTATCAATTTTTCATTTGAAGAGGTTATCTTGATGTAAAAGGTCTTGGAAAAAAGTGACTTTTGTTGACTTTCTAAAAATGACATGTAATGTATGAGCTTGTATCTTTCAAATGGTGCATTTATTGGACTTGAGGGATGAAGAGAAGTTGTAGGGAAATGGATTATCTTAAAAATTAGATTTGGTTGGGGGAAAATGGATGAAGTGTGTGAAAGTTATGCCTGGTCAAAATTTGGTTGAATTTCCCTATAGAAACCCTAATTTAGCAATTTTTGACTTTTGATGAATTAGGAGCATTTCTTGAGGAATCATGATTAACCTTTGATCAAATGATGGATATAACTTCAAAATGTTGATGTTGACCAAAAATCATGAAGTTTGACTATATTTGGGCCACAGTTGACTTTTGACCTAGTGTAGTTGATTCTCAAGCATTTGAGCAATTGATTGAGCAAACTTGTAGTGCAAGGCATGAAACTTGTCATGGACAATCTTGAAGGCATATTAGGACAATGGAAAACATTTGAGACCTTTGGAGCTCACACATCTTGACGAGAAGTGAAACCCTAGTTAGAGGTTCATTACTTCAGAGGAGAATTTGTCTTGTCAATTCTTGGTCAACCTTGAGCAACCGAGGACCTCTAGGAACATGTTTTGAGTAAAAATGGGAGGGAAACTTTTGGGGTACAACAGCTTCCCCTGTTAAATCTTCTTAAACTTTAGGATTTAGATTGGCTTGTCTGCCTTTCGTGATCTGAAGGTGGAAGATGATTGAACACTAGAGTGCCCAGAAATTTGCACTCGCATGAAGTATTACTGATGGTTGATGATGTTGAGAATAGGCTTACAAATGCCATTTGGAGAATATGACAGAGAGTCTTCGGAGATGGGCTTAAATATGCCATCCAAAGTAGATGTTGATTTCACACTTAGTCCCTTTGGGGGTCCCTGTTCCTGCTGTCTGAGGAAGAGTCTGTTGGGGAATGTGAGTTTCTGCTGTTCTCCTGCTTGAGGGAAACTCTGGGGAATACAGTCTAGGAACTTCAGTTGTCCAAGGCTCTACTGAGGAGTTATCTCTGGTCCAGAGAGATGAAATTTTGCTTCTTTCTAGTTGAAATCCAGGTTTCACAGTAACTTGTTGGGGATAATGGAATTAACCATTATCAGGAAATGTACTAGAAATAGCCTGTATAGGGCCATTTTAGTATGAGTCTGTGTTAGACTGTATCTGGATTCCGGGAAGGAACCCGTGTAAGATTTCTTCGTCTGGTCATGTGGATAGCTTCCCTGTCTGGTTTCAAGTGTTAATCTACAATCAGCTTGTTCACAGATAGTTGTCCTATCTGGAATTTGAAAATTTATCAGTCGTCCGTAGATAATTGTCCTGGCTTGTTACAGGTATTAATCTGGAACTATGTTTTTGTTTGGTCGTTGAGATGGTTGTCATGTCTGGTTTAAGGTATTAATCTCTGACACAAGAAAGAAAGGTAGTTTTCCTGGATGGTTTCAGGCATTAATCTGTAGCCTGCTGCATTTGTTGGTAAACCTGTCTTGTTTCGGGAGTTCATACCACTTGGTCATACAGATAGTTTCCCCGTTTGGTTTCGGGCATTAATCTTTGACCTGTTGTAAAAGTTGATATTATTTGTCTGTTTGTTAATTGAACCTGAAAAGGTAAAATCAGTTTCATGCGATGTCATGATGTATGAATTGCATGATGCTCCCAAAATAAATGAGATAATGATATATGCATTTGTGTTGCATATGCTATGTTGTTTGTAGGAATGATGTATGAATGCAATGTATGAACATGTCAGTTGTTCCATTGCTATGTTGTTGAATTGGGGAAAATAAATCCCGGTTGCTGGTGGTGAAGAATTTAGGTCTTCAGATTTGTTGAAGTTGAAATGCTGGGAGATGAACTTCCATTGTTAGAGAAATAAACTCTGTCGGGGAAGGTAAACTTCGTGAACTATTTGGAGATTTTGTTGAAATCCTGCTAGGGAATCTTGAGAAGATTGGCGACTTCACTATGGAATTTTGGAGCAACAATTGGAGATTTTTGCTCTGCCGAGGATGAGGCTTTATAATTTGATTGAGATTTTAAAATTTTTTGTTAGGGATCTTCGACTTCTGCTTGAGGATGAGACAGGAAGATGCCCATGTTTCTGTACCTCATGGAATGAGAAGTATACTAGAATGAACTTGTGCTTGAATGTATCTAGAAGCTGTGTGAGGGAGTGTCAGAATGAATCTATGTTGTGATTGTATCTGAATGGAAAGATGTACTGAATAAGCATCAGAATGGCATCCGCAGCTGGAGCGTATCTGAACTGTATCTGAAAGTTGAATCTGAATGAGTATCAGAATGGCATACGTATCTGGAGCGTATCTGAACTGTATCTGAGATATGAATCTGAATGAGTATCAGAATGGAATCTGTGTCTGGAGCATATCTGAATTGTATCTGAAAGCTGAATCTGAATGAGTATCAGAATGGCATCTGTATCTGGAGCGTATCTGAACTGTATCTGAAAGCTGAATCTGAATGAGTATCTGAATGGCATCCGTATCTTAACTATATCTGAAAGCTGAATTTGAATGAGTATCAGAATGGAATCCGTATTTGGAGCGTATCTGTACTCTATCTGAAAGATGAATCTGAATAAGTATCAGAATGACATCCGTATCCGGAACGTATCTGAAAGTTGAGTCTGAATGAATATCAGAATGGCATCGTATTTGGAGCCTATATGAACTGTATCTGAAAGCTAATTCTGAATGAGTATCAAAATGGCGTCCATATCTGGAGCGTATCTGAACTGTATCTAGATGAGAATCTTCTTTATTTATAATGTTTTCGCTGGGAATTCCTGTTTTTCTTGAGAAGAAATTTGTTGGGGAACATGAAAAGCTTATGAATCAGTCTAGAGAGTTCTTTAAGATGTCGGAGCAGTGATTAGAGATTCTTGCTCTGTCGGGGATACAAGAACACCTGACATCACAAGGCTGTAAGCTGAGGATGTGGCAGTGACATTTTAGTAGGATTCCCTTGTCTCTGTACCTGTTGGAGAAAGTATATGTGGAGTTTTGCGGATGGTTTGAGTATCATACCAACTCCTGGGGTTTTGAGTAGATGTTGATCGGGGCGATAAGTCTTCAAATGATAGAGAAGTGACGAGATGACGGGACATAGTTGTACGCTTTAAATCCCTAACTTTTTCCTGGACTGTCCTTTCAGATTTTCAGTCCCACGGGATACCCTTTTTTGCCTAAGCCGCCTTTTCAGGTTTTCGACTTGCCTGGTGTAGAATTTTATTTATATATCCCTAATTTTTTTCCTGAACCATTTTGGGTCGCCGGGATGCCCTTATTTTTACCTAGGCATGTCAACCTAGCGGGTATTTTTCATGCGTCGTATTTTCTGACTATGTCCATGTTCATCGGGTGCATAGGATTGTCACTGTCTATAGTAGCAAGGGTTATCACACTGCCATAAGATGTTTATGTATTCTCATGTGTCCTTTCATATGTGGGAGTCTGCGTGGGGCTTCTTCAGGATGAATCTGGTGCCCCTGATGTTTGATCAAGTTTCTGATAGTCTTGAATTTCCTAGGTATCTTTTCTAAGAACTGTTGTAGAAGGATTCGAAGACCTGATACTGACACCATCTAATACTACTGGCACAAATAAGCAATTTTGTGGTACCAAAGGTTTAAATTTCATAGTTATTTTTGCTGGAATCCCCGATCAATGTAACAGGCCTCGGGTGATTCAGATGGAGACCTGCCCCTTGGCTATTCAACACTTATGGAGATTCTTTGCATATTGGCTTGACTGCCCCAGATTAACTAGACACCATGTCGTGCCTTTTGATTATGAAAGGCCTATTATTGGGAATGTTTTTTCCATCTGAGGTGATTCTTTCCACTGAGAGGATCTTTGTTCACTAAATATTTATTGTGTGAATTTCTCTGCTGTTTGAACAATTAGCCATATGCAAACAATGTCATTTAAAGAATGCAAAGCTTATGTCTGTCTTGAAGTTTGAAAATTCATTTTTAGTAAAACAAACAAATTTTGTAAGAGTGTGATATCAACCCAGGATTTGTAGCAAGTCCTACAGGAGTTAGGATACCTTTTGCAATAGTATGCTTTCGAATTAACCCATGCTTCAGCTAGGACTTTTAAGGGTTGTAATGTGGCCTGGTTCATGGTTCAAGAAACAAATGATAAAGGCTCAAATTTTATTTGTACCCACTCGTTCTTTGTGATGTTCTTCAGCCCTAAACTCAGTTAATTATGCATTTAGATCCTGTTGTACCCCAAAATTTTCCCTCTCATTTCTCAAGATATTTCCTATAAAGACTTCAATGCCTCAAGTTTGCGCAAGTATCGACTAGGTCAATCAATTTTCCCAACACTGATACCTCAAATTTGGGTTTGGGTTTGTACAATGGCAGTTGGATTTTTAATGTTTCGAATGACTTTCATGAATCATTATGGACTCTCAGGATTATTTTTGTCAAGTTTTAAGTTTGGGATCACAATTTTACAAGAAAGTCATTCAAATTACGAAAAGGGGCAAAATGGGCAAAATTAGGGTTTTGACTGAAAAATGACCGAACTTTGATTTTTGACCTAATACCTGGCTTATTGGTTGGAAGCATGATCTCAAGGATCCGAGCGCGTCATTTTGACCTAATTGCATATTTCAATTCATCTCCTGAGATCAGTGGATTGATAGACAAATTCAATCAACTGATGAGAAAAGTCAACTGTACACTAAAAAGTCAAACTTTGACTTTTTGACCAAAGTTGAGTCCCAAATATCATATTTCATCAAGACATCCAAAATATGAAATTTGATCATCAAAAATCAAGAAAGTCAAAAATCCAATTTTTGCAAGACATGGAAATTTTTCTAAGTTAAGTTCATTGCTTCATGACACCTTGTCACTACAATTCAAAATAGTTCAAGATGTTACAAATAATTCAAGTTATTACAAAGTGGCATTTTTGCAAGTTTATAAATCCTAAACTTTGTATTGCTTGGACTTTTTTCCTTTGATTTAAAACCTTGCCACAATGCTTTGTCTTTGATACAATATGCATAAATTGCTCCACAAACCAAACTTATTCCATGCTACAAACTATGTTGTCCAAGTTATTGTTGAACAAAAAATGATATGCTACTTCTATATATTGCCACAACACTGCAAACCCCTGCTCATTTGCTGTCCTATAAAACCTTGTGCCATGCTGCACCACAAACCTGTCACAAAACCTGCGTTGTTGTCTTATACAATCCAAAATATGTCCACAAAACCAGTCAAAAACTTCTCTACGCAGTCTGCTCCAACCTGCATCATAACAGCCACAAAATTGCACCAAAATGGCAAAAGAAAATTGTGTGGAAAAAGTATCAAAGCAGTAGGCAAAAACAGTTCAAAATAACTTATTTTGTTTCCCTCCTAAACCTCAATCAAGAAGCTACAAAAGGGACTTTTTCATAAGACATAGGGGGTTTTTGGGGAGAGAAAAAGAGAGAGGAGAAAAACAGAACTTTTGTTAAATTCTTCTCATTCATAAAACCTAGCTCATTTCATAAAACTCAATTAATCCATAAAAACTTTGCTCATCTTCAACTTTGTTTTCACTCACAAAAACAGAAAAATCCTCAATCCATTGTTGTACAACCTTGAAAACTTTCCCCTAAACCAACTACCCAAACACCTCATATACATAACATGGAGATTATTCTAACATAAGAACAGTTTCTGTAATACCTTTATCATCACCTTCCAAGCATAAACAAAAAAATAGTACTTTACACCTTTGACTGGTTTGGAGCGATTCCGGAACTTGGTCACACAGAGAATGGATTGGAGTAGCTCTAAATAGGAGTTAGGTCATTCATTACTTTGCATTCGGAGACATCCATACGTATTCTAAAGTTTCGCTTCAAGAGGTATAGTTTTCTTCAAACTGTAATATCTTTTTCCATACATCATTTTCTGTTTGTGTCCAAAAGATATGTAAAAGATAAATCAAAAAAGGAAAACTCAGTAAAAAAGAGCCAAGACAAGGGTTGACACGGGTGCCAGTGTCACACAACACGGCCGTGTTAGCTCCTCTGTTTGAAAAAATCTCACAAAAATGCAAGTCAGAGGCTGACACGGGTGCCCATGTCACAGGACACGGTCGTGTCAGCAATACTGGAACTTTACGCTAACAAAAATGCAGGTCAGGAGATGACACGGGTGCCCGTGTCACTAGACACGGCCCGTGTCACTAGACACGGCCCGTGTCACTAGACACGGCCCGTGTCACTAGACACGGCCCGTGTCACTAGACACGGCCCGTGTCAGTTTAGCTGGTACAGAAAAGGAAAAAATGCGCATGGACCATTAGAGAAGCTGACACGGGTTCCCGTGTCATAAGACACGGCCCGTGTCAGACCAGATAGCATAAATTTTGATTTTTCTTTTTATCTTTTTCTTTTATTTTCATTCAATTTGGTTGTAATAATTAGGAATTTTATTTTTTGCAACCCTCACTTGTACACTTATATACCCCATCCCTCAAAAAGCATGTAATAGTGTAGGACCTTTATTTTCCACATTTTTGCTTTCATAAATATTAGTAATTAGGGTGTATGGTAAGATAAAACTAACAAGTAGACCACCCTAATCAAAGACTAAACGCATGCAATCAAACACACCATTCACACATGCACCTCTAGGGTAATCTCGCTTTGTTGCCTCAAAAAACAGTCATGTCCCTAGAATAGGGGACGCTTTAGAAAAGACCATCCGATAAAAAAGGATCGTAGTCCCTCGATGTTGCCTTCGGTAAAACGATCTAGTCCCTTACGAAAAATTTCTAAAGCATCTCATAAGTTACCTTCTATGACTGTACAAACATCCCGCGACTGTCCCTTCACATCCAACGATGGAGCTTATTACCAAATCAATGGTAAGATAGCAACATCTAAAGGAGGAAGAAAAGAACATCTATGACCTTCCGAGTAGGTAGATTCGCTCCTAGTTGTTCGCTTGCTCACGACAAAAACATTTTTACACCAACACTTTCATCTTGAAACATTTTCAAAAGACAAAACACTTTGTATACGTTCTTATAGAGACGAGAACCATTATAAAACATATTTTCAAAATCACTTTCAAAAACACACTACACAAACACTTCTTTGAACTATTTTTCGAAACAACACTTTGTACGTGTTCTTATAGAAACGAGAATCATTACAAAGACATTTTCAAGAACCACACCACAAGCACACTGTCAAACAAAAGCAAGTGATCTAGCGATTAACTAAGAGCCCGTAGATAACTACAGATGAAAAGGGTGCTAATACCTTCCCTTTTAATAATCTAACCCCCGAACCCGAGAAATAATCTCGAAAGGTCTTTCCTGTGCTTTTTTACCTTTCCTTTTGGATAAAAGAAAAGTCAGTGGCAACTCTTGCTATCTGCACAATTCCGATCAAACACAAACATCCGAGTCAGTTCTTCCACCGTATCACATATCCCAATTGAGTCTGGAATCTTTGCTATGATACTTGGTGATGGTTTGAAAATTGAACGTTTATTTGAGAAGACAGTCATTTTTATAACCCTTTATTTTTGTTGAGGATTTGTAATGACCTCTTTTTTTTATTATCCCTGCTTTTGCCTGAACTGTTTCTTTTGTGATTACAGTCAACGGGATGCCCCAGTTTTTCTTAAGTCTCCCTCGTGGGTTTTGACTTAGCGGGCTTTTCTTTTTGAGAGATGATGACTGCCTGTCTTAATGATTATGTGGAACCATCACTATCTTTTGGAGAGCATCTTCTACACTATTTATCGTGTAAGAAGGGAAAGCTTGTGATTGAATGCACATCTGAATTAACTGAGAAAACTAACCTGCCTCAGGTTATGATTAAGGGTTTTAATTTTTGTGAAAAGAAAAACTCCTACTTCTTAGGCTCAAAAGGGGTGACTAGGGATTATCTTTCTTATAACTCCACTGTTTAGGATTTGAAACAACGCCTATACATCATCAGCGGGGTCTGTTCAAAAGCATATTGTAGAGATTGTGGTATCATTTTTGTCATCCTCCCTCTAAAGGCTTACAACTCTTAATCAAGAGTCGAATTTTGAAATAGTGAATACGAATGAATTGATTCAAGACAATCATATGCGATGCATTGATGAAATAACAAAGTTTGACATAAATAAGTGTTCAAACAAAAAGAAAATTACAATATGAAAAATTCAAATGAACAAAAAGCCCCTTTGTATGAACTAGTCACTTCAGATGGTGTGCCTTTGAGGGATGAAAGAAGACTTCAGTTTGATCACCTTGTGTGAACTCTAGCACTCCTTCATTGATCAGGTCTTGAATCTTATTTTTCAATGCCCAATAGTCATTCTTGTCATGTCTAGGATTGTTGGAGTGGTACGCACACCTTGCATTTGGATTGTACCTTAGGGAGGAAGTGTTGGGATTCAGAGGAGGATCCTTTAACATAACCAGATTGGCCTCCAATACTTGATGCAATGCTTGAGTCAAGGACATGTTGATTTTGGTGAATTGCCTCTTGGGCTTATCTTTCCTTTGCTGATTACCCCGTTGTTGTTAGCGAGGTTATGGTTGGGCTTGTGACATAGCAGTAATTTGGAAAGCTCTACTCTACAAGCCAACTTTTTGTCCCATCAAGGGTTGATGAATGACTTGATCCCCCTCCTCGACTGTTTGCCTCATACGGTTGCATCCGTTTTGATGAAACTTGTTGACAAGGAATCTTAGCTCTTGTTGTCCCCGAGCTAGGCTTTGGATAAGAGCCATTTGACTGATCATCTGGATTTTCATCCTTTCCATCTCAGCTTGCAATTTCTCCAACTGGCCATCCTTATTTCTGTCAGGACTTTTCTTGGTCAAGTTCCCAGCGAGGAGTGCCTTTAATTCTTCTTGTCCCTTGGCTAGATTCAGGAACATTTCTTTTAATTGAGCATCTTGAGCTTGGAAACCTCTGTTTTTTGTTCGAGAGCCATTTTCCTTGCTGAAATAAACAGCTAGAAAATGAGAAACATGTACTGGAAGACCTGTTATAAAATGGCATGCATGCAATGTTTTCAAGGATCTCGCGGAGTAAATACAAGAAGATATTTGAATTTGACTATAGCTTCGATTAAAGAACTTCGTATCGTTGAATGTCCTTCTATGATAATTAAGCTCACCATATCAAGTGGGTCATAGCCTCTGACTCAAGTTGTTGCTTTGGTCTTTTGGCGACATTGGCTAGAGAAAAATATATCCCCTTGCCTCTTGCTAGACGTCTGGTTCATCATAACATGCATCACAGGCCCTTGAGATCCTTGAAATAGTTAAGGAAATGCTATGGTATGATGTTATGATGTGTATGCTATACTTTAAGTAAATAGTGTAAGGTGACGAAGACAGGTAAGTCTAAACAAATCCTACAAGGAATTCAAGTTGTTAGATAAAGAAAGCAAACAAGTCACACAAGTAGCCTTAGGTTTAGGCTTGCATGGAGTTTGTAGGTAATTACCCTCTTGAAGTTTATTTGGCTCAACATGTCCTATTAATAGTAATCGGGTTTTAAAGGATCTCAATATCACTGATCTTTTCCACAAGTTTCATTCTGATCGACAACTGACTTGCCACCAAACAAAACTCGGGAGTCCAATCTCAATGAGTGTATTATCGAGTATCAACCGACTTCAGGCTACACCAAAGATGGCTATCTCACTACTTCCTAATGGCCAAGTTGTTCAATTAAAGGTTCTAAGGTCAATTGATGCTTCGTGACACCACGCAGCGGCCTCGTATTCTCCTTGACTACTCAAGGGCTACCGGTACCAACCAAAAGGTCGCATCAATGTAGCTATTTCTTCGAACGTGTCGGTATACCCCACACAGTTTCCACAATCTATTGCTACTTACCTAAAAGGTGCCCCAGATCCAAGTGTAGGATCTAAAGTAACCCAAACAAAACCCTCAAAAATAAAGCAAACAAAGCATACAAGGTAAAGAAATTTACATTGAACTAGACTCTAAGGTAACCCCACATTTATTATGTCCTCATCCGAGTCGCCAGTTCTATGATATGGTGGAAAAACCGAATTTTTAATACTGGTTTTGAATTTGTGTTTGCAAATGTTGCAGTAAGCAAGAGTCGCCACTGACTTTTCTTTTATCCAAATTAAGGAAATGGTGAAAAGAACAAAAAAAGACCTTTTCGATATTTTCTAAGTAAGGGGGGGGGGGGGGGGGGGTAGATTATGGAAAGGGAAGGTGTTAACACCCTTTCCATCCGTAGTTTTCTACGGGCTCTTAGAGGTTTGCTCATTTTAAAATACCTTTGTGCTTTGTGTATGTGAAAGTTTGTTTTGAAAATGCCTTGGTATGGCAGACTTTGTAATGTTTATGGGGAATGTGGAGAAAGTATACAAAGTGTCATGAAAATGTTTTTGAAAAGTAGTTTTTGTGTAAGTGCAAAGATATTTTGAGCAAACTTCTTACAGCTATCTACTTTGTACTCGAAAAGGAGTTCTTTTCCTCCTATCCTTTAGACAATTCTATCCTACTATTAGTGAGTAGGTAGCCTTGTAGTTGCATGTTTGAGGGACAACTGAAGGGAATTTACGATCACGAAGGAAACTTGGCATGAAATTTTAGTAACTGTGCTAAAGTTCTAATATCACTTTTAACCGAGGCAACATCGAGAGGGTCATCGAGGGACTTATAATCTTTCAAACTAGAGGATAGTCACTAAAACTTCTCACGTTTCGAGAATTGTGACTGTTTTCCGAAGGAAACCTGTTGTACCCTAAAATTTTCCCTCCCATTTTCGTACAAGACATACTCCTAGAGGTCCTCAATTGCTCAAGGTTGACCAAGAATTGATCAGACAAATTCTCCTCACAATCATTGGCCTTCCAACTAGGGTTTCAGTTTTCATCAAGATGGGTGAGCCCCAATGGTATCAAATGTTTTCCATGGTCCTAATATATCCTCAAGGTCATCCATGCCAAATTCCATGCCTTGCACAACAAGTTTGCTCAGTCAATTACTCAAATGCTTGAAAATCAATTATGCTAGGTCAAAAGTCAACTGTGGCCTATATAAAGTAAAACTTCAAGATTCTTAGTCAACATAAATATTTTTAAGTGATATCCATCATTTGATCAAAGGTTGATCATGATTCCTTAAGAAATGCTCCTAATTCATCAAAAGTCAAAAATTACTAATTAGGGTTTCTATAGGAAAATTCAACCAAACTTTGACCAGGCATAACTTTCTCATACTTCATCCATTTTCCCCAACCAAAGCTCATTTTGAAGAGAATCCATTTACCTAAAACTTCTCTTCATACCTCAAGTCTAAGAAATGCATCTTTTGAAAGATACAAGTTCATACATTACAGGTCATTTTTAGAAAGTCACTAAAAGCCACTTTTTGGAAATACCTTTAACATCAAGATAACATCTTCAAATACAAAATTTAGCAAAAGAGGGATTTAAGTAGACATATTGGGATTTTCAAAAAGTCAAAGATCATCATCATGAGATAAAAATTGAGCAAGTTATGACTTTCCCAAGTTGGGAAAATTTGGGAAATTTCAAGAAAAGTGCATTGAGCAAATTTGAGCTTTTAAGGAAATGGTTCATTTTCTTGGACTTCAAACATATTCCTAAGATTATAGAGGACCCCTAAAACCATTTTTTCATAGTCTTGATTTTATTTTCATTTTATATTAATTTTATTTAATTAAAAATCAAATAAATCAAAATTATTGCAAAATATATGGGCCATTATCATTTGGGCTTGGTTTGATACACGGAGAGGCCCCAAATTTCGTGTGCAGCAAGACCAGCATGTCTACATTCATGAAAATTTCAAAAATGGAAAAAAATCCCATGCTTTTGGCCAAGGTTACAACTTTGCATTCATGGTTTTGAAACCACCTAATCATGGTGGTTACTGCCCTTGTTTCTTTGTCTCCTCACTACTCTCTATATAAACAAGCCATTGGCCAACTCTAAACATGGACACAATTCCTGGAGAATCCCTGCACATTTTGCATAAAAGGTTCAAAGTTGTCAAACTCGAATTTCAAGTTCTAGCCTCCCTTAGTCCAAACCAAAGATCCCAATCAATTCCTGGAGGTTCCCTGGAGCTGTCCCAACCATTTCCAAGACTTGAAGAATTTCCAAATGTGTTCTCCGTTCATCATGGTTTTCTTCCCTTTTTTGAATCCGTTTTGTACAATTCATACAATATCATTGTGTTTTAACCATGCATATTTAACCTTTTGAGCATTTTCAAGCTTTTGATTTAGTTTGATTACAGTTTGGGTGTCGGAATCACATACTACCATTTCTAGGGTTTGACCCTTAGAATTAGGGATTTTCATAACAGGAAAAATTAGCCCAAGCTAAGGACCCTATTATGTTTAGGAGGTTGAGAACAATCAACCCATGGCCTCAAAGTAAATTTATTTTGCGTATTCTGCTTGTTTCAAATGCAGGGTTTACAGTGACATATAAAAAATTGTCACTATAGGTATTATAATCTAAGACGACAGAGGGAGGAAGAAGACGATGTGTTGGAAGCCCTCCATTGGCTTATTCAAATCCAGCGTGCGCTTCATTTTTTTTTTGAAAAATTTTGATCTTTTTTTTACGTATAATATTGTCATGTTATATTGATTAATGAATGGACAGTTGGCTCAGTTGGCAAAGCACGCTTGTGTGAATGGAGAGGACATGGGTTCGAATCCCAGGTCCAACATTTTCCATTTTCATGATATTTTATATAGGATCTAGTATTCTACATGGCCAGAAGAGCATCATGCATCATCGGATTTGACCATCAGATCACAATCAAGCTGGAATCCAAGAGTCTTGAAAGGAGATCCATCATGCACCCTCAAGGCTAGTTCTCACTGGATCCAAATAAGCAATCTGGGCTTCAGCATTTGGGCTTGATGTTTCAGCAACAATACACCCCCTACTTTTCTTTCAGCATCCCAGCCCATTTGGGCTTTTTTTGTTTTGTTTGTTTTTTATTTATTTTTTATTTTGTCTTATTTTTTATTTATTTAATTAACTAAATAATCTAAAAACTCACAAAAAAATTACGCATAGATTTTTAATTTCTTTAATTAATTGATTAATTAAAACTTTAACTATTTTCTTAATTTAAAATGAACTAGAAATTAGAATTCAATTTAATCATTTTCTTTTCATAATAAAAATTGCAAAAAATATTAGGATGGTTTAGAATAATTTTTAATTAATAATTTTCTCTTTGTTTTAATTAATTAATTAGATTTAATTTATGTTTCAATATTTTCATAACAAAAATACAAAAAAAATATATTAGGATTAATTTTCTTTAATAACATAGATTAATTTTACATTCTAATATTCATTTTTCTTATTTAAATTTAGAATTAATTTTTCTTTAACAAAACCAAAAACAAAAAAAAATATTTTTCTTTACTAAGAATTTTCCTTAGGTTGTTAGACGTATTGTTTTATCTTGCGCGCATTTATTTTATTTTCGCATTTTTATAAATATAACTTCATACTGGTATGTAATAGATTAAATAAGGCTTTTTACAGTTTCCTTTATTTTTTCTCCCCCATTTTGTACAGTGTAATTCCCCCTCCCCGAAAGCCATGTAATAGTCTAGATTTATGCTTTCCGCCCTTTATTTCCTGTACATTTTAACTGTTAGTAATTAGGCGTGTAAAAAAAGACTAATAATCAAACGTTAGCAAACACTAACAAAAAGATAAATAACTGAATTGAACACAATCGCACCCAAGAACCTCTAAGGTATCCCACTTTGGTTGCCTTAAAAAATAAAACAATCATGAGTCAGGAACGTTTTAGTAAAGACTGATAAATCAAAAGATCATAGTCTCTCGATGACCCTATAGTTGCCTTTCGGTAAATAATCTAGTCCCTAAAAGAAAATTGCTAAAGCATCTCCATAAGTTGCCTTCGTGACTATAAAACGTCCCTTCGATTATCCCTCACACATCCAACGATATGGCTACCTACTCACTAATTGTAGGATAGCACTGTCTAAAGGATAGGAGGAAAAGAACTACCTTTTCGAGTACAAATTAGATAACTGTTAGAAGTTTGCTCAAAAACATTTTGCACTTACACAAATACTACTTTTCAAAAAAAATTCAAAACATTTGCTTTGTTAACACTCTTGAAGACTGATACAAGAGTTAAACGCAAAGCAAATTGCTGCACTAAGGCATTTTTCAAACATTTTCAAAACACACAAAGCACAAAAGTATTTCAAAATGAGAAAAATTCTAAGAGCCCATAGATAACTATGGATGGAAAGGGTGCTAACACCTTCCCTTTCCATAATCTACCCCCTTACTCAGAAAACATCTCGAAAAGGTCTTTTCTGTTCTTTTCAACATTTCCTTTGTTGGATAAAAGAAAAGTCGGTGGCGACTCTTGCTTACTGCAACATTTACAAACACAAACAGAAAACCATTATTAAACTGTCGGTTCTGCCACAGTATCAAAGAACTGGCGACTCTGCTGAGGATATAAAAAGTGGGGTTACCTTAGAGTTAGTTCATTATTTAACTGCTTTGTGTGCTTTGATTGCTTTACTTTTGAGGGCTTTGTTTGGGTTACTATAGATCCTACACCCAGATCTGGGGCACCTTTTAGGTATGTAGCAATAGATCGTGGAAATTGTGCGGGGTATACCGACACTGTTAAAGTGATAGCTACGTTGATGCGACACTTTGGTGGGTACCAGTAGCCCTTGAGTTAATCAAGGAGAATACGGGGCCTATGCGTGGTGTCATGAAGCATCAACTGACCTTAGAACCTTAATTGAATAACTTGGCCATTAGGACGTAGTAAGATAGCCGTCTTTGGTGTATCCCCAAAGTAGGTTGATACTCGATACTATACTCATTGAGATCTGACTCCCGAGTTTTGTTTGATGGAAAGTCAGTTGTCTATCAGAATGAAACTTGTGGGGAGGATCAGTGATATTGAGATCCCTTAGAACCCGGTTACTATTTATAGGACAGGTTGAACCAATTAAACTTCAAGAGGGTATTACCTTAAAACCTATGCAAGCCTTAAACCTAAGGTCTTTTTGTGATTTTCTTGTGCTTGTTATATCTGTGATTTCTTAGCATAATCATAACATCATAACATGGCATATCATACTAAACATTTCAAGGATTTTCTAGGGCTTATCTTTGTCTTGTCTTGTAGGACATGGCATCTACTTGCAGGAATACTATACAAGTCAACCTCGTAAGGGTACCTCCTCAACTCAAGGACTTGGCATCAAGTGTCCCTGAAATCTCTCCATTCACTGAAAGACATGGTCGGTTTCTCAACTTGGTCACCTCAAATAGTGATGAAGAAATGATAAAAGTTCTCTTTCAGTTCTTTGACTCATTACATCACTGCTTCACTTTTCCTGATTACCAGTTAGTGCCTACTATGGAGGAGTTTCCTCAATTATTAGGGGTACCTATCCTTAATCAGTTACCAATCAACAGTATGGAAAGAGACCCAAAGCCTGAAGAGATTGCTCAAGCTCTGTCTTTACAATGATCTGATGTAGTGGCAAATTGGGAAACTAGAAGTGGCATCAAGGGATTTCTAGCTAAGTTTCTGTTTGAGAAAGCTCAATGTGATACGGTGGGAAAGAGAACTGACTGTTTTTGGAATGTTGGTTCGCGTTTTGCGTTTGTTTTTGCAAAATGTCGCGGTAAGCAAGAGTCGCCACCGTCTTTTATTTTATCCAACAAGGAAAGGAAAAAAGCACAGAAAAATTCATTTTTCAAGATATTTCTCAGGTTCGGGAGGTAGATTATAGAAAGGGAAGGTGTTAGCACCCTTTCTATCCGTGGTTATCCACGGGATCTTAGGTACTTGCTCAAAGTGTTTTCAAAAGTTTCTTTTCTTTGTGTTTGTGGGTTTGAAAGAAGTTTTTTGTTTGAAAGGAGTGTAAGTATGAAAAGTTTTTATTTTGTTTTGAGAGAGAAAGTACTTAAGAATCATCTACCTACTCGAAAAAGAAATCAATCTGTGCTAATATCCTTTAGACAATGCTATCCCACTATTGAGGAGTAGGTAGCATCGTCGTTGGAGTTTTAAGGGTCAATTCGATTAAGGGACGTGTGGTCACTAAAGCAATGTTAGGATGCCTTAGCGGTAACCCTAATGTCTTAGATCATTTTTTCCGAGGCAACTTATGATCTTTGGACGAGAGAGCGACCTCTAAAACTTCCTATACTCAAAGACCACG
Source organism: Vicia faba (assembly GCA_948472305.1). Taxonomy (NCBI): domain Eukaryota; kingdom Viridiplantae; phylum Streptophyta; class Magnoliopsida; order Fabales; family Fabaceae; genus Vicia; species Vicia faba. The sequence goes on along the minus strand of OX451740.1, from coordinate 532,049,190 downwards.
TTCGAAGGCAACCAAGCGAGGTGTACCCTAAGAGTGCACATGTGCGAGTGCGTTATTTCGGTTAATTTTATCTTTGTACATGTCATGGGTTATCTATGTTGATTTTAAGTTCATACATTTGATCTTGTCATGCATTCCCTATTATCAAACATCTAACAGTGTATAGTTTGCAGAAATTAAATTGCGGAAATTAAATCTAAACTATTACAAGGCGTCGGGTATTTACATCGCCAAAAACAACCCTTTAATTTAAATTGCGGAAAGTAAATAAAGCGATAAATAAATTAAATTCTTAATTTAACTATTACATTCCGGAAGCAATTACAATAATATGGAAACTTGAATCGCGTGCGAAAAAATTAAATCGGCGCATTTTTTAGGGTTTTGACCCTTTTTGTGAAAGAAAGCATTTTTTTGTTTATTTTTGAAGTAATGGAAATTAAATTAGGTCAAGATTAATTAATTAATTAATAAAAATATTTTTGGGTTTTTGAATATTTAAGGAAATAAAATAAAATAGGTAAAAGTTAGTAAAAACCTAATTCTACATTAATTTTAATTATTTTGCAAAAGATGTTAAAAGTTAAACCTATTTAAAATTAAATCAATTAAATTAATTTATTTACAAAAATAAAATGATGAATTTAATTTTAATAAGTAAAAATAATATTTTTTGTGTTTTCTGATTTTATGAGGGAAAATAAATTATTTGGTTAGTTGAAATAATAATAATAATAATAATAATTAAACAAACAAATGAAGGGGAAAAAAATTAGAAATAACCCAATGGGGGGTGTTGGGCCCAATCTGGAGGTGAAAATTGCAATTCTTTGGCCCAATACAAGCCAGCCTGCATTTGACTTTTCCAATTCTATGCACGCCTTTGACTTGAGACCATGATGGACACTCAACCTTGACCTTTGGATTTGGCCTGGAGGCCATCTGGCGTCTGATTAGGTGAGGATGTATCATGTACCATGCTGGCTGAAAAGCGCTTGAATATCTGAGACAAAATAACAATATGCAATATGGTGGACCTGGGATTCGAACCCAGGTCCCATTAGCCAATGAACTGACGCGCTTGCCACTGGATCACTGCACTTATATTGTTAGTGGATTAGGTGATAAATATTATATGGAAATATAAAAAAATTACCAGAATTAAAAAATAAAAAGGCGCGAGATTTGAAGGGACCAATTGGGATAGGACACGTAGTCGTCTTCCCCACAGAATTCTGGTTTTCTTACCTGCAGATTTTTATCCGCAGCAAGATCCGTGGGCTCATCCTAAAATGAACTATAGGCCATATAAATGCAAATGGAGACCATCACCATGCTTGTCTCTCCTCCCTGAACACATCCATGTCCATGGTTTTCCCTAATTTTACCTGTAGCAAAAACGCCTAAAAACAAGAAACAAAAACCCTAGGTTCGGGTGTTACATTACAGGCCATAAAAACGAAATCAAATATTGCAGAATGCTTAGAAATCACGCAAGGACCATAACCATGCCAATAGTTCGTCAAAAAAATTCAAGAATGAGAGGTTGCAGTTTCGTGTACAGGGGTATGTCCAAGAAGACTTACAGCGCGATTGGGGATGTTTCAGGGCTTGTGAATGGTTGCTTTAGCTTCAGTGGATGTCAGGTAAGAAGTCTATGTTGAACTTTTGTCTTGAATTGGCCTCTAACCAAGATTTCGATCTCACACTTTTTCAAGCTTTTTCCAAGTTTTATATTGCAGTTTGTGCCGCCTCCAGGTCATGTACCTTGTGCCTTTGCATTGTACATGTATAAGGGAATGAATTAGGTTTAATTTTGGGCCTTGAATCCATGAGTATTGATGATTCAAGATTTGATATGATCCTCCATGAACAAACTTCCATATTTGTCAAAAAATCCAATATTTGTTCATGATATGCCTTGATTCTAATTTGGTCATGTCCATAATGATATTAAAGACCTGTAATGATAAAAAAGATTTCAATTGATTAATATTTGGATTTTATTTGGATTTAAATTGATTAAAAATGAATTAAATCAATAAAAATCAAATAAAATAGAAAAATTAATAAATTGGAACAAGACTGAAGATATGACACGTGTGTGGTGTGACAAGATCAAATCAAGTGGAAAAAAGTGGGCCCATTTGGCAAAATTTGAAGTTTTGGGGATAGTTGACTTTTGGCAATTTTGGAAAAATGCCCAACTTCAGCAATGCATAACTTCTTTAATTTTGAACTTTTGGAGGTGTTTTTGGACTTTTTAGAAACCTTGAGATGTTCTCTAACCAACCCTTTTGGTCTCATCTCATTTTTATATTCCATGCTCAAGTTATAAGCTTTGGAAAAAAAGGTGTTTTTGTTGACTTTCAAAAATGACCTATAATGTCCAAATTTGTAACTTTTTGTGAGTGCATTTATTGATCTTGGGGTCTGAATATGGATTGTAGGAAATTGAATCCTCTTCAAAATGAGCTTCGGATGGGTGATTTCTCATAAAGTATGAGAAAGTTATGCTTGGTCAAAGTTGAGTTTACTTTTCCTACAAAACCATAATTTAGCAACTTTTGAATCTTGATGAATCTTGAGCAATCCTTGATGAATCATGATCAACCCTTGATCAAATGATGAATTATCCTTAAAAATGATAATGTTGACAAAAAAACTTGAGGTTTGACTATTTGTAGGTCACAGTTGACTTTTTCCCTAGCACAGTCGATTTTTGGACCTCTTGAGCCATTGACTGACCAAACTTTCTCTGCAAGGCTTGAAACTTGACATGGATGATCTTATGAACATTTTGGGACATTGGGGAGCACTTGAGGTCATTTGGATGCAAGGACCTTGATGCAACACAAAACCCTAATTTGAGATTGACTGCCTTAGGAGGTGATTTGATTGTCCAACTCTTGAGCAATCTTGAACCATTTGGAGATTCTTCTTGACATGTCTTGGGAAATACGGGAGGGAAAATTTTGGGGTACAACAGTTGCCCCTGTTCAATTTTCTTAAACTTAAGGATATAGATTGGCTTTCGGGCCTTTCGTGATCCGAAGGTGGAAGATAATTGAACACTAGAGTGCCCAGAAATTTGCACTCGCATGAAGTGGTATCAGTGTTGTAATGTCGGGAATGGGCTTACAGATGCAATTTGGAGATTGTTGATAGGTGGTTTTGTCTTCTTTGACTGGATTGGCGTCAGAAAAATCTTTAGGAATCGATTTAACTGGACCAGAGGGGTTTTTGTCTCCATTGACTGTGTTCGCATCAGAAAAATCTTTAGGAATCAATTTAAATGGTTTTGTCTCCATTGACTACATTTGCATCAGAAAAATCTTTAGGAATCGATTTAACTGGTTTTGTCTCCATTGTCTGTGTTCGCATCAGAAAAATATTTAGGAATCGATTTAACTGTTTTTGTCTCCATTGACTGCGTTTGCATCAGAAAAATCTTTAGGAATTGATTTAACTGGTTTTGTCTCCATTGACGGGTTGGCCTCAGAAAAATATTTAGGAATCGATTTAACTGGTTTTGTCTCCATTGACGGGTTGGACTCAGAAAAATCTTTAGGAATCGATTTAACTGGTTTTGTCTCCATTGACGGGTTGGCCTCAGAAAAATCTTTAGGAATCGATTTAACTGGTTTTGTCTCCATTGATGGTTGGCCACAGAAAAATATTTAGGAATTAATTTAACTGGTTTTGTCTCCATTGACGGGTTGGCCTCAGAAAAATCTTTAGGAATCGATTTAACTGATGTTGTCTCCATTGATTGGCTTTTCCTCAAAAATCTTTAGGAATCGATTTAACTGATTTTGTCTCCATTGACTGGCTTTGCCTCAGAAAAATCTTTTAGGAATCGATTTAACTGATTTTGTCTCCATTGACTGGCTTTGCCTCAAAAAAATCTTTAGGAATCGATTTAACTGATTTTGTCTCCATTGACTGGCTTTGCCTCAGAAAAATCTTTAGGAATCGATTTAACTGATTTTGTCTCCATTGACTGGCTTTGCCTCAGAAAAATCTTTAGGAATCGATTTAACTGATTTTGTCTCCATTGACTGGCTTTGCCTCAGAAAAATCTTTAGGAATCAATTTAACTGATTTTGTCTCCATTGACTGGATTTGCCTCAGAAAATTCTTTAGGAATCGATTTAACTGATTTTGTCTCCATTGACTGGCTTTTCCTCAGAAAAATCTTTAGGAATCGATTTAACTGATTTTGTCTCCATTGATTGGCTGGCCTCAGAAAAATCTTTAGGAATCAATTTAACTGATTTTGTCTCCTTTGACATAGTTGAGAATTTAACTGCATCTTTCCTGAAAGGTAAAGGTCAGTCATATGCAATACATGATATGGATCAAGCAGTGATGTTCTCAACATAAATGAGATTGTATTATATGATGCATTTATGCATGTATAATGATATATGGAAATGCGATGTTTTAGCTGGGGAAAATAAATCCCGGAGCTGCTGGAGAATAGAGTTGACTTCTTCGTTTCCGCTGGGGATGACGAATGAAGATGATAAACTTGCAGGAGAGGATAACTCCGTTGGGGAATAAACTAATGAGGAGATTACTCCGAGGGGAATTACTCTCTGGGGAAGAGATGCTCTGCTGAGGATTTTAACGATAAACTCAACTGGGGATTCTGTTGATAAGCTCTACTGGGGATTTTGCTGATAAACTCCGCTGGGGATTTCAATGATAAACTCCACTGGGGATGGATTACCGTTGCTAGTGATATTAAATCTGTTGAGGATTGAATTCCTGCTTGTGAAAGGAAAGAACTTCGCTGGGGATGATCTTTCAGTTGCAACTTGATGGGGATAACCCTGTTAGACTCTTGTGGGGATAATCCTTTGAACTTGACTGGGGAGATTTATTTTGTACTCTGCAGGGGATAGGCTTCCAGAGTCCACTGGGGATGATGACTCAACTCCGTTGGGGAAGCTTTTTCAGACCGTGCTGGGAAAATATTGACTCCACTGGGGGTACCTTGTATTCTACCGAGGAACATTCTTATACTCCATTGAGGAATCTTAAGACTGCCGGGGATATTCTTATACTTCCTAGGGAATATTCTTATACTCCGCTGGGGGAATATTAAGACCTTCTGGGGATACCAAGCCTTTTTAGCGTTGATGATGGATGAACTCTGCTTGGGGAGAGTATTGCTGATTCGTTCATAGTTGCAAGTCTCGACTGGGGAGAGCTGCCATTACTGCCTTATTCTGCGGGGGGTGAAAGTAACCTAGCCATGTTCTTCAGCTGAATCTACCTTGGTACCTGGTGGACAGAATAACTGTACAGTTTGGACACTTCTCATTTGCCCCTGCTTCTGATATTAACAGTAATTCATCTTTCTTTTCGCATGTAAATATTTAAGATCAGCAATTAATGTCAAATGCATATATCAAAAATGAACTTTGGACGTTCTTTGCAAAACAAAACAGATAAAGGAAAAACAGTTTGAAATTTGTCTGAAAATGAATTGTATTGATTTTGAAATTTGGCCTTTAAATAGGCGTTTTTGTACAAGAGGCTGACGTCCTAGTAAGAGAACGCTGTCGAGCAAATAGAATTTACACAATTTGTGAAAAAATAAACAAAATAGCTATGTGAATGATCCCACTGGGTTCCAACTCTGCTATTGCCCTTATATCTTCGAGCATCTCATCACTTTGCTGTTGGTTGAAGATGAATCAGATTGATCAGTGCCGTCTGAGCTTGATAGTTGATACTGAAGTCTGGATGCAAGGTGATCCAATGAGACATAGTGTTACGCTTTAATCCCTAACTTTTGCCTGGACCACCCTTTCAGGTTTTCAGTCCACCGGGATACCCATTTTTGCCCAAGCCTCCTTTTCAGGTTTTCGACTTGCCGGGTGTACAGATTTTTCATTTTCATCCCTTATTTTTGCTCGAACCCTTTTGGTTCGCCAGGAAGCCCTTATTTTTGCCTAGGCCAGTCAACCTAGCGGGTCTTTGATTATGCGTAGTATCTTTTCACTATGTCTGCATTGACAGGGTGAGGAAGGTCGTCACCATCCATGGTGGTCAGAATCATAGCTCCTCCTGAGAAAATGTTCTTAACCATAAATGGTCCTTCGTAAGTAAGGGTCCATTTACCCCTGGGATCACCTTGAGGTAGGATAATGCGCTTGATTACCAGATCCCCAACTTGATACTCTTGTCGTCTGACTTTCTTGTTAAATGCCTTGATCATCTGCTTTTGGTACGTCTGACCATGACAAATAGCAGTAAGTCTCTTTTCGTCGATTAGGTTCAACTGATCAAGCCGGGTCTGGATCCAGTTATCTTCACTCAAACCTGCATCCTTCATAATCCGGAGAGAGGGTATCTGAACTTCAATAGGCAAGACTGCCTCCATGCCATAAACCAAGGAATAGGGTGTTGCCCCTGTTGACGTCAGTGCTGAGGTACGGTACCCATGAAGAGTAAATGGTAACATCTCATGTCAGTCTTTGTATGTCACTGTCATCTTCTGCGCAATCTTCTTAATGTTCTTATTAGCTGCTTCAACAGCCCCATTCATCTTCGGCCGGTAAGGAGAAGAGTTGTGATGCTGTATCTTGAATTGCTCGCAGAGCTCAGTGATCATCTTGTTGTTGAGATTGGTACCATTGTCCGTAATGATCCTCTCTGGTACACCATATCGACAGATCAGATTGTGCCTAATGAACCGTGCCACGACGTTCTTGGTTACAGTAGCAAAGGAAGCTACTTTAACCCACTTCGTAAAGTAGTCAATAGCTACCGGGATGAAACGATGCCCGTTGGATGCTGTAGGTCTGATCTCGCCGATCATATCAATGCCCCACATTACAAAAGACCAAGGTGCCGTCAACATGTTCACATCTTTGATATCAATAGGGTAGTGTGAGCCAGCATATACTGTCTTAGCCGACGAACAGCCCATGCCAAAGCGTAGCAAGTTCTCTCAAGCAGTGAGTATCGTATCTCACAGTCGGTGAACTCTTTGCTAAAGCAATAAATAACATGCTCTTTTCGGCCAGACTCGTCATGCTGCCCCAGCACACCTCTTTGTATTATCCAGCACTTTTAAGTATGAGATCAATGGTCTTCCTGCAATTGGAGGCATCAGAATTGGTAGTTTGGAGGTAGTATGGCCCTCTCTTCTTGAAGTAGTAGTCTAATAAACTTAACAGACACTTTGCAATCGTCTTCACCTTCGTCTTCGGCTAAGTTGATCGGATTTTCGAAGTCATAACTGGCAGTAGCAGAGTCGTTATCAGTGGGATCCAGAGTGGATTTGGATCATGATATGTGAGTGTGTGCAAAATAGATGTTTCGCAATATATAATAAAGAAAAACAAGGAGCGCAAAATTTTAAATGCAAGAACGTCCAATGCTTTTATTAATGATATATGAAAATGACACACAAAAGCCCTCACAAATGAAGCCACAAAGCCCCGGGTAAGACACCGGGCTATAAAGTTTAAAACATTGTTTGTTACATATTCAAAACAAAAAGTTTCGTTACTGGGTGATAACAGAAACGGGCATAGAATCCTTCGCTGTCCAGTTGCTTAATCCACCATTGGCAGTCAGGTAGATCCAACTGTCGATATCAAACTCTTCATCATCGTCATCCCTGATAGCATTCACCCCTGCATCTTGTTTAGGCTTCTCTGGTGCTCTGAACTCGATCTCTTTCGCATCAATCAAGTCTTGTACCTTGTTCTTCAAAACCCAACAATCATCTGTATTATGCCCCGGGCTATCAGAGTGAAAAGCACAGCGGGCATTAGGGTTGCACTTTGGTGATATGGTGTTTGGATTCTTCGGGGCTTCCTTTAGAATCACCAAATTAGTCTTCAACAACTGTGGCAGAATCTGAGATAAGGTCATGCTGAGACGGGTGAATTGCCTTCGAGGTCTCTCATCCTTCTGTTGGTTGTTGTACTGAGGAGCACCAGCAGGTTTTGAAATAACAACCGCATTAACAGCTTGGCGGTGTTCAGGTCTATCCTGTCTTCTTGAACAGTAGACATCACTGGACTCTTTCTTAAAGGGCTTCTTCTCAGTGCTCGATGAAGCACCCTTCTGTATCTTCCCATCCTTAATACCAGCTTCAATCCTCTCACCAGTCAAAATAAGATCTGTAAACCCAGATGAAAAGCTTCCAATTAGATGGTTGAAGAATGGACCAGACAGGATCCCTAGAAACATGTCCACAAGCTCCCGATCAGCCAAGGGTGGTTGCACTCTTCCGGCGAGGTCCCTCCACTTCTGAGCATAATCTTTGAATCCTTCACCTGTTCCCATTGACATACCCAGGAGTTGGGTACGCGTGGGAGCGAGGTCGGAGTTGTATTGATACTGCCTGTAGAAAGCAGTGGCCAAATCTTCCCAACTGCGGATACTGGCTCCGTCCAACTGATAGAACCACTCAAGTTGAGTCCCTGAGAGGCCGTCTTGAAAGAAGTGGATCCATAGGCTTTTATCAGCGGTATACGGCCGAATCTTCCTCACATATGACCGGAGGTGCAAATTCTGACAAGAAACTCCGTCATACTTAGCAAAGGCTGGTGCCTTGAATTTGTGGGGAATCACTACCCCAGATGATAGACCTAGATCACCAAAGTCCAGACAAGACACTTTCTGAACTTCCATAGCACTCAACTGGTCTTCCAGTTGCTTGTATCTATCCTCGGCTGGAGGATACTGTTCTTCATCGAAGTTTGTCTCGTTGTTGGAGACCACAGGGCTAGGAGCCCTCCTTTCTTCTTGACTATCTTTCCCTCCATATGAGGTAGTCAAATCGACCTCATTTTGTAGCCTGTTTCTAAACCTGTGCCATGTGTTAAACAGGATTGTCCTCTTCTTTTTCTTCTTCTTCTCTTTTAGAATCAGGGTCTTTAGATCTTGCTGACCCTTAGCTAGATTCATGAACAACTCTTGAAATTGAGCATTCTGGGCCTGGAGGGCCTTGATAGCTTGCTCAGTTGGAGGTTCAGCAGACATGATGAGTGCTGAAATAAACAGCGAAGAAGATAAGAGACCTGTAATGGGTACCTATTATGGAGTGCATGGGATGAAATGCGTATGATTATGATTTCAAAGACAATCGGGAGATTCAAATTTGTAAACAAGAAATGAAACACACTTTATTAGAAAAACTTTGGAATTCAAATTGTTAAACTGATGCCCTTAAGGCGTTACATGAAAGGAAATACTGAAAAGTAAATAAAAACTGGAAAGGAAATCATCAAAGGTCAATCAACGCTCCCATGGTCTCTTCTTATCAGTGCGGACATAGTCGTTGAGTATCCACTCGTTCTCCAACTGCCTAGTCAACTTCTGGATCTTCTACTCTTGCTCGTTGAACTTCTCTTGGTAAGAATCCCGTTCTTCCCTCAGCTGCATCCAAGACCTTTTCAGTGCCCCAATGTCAGTGGGCATATAAGGATGAATGATGGTTGGAAGAACTCCTTCTTCATTAGCAACTTCAAGAGTGATAGGCCGGACGGCTTCATACGGCATACCCATCTTTTGGGCACGAATACAGACCCATCTGAGATATGGCTCCATTGGAAGTGAAGTCTTTGGGCCCAGCTCATGTGGATCAGATTGGTGAACTCTATCCCAAGCCCTTATGAATCTGCGTCGTTTCTCATTGCTATCCCCTTGAAAATAAAAGATGATACTAGGCATTAGCATCTCATGAGGTCCTTCTCTTCTGGCACGCCCGAACTGACGTAGAACTAAGCATGGGTTGTAAGAAATTCCTCCATGGGTTCCTAACAGTGGAACATTAGGGTACTCCCCACATCAATCAATAATAGTCACCTCGTCCATACCCTTGAGAGTCCAGATGATGTCATTATGAGAGAGAGACATAACCTTGTAGGCCCAGCCCATGCCTTCTTTGTTCTTCAGCACTGACTTGGGGAGGTGCGAAATAAACCACCTCGACAATAATGGAGCACAACACATCAAGGTTCCCCGCTTTCGGGCAGTAGGAGCATATAGTTGATGAAGAATATCACCCAAGAGAGTGGGTACCGGATTCCGAGAGATGTAGATTTTCACCGCATTTACATCAACAAAGGAGTCAGAGTTCGGAAACATTACCAAGCCGTATATCAAAAGAGCCAGGATATCCTCGAATGCCTTTAAGTCTAGGCTATCCCATAAATAGTTAGCCTTACCAACCAAGAACTTAGTCAGAAAGCCCTTTGCTCCACTTCTAGTCTCCCAATTAGCCATTACCTCTTCTTTGGTCAAATGAAGGGCTGCAGCAATCTCTTCGGGCCTAAGAATCTTCTCCCAACCAGTAAACGGGGTCTGCTCCAGAACAGAGATACCGAGCAACTCAGAGAATTCTTCTAGGGTGGGAACCAGCTGATAGTCCTGAAAAGTAAAATAATGGTACAGCGGATCATAGAACTGGACTAGGACACTCATCATCTGTTCGTCCAATTTGGAGGTGACCAAACTGAGAGGATAACCATGTCTCCTGAGGAAGGAAGTAGTATCAGGCATCTTTGCAACCAATTCTTTAAGCAAGGTAGGAACTTGGACAAAGTTAATCCGGATGGTATTCCTACGCATGGGCATCATGATGACCTACAAAATAGAACAAAGATGAATCCCTCTTGTCTTTGAAATAGGTTAGTCTTATGCGAGATGTATGCAATGTTATGATGTCATGATGTCATGATAGTAAGCACACCATAAGTATCCACAAATAAAAAACATGGTAAAGGCACACAAGTCACACGGAGAGCCCTTAGATTTCAGGCTGGCAAGAAGCTTATGTACTACCCTCTTTCAGTTCAGTTGGTTTAAACCTGTCCTAAAAATAGTAACTGGGTTTTAGAGGATCTCAATATCACTGACTACCCTCGATCGGTCATAATTCCAGTTTAGCAACCTTTTCTTGCGACCGAAATCATCACGAGAGTTTAGTCTCAATGAGTGTAGCATACTGCTACTATTCTATGGCCAAGTTGGTCAATTTAAAGGTTCTAAGGTCAGTTGGTGCTTAATGACCCCTTAGATGACCCATATTCTCCTCGTTCCGACACAAGGGATATCGGTAAAATCTAAAGTGCCACACCAGCGTAGCTACTGCTTCAACCGTATCGGTCTACGCCGTACAGTTCCCTCATAGTTTATTGCTACTTACCTAAAGGGTATCCCCAGATCCGGGTTAGGATCTATAGAACTCTGATACAAGCCCACAAATATAAATCATGAAAAGCATACAATTGAAAACACAATGATCTAATCCTAAGGTACACCTCACTTATCAAGAGAACTTCCCAGCAGATTCGCCAGTTCTGTGATACGGTGGGAAAGAGAACTGACTGTTTTTGGAATGCTGGTTCGTGTTTTGCGTTTGTTTTTGCAAAATGTCGCGGTAAGCAAGAGTCGCCATCGTCTTTTATTTTATCCAATAAGGAAAGGAAAAAAGCACAGAAAAATTCCTTTTTCGAGATGTTTCTCAGGTTCGGGAGGTAGATTATAGAAAGGGAAGGTGTTAGCACCCTTTCTATCTGTGGTTATCCACGGGCTCTTAGGAACTTGCTCAAATTGTTTTCAAAAATTTCTTTTCTTTTTGTTTGTGGGTTTGAAAGAAGTTTTTTGTTTGAAAGGAGTGTAAGTGCGAAAAGTTTTTATTTTGTTTTGAGAGAGCAAGTACTTAAGAACCATCTAGCTACTCGAAAAAGAAATCAATATGTGCTAATGTCCTTTAGACAATGCTATCCCACTATTGAGGAGTAGGTAGCATCGTCGTTGGAGTTTTAAGGGTCAATTCGATTAAGGGACGTGTGGTCACTAAAGTAATGTTAGGATGCCTTAGCGGTAACCCTAATGTCTTAGATCATTTTTTCCGAGGCAACCGTTTCGAGGAAACTTATGATCTTTGGACGAGAGGGCGACCTCTAAAACTTCCTATACTCAATGACCACGTTCGAAGGCAACCAAGCAAGGTGTACCCTAAGAGTGCGCATGTGCGGGTGTGTTATTTCGGTTAATTTTATCTTTGTACATGTCATGGGTTATCTATGTTGATTTTAAGTTCATACATTTGATCTTGTCATGCATTCCCTATTATCAAACATCTAACAGTGTATAGTTTGCATAAATTAAATTGCGGAAATTAAATCTAAACTATTACAAGGCGTCGGGTATTTACATCGCCAAAAACAATCCTTTAATTTAAATTGCGGAAAGTAAATAAAGCGATAAATAAATTAAAGTCCTAATTTAACTATTACATTCCGGAAGCAATTACAATAATATGGAAATATGAATCGCGTGCGAGAAAATTAAATCGGCGCATTTTTTAGGGTTTTGACCCTTTTTGTGAAAGAAAGCATTTTTTTGTTTATTTTTTAATTAAATGGAAATTAAATTAGGTCAAGATTAATTAATTAATTAATAAAAATATTTTTGGGTTTTTAAATATTTAAGGAAATAAAATAAAATAGTTAAAAGTTAGTAAAAACCTAATTCTACATTAATTTTAATTATTTTGCAAAAGATGTTAAAAGTTAAACCTATTTAAAACTAAATCAATTAAATTAATTTATCAACAAAAATAAAATGATGAATTTAATTTTAATAAGTAAAAATAATATTTTTTGTGTTTTCTGATTTTATGAGGGAAAATAAATTATTTGGTTAGTTGAAATAATAATAATAATAATAATAATAATTAAACAAACAAATGAAGGAAAATAAAAAAAGAAAAATTAGAAATAACCCAATGGGGGGGGGGTGTTGGGCCCAATCTGGAGGTGAAAATTGCAATTTTTTGGCCCAATACAAGCCAACATGCGTTTGACTTTTCCAATTCCATGCACGCCTTTGACTTGAGACCATGATGGACACTCAACCTTGACCTTTGGATTTGGCCTGGAGGCCATCTGGCGTCTGATGAGGTGAGGATGTATCATGTACCATGCTGGCTGAAAAGTGCTTGAATATCTGAGACAAAATAACAATATGCAATATGGTGGACCTGGGATTCGAACCCAGGTCCCATTAGCCAATGAACTGACGCGCTTGCCACTGGATCACTACACTTATATTGTTAGTGGATTAGGTGATAAATATTATATGGAACAAACAAAATTGCCAGAATTAAAAAATAAAAAGGCGCGAGATTTGAAGGGGCCAATTGGGAGAGGACACGTAGTCGTCTTCCCCACAGAATTCTGGTTTTCTTACCTGCGGATTTTTATCCGCAGCAAGATCCGTGGGCTCATCCTAAAACGAACTATAGGCCATATAAATGCAAACGGAGACCATCACCATGCTCGTCTCTCCTCCCTGAACACATCCATGTCCATGGTTTTCCCTAATTTTACCTGTAGCAAAAACGCCTAAAAACAAGAAACAAAAACCCTAGGTACGTGTGTGGTGTGACAAGATCAAATCAAGTGGAAAAAGTGGGCCCATTTGGCAAAATTTGAAGTTTTGGGGATAGTTGACTTTTGGCAATTTTGGAAAAATGCCCAACTTCAACAATGCATAACTTCTTCAATTTTGAACTTTTGGAGGTGTTCTTGGAATTTTTAGAAACATTTAGATGTCCTCTAACCAACCCTGTTGGTATCATCTCATTTTTATATTCCATGATCAAGTTATATGCTTTGGCAAAAAAGGTGTTTTTGTTGACTTTTAAAAATGACCTATAATATCCAAATTTGTAACTTTTTGTGAGTGCATTTCTTGATCTTGGGGTGTGAAGATGGGTTGTAGGAAATTGCATCCTATTCAAAATGAGCTTTGGATGGGTCATTTCTCATAAAGTATGAGAAAGTTATGCTTGGTCAAAGTTGAGTTGACTTTTACTACAAAACCCTAATTTAGCAACTTTTGAATCTTGATGAATCTTGAGCAATCCTTGATGAATCATGATAAAACCTTGATAAAATGATGAATTATCCTTCAAAGTGATAATGTTGACAAAAAAACTTGAGGTTTGACTATTTGTAAGTCACAGTTGACTTTTTCCCTAGCACAGTCGATTTTTGGACCTCTTGAGCCATTGACTGACCAAACTTTCTCTGCAAGGCTTGAAACTTGACATGGATGATCTTATGAAGATTTTAGGACATTGGGGAGCACTTGAGGTCATTTGTATGCAAGGACCTTGATGCAACACAAAATCCTAATTTGAGATTGACTGCCTTAGGAGGTGATTTGATTGTCCAACTCTTGAGCAATCTTGAACCATTTGGATATTCTTCTTGACATGTCTTGAGAAATATGGGAGGGAAAATTTTGGGGTACAACACTCACCATTTTTGGGATACCCTGGATTTACAAGCTTTCGAAGAAGTGTTGGCTCTTCTCATCTATGGGATGGTGCTACTTCCTAATCCGGACCAACTCATAGATGTGAATGCGGTCAAAGTTTTTCTATCTCATAATCCGGTGCCTACTTTACTTGGAGATATTCTACACTCTATGCATACACGCACTCTAAAGATAAGAGGTACCCTTCTGTGTTGCACTCCTCTGTTGGCTAGGTGGTTTATTTCGCACCTACCTCAGTCTACTTTGAAGAATGGGCAGAGTATGAGATGGTCTCATAGGTTGATATCCCTCACACTTTCGGATATTCATTGGTGTTCTCGATCCTTGGAGAATGTTACCATCATTGATCGCTGTGGGGAATTCCCTAATGTCCCTCTCTTAGGCATTATGGGGGGAATCACTTGTAATCCATGTTTGGAGTTACGGCAATTTGGTTATGCTATAAGGGATGGTCCTCATGATGCACTCGTCCAGGGGATCATCTTTGACTATGAGAATGATGCTCAGGGTTATCATAAGAGGTTCATTCGAGCTTGGGGCATGGTAAACATAATTGATAGCAAGACATTGGGGCATAATAATTCCATCCCTCTTGAGCCTTACCTCAGATGGGTGTGATCCCGTGCTCAATGTCTTATGATGCCTTACCCCGCCATCTTAACTGTGACTATGGAGCCAATTGCTGAGGGAGACACTTCTTACATTGTTCTTCATCTTGACATGCCAACTGATTTCGAGGAGCTACAGAAATACTGGACCAACTCAAAGAAGAACAGGATACCTTTAAAACCCAATTCTACGCCAGTAAGAAGAAGGTTTTAGAGCTCACCAGGTTACTTCACGAAGAGAAATGTATAAATGCTTACATTGCACCAAAGAGGATGTGCCTGTGGGAAGCTTGAGTCTTTCTTTTGCTTGGAGAGTTTATTTTTAGCTTTGTTACTTCCTTTGTAAGCCCAAGAGGCATCATTGTGATTGTTAAAACTTCTTAATGAAATTAACATTTGTTCTCTTTCTGTTTAAGAAAATTTAATTCTTAGAAATCCTTGAAATCATTGCATACATATATCATACATATCATTGCATAACCAGGTTTCAAAGCAGGTTTCTCATCTTCTTCGATGTTTATTTCAGCAAGTAAAGAAATGGCTTTTGAACAAAACATCAACGATCTCTAGGCACAAAATGCCCAGTTCCAGCAAATGATGGTGGCTCTAGCTAAAGGGAAAGAAGATCTGAAGGCTCTCATACTGAAGGACAAAAAGAAGAATCCAAAGAAGCCAACTGGGTTAGTGAATCTGGGAAGAAGGATCAGAGGAGTAGTGCGGCGAGCGTCAGAACTAGTAACTTCATCAAAAGAAAGAGACAATCAAGAAGGGGAGACGAGAGAGGAAGACCTCAGCCCGGAGGAATCTGATGATGAATCTGATTATGATTAGGAGCAGTATCCTACTGCTGATGATAAATACAAAAATCTGGAGGATCGTCTGAATGCAATAGAAATCCAGAAAGCACCTGGGCTGGATTTTGAAGAGCTGAGCTTGGTTTCTGGGGTTGTCATCCCGCAGAAGTTCAAGTTTTCGGTGTTTGCCAAATGTAATGGGGTATCATGTCCCAAGATGCATCTCCGATCTTATATGAGAAAGATTCATCCCCACACCGCTGACAGGGATTTATGGGTCCACTTTTTCCAAGACATTATATCTGGGACTTAGCTAGAGTGGTTCTATCAGCTGGAAGGGACCAACATTCGTAACTGGGAAGACCTGGATGATGCTTTCTACAAGAAGTATCAGTATATTGTAGACCTTTCTCCCACCCGTACACAACTCCAAATTATGTCCATGGGTTCGAGCGAGGATTTTAAAGACTATGCCCAAAAGTGCAGATACCTAGCAGGAAAAGTCCAACCCCTTCTATCTGATAGGGAGTTGGTGGATATGTTTTTGGGTACTCTATCTGGTCTGTTTTTCAACCATTTGATTGGAAGCTCCTCAACTGGTTTTACTGAGCTGATCCTAACTG
Organism: Vicia faba; assembly: GCA_948472305.1. Taxonomy (NCBI): domain Eukaryota; kingdom Viridiplantae; phylum Streptophyta; class Magnoliopsida; order Fabales; family Fabaceae; genus Vicia; species Vicia faba. Next base: position 532,032,837 of record OX451740.1, on the reverse strand, counting down.
GAGAAAGAGTGGAAGCCGGGATTAAGAGTGGAAAGATTCAAAAGGAGGCCTCTTCAAGTGAAGGAAAGAGACCCTTCATTGAAAAGAAAGAGGCCAGTGTTGTTTACGGTCAAAGAAATTAGGGAAGAACCGAGCTTCGTCCAATGGCAGGGGTTGTAATGATATCCAAGCCTGCAGCTACCCAACAGCGGAACAATCAACCCAGAGCAGAAATCCCTATGAGATAGTTTACCCAGATCAATATGACTTTGTCTCAAGTCTTGCCCCACTTATTGAAATCCAATCTGGTAACTTTTAGGGAAGCTCCCAAGAATCCCAACACCGCATCTCCTCGCTACAACCCAAATGCTTGATGTGCCTACCATTAAGAAAGTCCAGGCCATGACACGAACGACTGCTGGGCTTTGAAGAACAAGGTGCAGGATCTGATCGAGGAAAAGGAGATTAAATTTGATGCTCTGGAAACTCCCAATGTCATAACTGCACCCATTCCCAAGCATGGACCGGGAATCTATGCTATTGATGTTGTCTCCGCCACAAAAGATGCTGACGGTAGTTATGACATGGACAGCTGGATCTTCCCTACTACCAACGGTGGATCCAGTAACTGGAAGGCTAAAGACTTTATACCGATTACTTTTATTCAGGAGTAATTGTCTTTCTTGTTTTCAGATATGTAATAAATGAACAATATAAACTCTATGTCCACATGTCTTACCCGGGGCACAATGGTTTATTTGTGAGGGTTATCATGTTTCAATATCATATGTCATTAATAAAGCATTGGACATTTTTGCTTACAAATTTTGCGCTCTCTGTCTTTCTTTTCTGCTTTTCTTTGTCAATACAGCTATGCTCTAACACATACTCATGTATCAAACTGCAGATCCATATCCACTTTGGATCCCATTGATAACGGTTTTGCTATTGCCAGTTATGACTTTGAAAATCCGATCAACCAAGCCGAGGATGAAGGTGAGGAAGATTGTGAGGTACCATAAGAACTCGCGAGACTGTTACAACAGGAAGAAAGAGCTATGCAACCTCATGAAGATCCAGTTGAGACAGTGAATCTGGGTACAAAAGAGGACAGAAAAGAAGTCAAGATAGGTGCAAACTTGGAGCATAATGTCAAAAAGCAGTTGATACAGATGTTTCATGATTATGTTGAGATCTTTGCTTGGTCATATGAAGACATTCCATGACTAGACACTGATATTGTGATTCATTGCCTGTCGACAAAAGAGGACTGCCCTCCTGTAAAGCAGAAGCTCCGTCGTATGCGTCCTGAAATGTCAGAGAAGATCAAGGCAGAAGTTATGAAATAGTTCAACGATGGGTTCCTAGCTGTCACCTCCTATCCACAATGGGTTGCTAACATAGTCCCGGTGCCTAAGAAGGACGATAAGGTACGTATGTATGTGGACTATAGAGACTTGAACAAGGCAAGCCCCAAGGATGAATTTCTACTTCCCCACATTGATGTTCTGGTTGAGAACACCGCACATTATAAGATCTTTTCCTTCATGGACGGTTTCTCTAGCTACAATCAGATCAAGATGGCACCTGAGGACATGGAGAAAATAACCTTAGTCACACAGTGGGGAACTTTCTGTTACAAGGTAATGCCATTTGGATTGAAGAATGCAGACGCAACCTATCAGCGGGCCATGGTAGCTTTGTTCCATGACATGATTCACCATGAGATAGAGGTCTATGTTGATGACATGATAGCCAGGTCTCAAACTGAGGAAGAGCACCTTGACCATCTACAAAAGTTGTTTGATAGGTTGAAGATGTACAAGCTAAGGTTAAATCCAAACAAGTACACCTTCGGGGTAAGGTCTGGTGAACTCCTAGGTTGCATTGTCAGTGACAAAGGTATTCAGGTAGACCGTGCAAAAGTGAAGGATATACAAGATATTCTGGCTGCTCGCACTGAGAAGGAGGTTAGAGGTTTCTTGGGACGCCTAAATTACATTGCCAGGTTCATCTCCCATCTAACTGCTACTTGTAAGCCAATCTTTAAACTCCTGAAGAAAGATCAAGTGGTAAGGTGGAATGACGAATGTCAGACTGCCTTTGACAGAACCAAGGAATACCTACATGAGCCTCCAATTCTGATGCCTCTGATCGAAGGAAGACCTTTGATAATGTACTTAACAGTGTTAGATAATTCAATGGGGTGTGTGCTGGGGCAGCATGACGAGTCTGGTTGAAAAGAGCATGCAATATACTACCTTAGCAAAAAGTTTACCGACTGTGAAACAAGATACTCACTGCTCGAGAAAACTTGTTGTTCTTTGGCATGGGCTACTCGCCGACTGAGACAATATATTTTGACCCACACTACTTTATTGATATCTAAGATGGACCCGATCAAGTACATCTTCGAGAAGCCCGCTCTCTCCGGAAGAATAGCGAGATGGCAAATGATCCTGACCGAATATGATATTCAATATACAACTCAAAAAGCAATCAATGGAAGTGTATTAGCTAATCATTTGGCCCACCAGGCCATGTGTGACTACCAGTCCATGAATTTTGAGTTCCCGGACGAGAGCATCATGTTAGTAACTGATTGTGAAGAACCTGGACCGGATGAAGGACCTGAGAAAGGATCCCGATGGACTATGGTTTTTGATGGAGCTTCCAACGCACTTGGTGTTGTAATGATATCTCCCGAGGGCTGTTATACTCCTTTCACCGCCATACTATGTTTCAACTGTACCAACAATATGGCTGAGTATGAAGCATGCATCATGGGTCTCAAAGCTGCTATTGACCTGAGGATCAAGCTTTTAAGTGTTTTCAGAGATTCAGCCTTGGTAATAAGTCAAATCAAAGGAGAGTGGGACATGAAGCACCCTAATCTCATCCCCTACAAAGAGCATGTGCTGACATTGCTCCCACACTTTGAAGAAGTCACCTTTGAACATTTTCCACGAGAGAAGAATTAGTTAGCGGATGTGCTAGCTACTATGTCATCCATGTTCATGGTCAGATAGGACAACGAAGCTCCCCAGATCACCATTGAGAGATTGGAGGAACCAGCCTACTGGTATGAGATTGATACCAAGGAGGTAATGGACAAACCTTGGTTCCATGAAGTGAAAAGGAATCTTGAAGCTCAAGAATACCCTGAGGGGGCATATGTCAATGATAAGAAGTTTCTGAGAAGGTTCTCTGTAAAGTTCTACCTCAATAATAGAATCCTCTACAAGCGCAACCACGACTCTACTTTACTTTGGTGTGTAGACAAGAGTGAAGCAGATAGGATTATGGTAAATTTACACGAAGGTACCTTTGGCACCCATTCTAGTGGACACACCATGACTAAAAAAATCCTACGGGCAGGATACTACTGGTCCACTATGGAAGCAGAGTGTTATCAGCATTCTCGCACTTGCCACAATTTCCAGATCTATGCTGATAAAGTACATATACCTCTGGTTCCCCTGAATGTCTTGACTGCTCCTTGGCCCTTTGCAATGTGGGGCATTGGCATGATCGTAGAAATCAGACCTACCACTTCAAACGGGCATCACTTTATCCTAGTCGCCATTGATTACTTCACGAAGTGGGTTGAGGCTGCCTCATTTGCTTCTGTTACCAAGAATGTTGTGGCGCGGTTCATCAAGCATAACCTTATCTGTCGGTATGGTATCCCTGAAAGAATCATTACAGATAATGGTACAAATCTCAACAACAATATGATCATCGAACTCTATAAGCAATTCAAGATTCAGCATCATAACTCTTCTCCCTACTGGCCGAAGATGAACGACGCTATGGAGGCTGCTAACAAGAACATTAAGAAAATCATACAGAAGATGACGGTGAGATATAAAGACTGGCATGAGATGTTACCATTTTCTCTTCATGGTTACCGTACCTCAACACGTATGTCAACAGGGGAAACACCTTACTCTCTGGTGTATGGTATGGAGGTTGTCCTACCTATCGAGGCCCAGATCCCTTCATTGAGAATCATGAAGGATTCAGGTTTGAAAGAAGATGATTGGATCCATACTCGACTTGACCAACTGAACCAGATTGATGAGAAAAGGTTAGCGCCTATTTGTCATGGTCAGATGTACAGAAGCGTAAGATTAAGGCTTTTAACAAAAAGGTCAAACGTCAGGTATATCAAGTGGGTGATATAGTAATAAAGTGCGTCATACTGCCAGAAGGTGATTCCAAGGGAAAATGGACTCCCACATACGAAGGGCCATTTGTAATCAAAAGCATATTTTCTGGTGGAGCCATGATTCTAACCACCATGGATGGTGACGACCTTCTTCACCCTGTGAATGCGGACATAGTTAAAAAATACTACGCATAAATAAAGACTCTCTAGGTTGACTTGCCTAGGAAAAAATAAGGGCATCCCGGCGAACCAAAAGGGTTCGGGCAAAAATTAAGGATAAACACAAAAAAAATCTCTACACCCGGAAAGTCGAAAACCTGAAAAGGCATCTTTGACAAAAAAGGGTATTCCGGTGGACTGAAAACCCGAAAGGGCGGTCCAGGAAAAAGTTAGGAATTTAAAGCGTATAACTATGTCCCGTTGGATCACCGTGCAACCAGACTTTAGTATCAACCATCAAGCTCAAACAGTACCAATCAATCCAGTCAACTTCGGACAAGTAGAAAAGTGAAGAGACGCTCGAGGACATAAGGGAAATAGCATAATCGAAACTCAATAGGATTATTACACATAGCTGTTTTCTCTTTGTACACTATTTTGTATAGTTTTCATTTTTATGACGACATTCTCCTACTAGAATGTCAGGCTCTTTGTACAAAAAAACGCCTATTATAGGCAAACTTCAAAATCAATACAAAACACTTCTTTGAAAGTACAAAACATTTCATTTTCATTTTTCTGTTTTGTTTTGCAAAAAACGTCTAGTGATTATTTTTGACATATGCATTTGAATATAATTACTGTTTACAAATACTTGCATGAAAAATAGAAAGACAATTGCTAATGACTTTAAGAAGCGAGACCAAGTCTAAAAAGCCATTTGTAGTCCCCACAGTTAAGTCCTCCAGCAGGTATAAAGGAAGAGGCGTCCTACTGCAAAGTCATCGTTACATCTTCAACATACGTCCTAATGATGTCTATGTCCCCACAGAGTAGAAACAACCAAAGTTTTGATTTTTTTCTCCCCCAAACAAGAATTACCTCCTCCAGCAGAATTCCCTCAGAGATTTGAAATCCATGTCTCCAGTTAAGTTTTTATAATCTTGAACAATTTATAAAGCCTTATCCCTGGTAGAGTTTATTTCTCTAGCTACGGAAGTTTATTCCCCAATAGAGTTTATTTCTCTACATCAGTGAAATCTTCCGACAAAGCATCTTTCTCCCCACAGAGTCATGCTCAAGCAGGAGTCAAAAATCCCCGGGAGATAATCTCTAGTAATCATCCCCAGCGGAAATAAAAAAAATCACTTTCCTCATCTACCAAACAGCAGTCCAGGATTCAACTTCCCAGTACTCTCTAGTAGCAGTCAGGGATTTACTTTCCCAGACTAGGAGATATCTCAACATCATTCCATATTCATACATCATGGCATGTGCATACACATCGCATACAGCATAATCTCATTTATTTTGAGAACATCATCACACAATTCATTTCATACATCATGACATTGCATACGACTAACTCTTTACCTTTTCAGGAAAGATCAAATCAACAAATACCGTTGACTACTTATATGACCTGGCACTCTTCTCAAAGGCTACGTCTGACGAAGGGCTATTTCAGAATTTTCCTCAGAAGGACTATTCTCAAAAGACCTTTCTCTGGTTCAGATAAATCGACACTAAGATTTTCTGATTTCTATCTAGTCAAAGATAACTCAAGACCTCTGTTGGTTCAGTTTAAATCGGCCAATGATTTATTCTGATTCTTTTCCGGTAGATACTTTCTTTGGTTCAGATAAATTGACACTAAGATTTTATGATTCTTATCTAGTCAAAGATAAATCAAGACCTCTGCTGGTTCAGTTTAAATCGACCAATGATTTATTCTGATTCTTTTTTGGTAGATACTTTCTCTTGTTCAGATAAATCAACACTAAGAATTTCTGATTCTTATCTAGTCAAAGATAATTCAAGGCCTCTACTGGTTCAGTTTAAATCGACCAATGATTTATTTTGATTCTTTTCTAGTAGATAGTTTCCCTGGTTCAGTTAAATTGATCCTAGATTTTTTTATTCTTACCCAGTTAAAGAAACTGTAAAGCCTGAAGTCCGACCAGATAGCAGTTTATTTTGTTAATTACTATGAAGCCTGGATCCGACCAGATGATAGTATAACCTATGACACCGAAGACTGGATATGACCAGATAATGATATACCTCAGATTCAAGTTGAATCCTGGAACCGACCAGATAGTAGTTAATTTCATATTCCCAAATAAGTCACTGTGAAGCCTGGAATATGACCGGATAATAGTCAGGCTTATTATCCTCGGCAAGTTGTTGTGAAGCCTGGATCCCGCCCAGATAACAGCTCACTTTCGTCTCTCCAATCAAGAGATAACTCCTCAGTAGAGTAACAAACAACTGAAGCTCCTAGACTCTATTCCCCCAAAACATTCCCCAGTGGACCCCTCCCCAGACTGCAGGAATAAGAATCCCAACAAAGAGATTTCTTATGAAGTCAGCATCTACTTTAGATGGCATCTTTAAGCCAATCTCCGATGATTCTCCGTCATATTCCTTGGATGGCATCTTTAAGACCATCTTCGACGGTCTTCTTTCATCTTTTCCAAATGGTATCTGTAAGCCTATTCCTGATATTATTCACCAACAGTATCACTTCAGACGAGTGTAAATTTTTGGGCACCCTAGTGTTCAATCATCTTCCACCTTCAGATCATGAAAGGAAGACAAGCCAATCTACATCCTCAAGTATAAGAAGATTGAACAGGTGCAGCTGTTGTACCCAAAAAATTTCCCTCCAATTTCCATACAAGACATACTCCTAGAGGTCCTCAATTGCTCAAGGTTGACCAAGAATTGGTCAGACAAATTCTCCTCCTAAGCATTAGCTTTCTAACTAGGGTTTCAATTTTCATCAAGATGGGTGAGCCCCAATGGTCTTAAATGTTTTCCATGGTCCTAATATATCCTCAAGATCATCCATGCCAAATTTCATGCCTTGCACAACAATTTTGCTCAGTCAATTGCTCAAATGCTTGAAAATCAACTGTGTTAGGTCAAAAGTCAATTGTGTCCTATATACAGTCAAACTTAAATATTTTTGGTTAACATCAATATTTTTAAGTAATATCCATCATTTGATCAAAGGTTGATCATGATTCCTCAAGAAATTCTCCTAATTCATCAAAAGTCAAAAATTACTAATTAGGGTTTCTATAGGAAAAGTCAACCAAACTTTGACCAGGCATAAATTTCTCACACTTCATCCATTTTCCCCAACCAAAGCTTATTTTGAAGAGAATCCATTTCCCTACAACTTCTCTTCAAACCTCAAGTCCAATAAATGCACCATTTGAAAGATACAAGTTCATACATTATAGATCATTTTTAGAAAGTCACTAAAAGCCACTTTTTCCCAAGACCTTTAACATCAAGGTAACATCTTCAAATGAAAAATTGATAAAAATAGGGATTTAATTAGTATCTTGGGCTTTCCAAAATGTAAAAGATCATCATCATTAGATAAAAATTGAGCAAGTTATGGCTTGCCCAAGTTGGCAAAATTTGGGAAATTTCAAGAAAAGTGCATTGAGCAAATTTGAGCTTTTAAGGCAATGGTTCATTTTATTGGACTTAAAACATCTTCCTAAGATTATAGAGGACCCCTAAAACCAATTTTGCATAGTCTTGATTTTATTTGCATTTTATATTAATTTTATTTAATTAAAAATCAAATAAATCAAAATTATTGCAAAATATATGGGCCATTATTATTTGGGCTTGGTTTGATACATGGAGAGGCCCCACATTTCGTGTGCAGCAAGACCAGAATGTCTACATTCATGGAAATTTGAAAAATAGACAAAATCCCATGCTTTTGGCCAAGGTTACAACTTTTCATTCATGGTTTTGAAACCACCTAATCATGGTGGTTATTGCCCTTGTTTCTTTGTCTCCTCACTACTTTCTATATAAACAAGTCATTGGCCAGCTCCAAACACGGACACATAGCCTGGAGAATCCCTGCACAATTTGCAAAAAAGTTCAAAGTTGTCAAACTAGAATTTCAAGTTCTAGCCTCCCTTAGTCCAAACTAAAGATCCCAATCAATTCCTGGAAGTTCCCTGGAGTTGTTCCAACTATTTCCAAGCCTTGAAGCATTTCCAAACGTGTTCTCCATTCATCACGGTTTGCTTCCTTTTTTTGATTTCGTTTTGTACAATTCATACAATATCATTGTGTTTTAACCATTCATATTTAACCTTTTGAGCATTTGCAAGCTTTTCATTTTGTTTGATTATAGTTTAGGTGCCGGAATCGCATACTACCATTTCTAGGGTTTGACCCTTAGAATTGGGGATTTTCATAACAGGAAAAATTAGCCCAAACTAAGGGCCCTATCGTGTTCAGGAGGTTGAGAACAATCAACCCATGGCCTCAAAGTAAATTTATTTTGCGTATTGTGCTTGTTTCAAATGTAGGGTTTAAAGTGAGGGACAAAAAACTATCACTATAGGTATTATAATCTAAGACGACGAAGGAAGGAAGAAGACGATGTGTTGGCATCCCTCCATTGGCTTATTCAAATCCAGCGCGCGCTTCTTTTTTTTTGGAATACTTTTGATATGTTTTTTTTTACATATAATATTGTTATGTTATATTGATTAATGAATGGACAATTGGCTCAGTTGGCAAAGCGCGCTTGTGTGAAGGGAGAGGACCTGTATTCGAATCTCAGGTCCAACATTTTCCATTTTCATGATATTTTATACATGATCTAGTATTCTACATGGCCAGAAGAGCATCATGCATCATCAGATCTGACCATTAGATCATAATCAAGCTGGAATCCAAGAGTCTTGAAAGGAGATCCATCATGCACCCTCAAGGACAATTCTCACTGGATCCAAATAAGCAATTTGGACTTGACGTTTCAGCAACAACACACCCCCTATTTTTCTTTCAGCATCCCAACCCATTTGGGCATTTTTCGTTGTTTGTTTTTTTATCATTTATTTTGTCTTCTTTTTTATTTATTTAATTAAATAAATAATCTAAAAACTCACAAAAAAATTAGGCATAGATTTTTAATTTCTTTAATTAATTGATTAATTAAAATTTTAACTATTTTCTTAATTTAAAATGAACTAGAACTTAGAATTTAATTTAATCATTTTCTTTTCATAATAAAAATTGCAAAAAATATTAGGATGGTTTAGAATAATTTTTAATTAATAATTTTCTCTTTATTTTAATTAATTAATTAGATTTAATTTATGTTTCAATATTTTCATAACAAAAATACAAAAAAAAAAAAATATTAGGATTAATTTTCTTTTATAACCTAGATTAATTTTCCATTTTAATATTCATTTTTCTTATTTTAATTTAGAATTAATTTTTCTTTAACAAAACCAAAAACAAAAAAATATTTTTCTTTACTAAGAGTTTTCCTTAGGTTGTTAGACGTATTGTTTTATCTTGTGCGCGTTTATTTTATTTTCACATTTTTATAAATATAACTGCATACTGGTATTAAATAGATTAAATAGGGCTTTTTACAGTTTCCTTTATTTTTTCTTCCCCATTTTGTACAGTGTCATTCCCCCTCCCTGAAAGACATGTAATAGTCTAGATTTATGCTTTCCGCACTTTATTTCCTGTATATTTTAACTTTTAGTAATTAGACGTGTATGGAAAGACTAATAATCAAACGTTAGCAAACACTAACAAAAAGATAAATAACTGAATTGAACACAATCGCACACAAGCACCTCTAGGGTATCCCACTTTGGTTGACTTTAAGAAATAAAACAGTCATGAGGCAGGAACGCTTTAGCAAAGACTGATAAATCAAAAGATCATAGTCCCTCGATGACCCTATAGTTGCCTTTCGGTAAATGATCTTGTCCCTAAAAGAAAATTGTTAAAGTGTCTCCATAAGTTTCCTTCGTGACTGTAAAATGTCCCTTCGATTGTCCCTCACACATCCAGCGATAGGGCTACCTACTCACTAATAGTAGGATAGCACTGTCTAAAGGATAGGAGGAAAAGAACTACCTTTTCGAGTACAAAGTAGATAGCTGTTAGAAGTTTTCTCAAAAACATTTTGCACTTACACAAATACTACTTTTCAAAAATAATTTCAAAATATTTGCTTTGTTAACATTCTTGAGGACTGATACAAGAGTTAAACGCAAAGCAAATCGCCACACTAAGGCATTTTCAAACATTTTTAAAGCATAAACGCTTTTCAAAATGAGCAAACCTCTAAGAGCCCGTAGATAACTACCGATGGAAAGGGTGCTAACACCTTCCCTTTCCATAATCTATCCCCCTTACTCATAAAACATCTCGAAAAGGTCTTTTTCTGTTCTTTTCACCCTTTCCTTTGTTGGATAAAAGAAAAGTCGGTGGCGACTCTTGCTTACTGCAACATTTGCAAACACAAACGCAAAACCAGTATTAAACTTTCAGTTCTGCCACCGTATCACACAACCGAAGTGGGATACCCTAGAGGTGCGCATGTGCAATTGTGTTTGCTTCATGTTATTTATCTTGTGCATTTAGGGTTTGCTAGCGTTTTAATTTCAGTCTTGCCATACACGCCTAGTTACTAGAAGTAATATATATTGCAGAATATAAAATGTAGAAGGTAAAATTCTAGACTATTACATGGCTTTGGGGAGGGGGATTTACACTGTACAAAAATTGGGGGTAATAAAATAAATAAAGCGGTAAAAAAAGTCCTACTTAGCTTATTACATACCAGTATACAGTTACATTATTATAAAAATGCGAGAACAAGGATAATGCACGCGGAATGAATATTACATCTAAAAGAAACCTAAGAAAATACTATGAAAAAAAATCCTTTTTGGTTGTTTTTATTTTAAGAAAATAATTAAATTGAAATTATCCTAAAGTATTTAAATAAGTTTTTTTTTTAATTATGAAAAGAAAATTAAATCTAAATTAAGTCCTAAATTCTAATTTGTTTTAAGTTAAGAAATTGGTTAAAATTTAATTAATCAATTAATTAAAAAATTAATTATTTAATTAAAATGTCTAAGCCTAATTTTTTTTGTGATTTTTTTGATTATTTGGTGAATTAAATAATAAAAGAAAAACAATAATAAAACAACATACAAAGAAATGGGCCTGAGATGGTTAGAAATTGGGGGGTGGGAATTGAATTTTGTTGGGCCCAATGCTGTGAAGGCCCAGGCCAATGCTGGATCAGGTGTGGAGTGATCTTGAGGGTGCGTGGTGAACTTTCACACTAGATGCGTCCATCTTGATCAGATGTACATCTGATGACCAGGGTTTGATGGAGTATGGTGGACGTCAACCCAATAAGAATACCAGATCTGCATGAAAATATTAAAAAATAAGAAAATGTTGGATCTGGGACTCGAACCCAGGTCCTTTCCCTCACATACGCGCTTCCTTGCCATCTGAGCTATCCATTCATTCGTTATACCAAATAAAACAAAAAATAATATAATGCAAAACTTCAGGTAATTATTTAAAAATATAAAAAAATGCGCGTAGATTTGAATTGCCCAGTGAGGGGCTGCCACGCATCATCTTCTTCCTCCCTCCTCTGTCTTAGACATTGAGACCTATGGTGACAATTTTGGTCTATCACTATAGCATCTGCAACTTATAAAACTCATAATATGCAACAAAAATCAAATGTGAGGCCATGGATCAACTGGCCTTGTCCTCCTGATCATTATGCTACCACTGGTTAAGCCTAATTTTGACTGATCTGAAAAAACCCAATTCTAAAGTTCAAACCTAGAAATGGCAAATCGCGATAGCTGCATCAAATTGCAATCCAACTATGCAAAAAGCTTGCAAATACTCCGATAATCAGTAATGTATGATCAAAACGCATTTATGTTACATAAATCAAGCAAAATAAAATTGGAAGAAAATACAAATCATGCAAATTGGTTGATGAGTTTGGTAATGTTTCAAAGCTTAGTAATGGTTGCAAATGCTTCAAGGGTCCTCTAGGAGTGTGTTTTGATCCTTTGTTTGGATTGATGAAGGCTGGAAACTGAAATTCGCACTTAACAACTTTGATGTTTTTTTTTTAATTTGCAAAGTCTTTCCAAGCTGTGTGTGTGTGTCCATTTGGCTTGCTAATGTCTTGTATTTATAGATAAGATGGGTCGGAACAAGAAAACAAAGTTTAAACAGCCTTAAACATGATGTTTCAAGGCCATGAATGGTGATTTGTAACCTTGGCCAAAATCAAGGAATCCTGTCCATTTTCAACTTTGAATGCACCTAGACAATGATGGCCTTGTTGTACACGAAATATGGGGCCTCTCCGTGCATCAAACCAAGCCCAAACAATAATTGCCCATATAATTTGCAATAATTTTGATTTATTTGATTTTTTAATTAAATAAAATTAATATAAAATACAAATAAAATCAAGACTATGCAAAAAATGGTTTTAGGGGTTCTCTATAATGTTAGGAAGATGTTTGAAATCCAATAATTAAACCTTTGCCTTAAAACTTCAAATTTTCTCAATGCACTTTTCTTGAATTTTCCCCCATTTTCCCAACTTGGGCAAGCCATAACTTGCTTAATTTTGATCCCATGATTATGATATTGGACTTTTTGGAAAGCCAAAGACGTCTACTTCAATCCCTCTTTTGATCCATTTTGCATTTCAAGAGGTTATCTTGACGTAAAAGGTCTTGGAAAAAAGTGACTTTTGTTGACTTTCTAAAAAAGACCTGTAATGTCTGAGCTTTTATCTTTCAAATGGTGCATTTCTTGGACTTGAGGGGTGAATATAAGTTGTAGGGAAATGGATTCTCTTTAAAATTAGATTTTTTTGGGGAAAAATGGACGAAGCATGTGAAAGTTATGCCTGGTCAAAGTTTGGTTGACTTTTCCTATAGAAACCCTAATTTAGCAATTTTTGACTTTTGCTGAATTAGGAGGATTTCTTGAGGAATCTTAATCAACCTTTGATCAAATGATGGATATCACTTCAAAATTTTGATTTTGACCAAAAATCATGAAGTTTGACTGTATTTGGGCCACATTTGACTTTTGACCTAGTGTAGTTGATTCTCAAGCATTTGAGCAATTATTTGAGCAAACTTATAGTGCAAGGCATACAACTTATTATGATACGGTCGTAGAACCGACTATTTTTACTGGTTTGCATTTTGCATTTTTTTCTCGCAAAATGTCACGGTAAGCAAGAGTCGCCACCGACTTTTATTTCATCCAATCATGGAAAAGGAAAAAGAACAGAAAAAACCTTTTTTCGAGATATTCTGAGTACGTGGGGTAGATTATAGAAAGGGAATGTGTTAGCACCCTTTCTAACCATGGTTTTCCATGGGCTCTTAGGTACTTGCTCATTTTTCAAATTGCTTGTTTGTGTGCTTGTTTGTTCTTGATAATCTTTTACTTCGTGATAACCCTTGTATTAGTCCTCAAGGATGTGACGAAGTTTGTTTTGAAAATTTGTTTTGAAAGGTGTTTGTGTGAAAAGTTTTTTATTGAGCAAGTACTTAAGATTCTACCTACTCGGAAAAAAAAGATTGTCCGTTCTTGTTTCCTTTAGGCAGCGCTATCCTACTATTAAGGAGTAGGTAGCCCCGTCGTTGGAGTTTGTAAGGGACATTCGAAAGGGACAAGTACAGTCACTAAAGCAACAGTTAGAAAACTTTAGTAGTAACCCTAGAGTCTTAAGATCTTTCTGAGGCAACATTTCTGAGGCATCATTCGAATGAGACATTTTAATCTTTTAGACTGGAGGGCATCCACTAAAATCTCATATGCTTAATGATTGTTTATCGAAGGCAACCGAAGTGGGGTAAACCCTAGGAGTGAATATGTGCACGCGAATTTTTTAGTTATTTAGTCTTTGCACATTAGGTGATCTACCGTTTTAATTTCAAGATACTCTTGCCATACAATCCTATTAGCATGCAACTAACAGTTAAATATTTGCAGGAATTTAAAGTGCAAAAAATAAACCTAGCTATTACAAGGCTTTGACAGTTATATAATTATCTTGACCGAAAATAACAATGTGGAATTAAAACCTAGTTAGAAATATTACAAACTCGGAGCAGTTACAATAATCATAAAACAAATTAAAATGTGCACGGAAAATTAAATGCGAGAAAAATTGAAAACCCTAAAAATCTAACTGAAAAAATATTTAAACTATTTTTGGGAAAAGACTTAATTAGGTTATGTACAACTAAAACCTTAATTCTAATTATTTTTAATTATAAAAGAAATTGAAATTAACCTAATTTAAAATAAATTAAATAATTCAAGAAAATATCTTTTAAAAAAGATTTTATGCATTTTTTATGGTTTTTATTTGAGAAAATAAACAATTTAATTACAAAATTTAAAACCTAGGTTCTAATTAATTTTAATTAAAACGAATAATCAAATAAAACTAATTAACCTAATTTATTTTTTTCAAAAAAAATATTAATTTGAATAAATAATATTTAATTCTGTATTTTGTGATTTTTTAGTTTAAAAATAATTTTTTGAGGTAATTAATTAAAACAATTAAAGGAAATAATTAAAGAAATTAAAAAAAATAGAAAGAAAAACAAACTGGGCTGGTATGTTGTTAGCAATTGGGGGTGCAAATCTGAATTAATTTTGGGCCCAAGGTTGATGGCCCAACCCCTGCGTTGAATCCCACGTGCTAGTCTTCTGATGGTGCACCATGATCTCTCATCTGGAGTGCGTTAGATCTCATACTAGGCTGATCAAGTGACTGGATGTTGGTGATGTATGGTAGTCATCTGGATGAGAGTTACACATGATCTGTTGAGAGAAAATAAAATAAAGAGAAATGCTGGGACCTGGGATCGAACCCAGGTCCTTATGCTTGCCAACAACACGCCTCTGCCAGCTGGGCTATGATGGTTAGTTAAAGAAATAAGAATAATGCCCAATATATTAAAACAAATTCCAGGAGGCTGAAACAAAAATCACGCACGTTATTTTCAAATGAACCAATAGGGTGATGCCAAATCACCTTCTTCTACCTCCAGCCCGTCGTCTTAGGTATATGACCTATACCTACAGACCATGTCCGTTGCTACAACTTGTGTGCTTCAAACATAAAAAATATACATGATAAATGAATTCAAAGACCAGGGATGGATTGGTCTTGATGCCACGATCATCCCAGTATCCAATTCTTGGCCTAATTTTTCCTGTATTAAGAAGCCCCAAAACGTGGCTTTAAACCCTAGCTATGACATTCATCAGTATATGCGTTAAAACATCAATTAAACATAACTAATACATTGCAAACATGATAAATAACACATATATGCCATTAAAATATGTTCATGATGCGTGAATCACAGTAATCGAATTTAGAAAACAGGGCAAACCGTGGGACTGCTACGTGATGATTTTGGACCTGGGGCGGCTTGCAATTGATTAGGACACATTCCTGGGATGTCCAGCAAGCTATTGGTAATGTTAGAACAGCTTGACATGGCCTATAGAATGGAAATCGAATTATAACTTTTCTTTGAAATTTTCTTCTGCCTCTTTTCACGACTTCCACCTTGTCGCATGCCTTGTACATGTCCCATATATATCTAAGAATGGATTAGGGTTATAAAATTGGATTGAATCATTGCAATTATGAGAGATTTGATTTGATTCCCATGCTACATGTAAACTTGCTATTTTAAGCCAAATCATCCCTTTCTCGTACCAATTATGATTGATTCGTTTTGGTCTTGATATCTCTGCATATTTTGATTGCCAACCTGTCCAAAAACCAAATCAAAACATATATTTGCTGTTATTCACCAATTATTTTATTTAATTCAATTTTTAATTAATAAAAAATCAAAATAAATTGAAAAACTAATCAAATAATGTGTGGGTGAATGTTTGGGTCATGGACCATGTTATAAGTGAGGTGCAAGCATAAAAAGTTAGGCCTATTTGGCAAAAAAATGCATTTTTGAGGACATTTGACTTTTGGCAATTTTGCAAAAAAGGTCAACTTTGACAAGGCATATCTCGTCCAATTTTAACCCTAGAGAGGTGTTCTTGGACTTTTTAGAAATCTTAGGATGTCCTCTAAGCAACCTTTTTGGTATCATATCAATTGAGTCTTCCATGTTCATGTAAGAAGCTTTGACCCAAAAGGTGTTTTTGTTGACTTTTCAAAAGGACCCATAATGTAGAAATTCATATCTTTTTTTGGGTGCATATTTTGAACTTGTGGGCTGAAGATGAGTTGTATGGAATTGCATCCTATTCAAAATGAGCTTTGGATGGAAAATTTCTGATAAAGCATGTGGAAGTTATGCTTGGTCAAAGTTTGGTTGACTTTTCCTAAGAAACCCTAATTTAGCAACTTTTGGGTTTTGATGAATTTGGAGCATTCCTTGAGGAATCATGATCAACTCTTGATAAAATGATGAAAGTCACTTCAAAATGTTAATATTGACCAAAAATATTGAAGTTTGACTGTATGTGGGTCACAATTGACTTTTGACCTAATATAGTCGATTCTCAAGCATCTGAGCAATTGACTGAGCAACCTTCTTGTGCAAGGCATGAAACTTGACATGTAGGGTCTTGAGAACATATTAATACCATGGAGAGCATATGTGGTCTTTGGAGTCCACCTATCTTGATGAAAATGGAAACCCTAATTTGAGACACCCTGCCTTAGGAGAGAGTTTGTCTGGTCAACTCTTGGGCAAACATGAGTAACTTGAGGATCTCTAGGAGTATGTATTGAGTAAAATGAGAGAGAAAATTTTGGGGTACAACATCTGCCCCTGTTCAATTTCCTTAAACCTGAGGATGTATATTGGCTGTCTGCCTTTCATAATCTGAAGGTGAAAGATGATTGAACACTAGAGTGCCCAGAAATTTGCACTCGCATGAAATAATACTTGATTTGTGATATCGGGAATGGGCTTATAGATGCCATTTGGAGGTTGATGATAGAAGATTTTCGGAGATGAGCTTAAAGATGCCATCCTGAATGTGACAGAGAATCATCGGAGATGGGCTTAAAGATGCCATCTAAAGAATGTTAAGACTAATCCATTGGATTGACTAGACTTGTACAAATCAAAATAAAAATCGCCACCACGCTTTATTGTTTCCAAAGGAATGGGAAAAGAGCGAATAATCCAAAAAAAGGGGAAAAGATTCAAGGTAAGGGGGTTGGTTATGCAAAGGGAAGGTATTAGCAACCTAAATATCTACAGTACTCTACAGGAACCTATTTGTAAAATCTGTATATTTTGGCTATAAAAATGTTGTATAAAAATAGATGGTGGAGGTGAGAAAAGAAATATTTTTTATGATTTTTTTGCACCCGCTGTGGTTGTGAACCTTTAGTGCCTACGTACCACCTTCCGTGCAATAGGGGATCAGGGTACACGTAGTCCCTCCTTAAAAATTTTAAAACACAAGTGTGTTGGTTAATTTTATGAGATAAGACATCATTGTCATTGTTCGTATGGAAAACATACTTACTACCCACAATCATGAGAAAGGAGAATTTGCATCATCTCAAAGTGGAGGATATGTCTTGGATTTTAAAATCAATAATGCCTCACTCAACACCCAAGTGGAAAATATCTCTCTTTACTACATATTGTAGAAGTATAGTTGTTTGCATCACTACAAGGATTGACAAGATTCTAATCTTTTGAGAAACGTTTTAAAGATAAGAGCCAAAATGGCAAAATGGTTTGGATGAGATTGATTGACTTTTAGTCTTCTCACAAAAATGTCAAGGTATTATTAAGTTGATTGGAGTTTATTTATGAAAATGTTTTGGAAAATGCATGGACATAAGTCCAAGTTTATTATGAAAGTGGTTCAAGTTTAAAAACAAGAAGAATTTTCAAAAGGAGGGAGAAGATTTTGAAATTAAAGAAGATCGGAGGAGAAGAAGAGACTATCCTAAAGCATAAGGTAAAAGATAGGGATAAGAACCATCTAACCAACAAGAAGCCAATACTCGACGTTATGAGTCAACATAGAATTCTCATTCTTTGGATTGAAACCAAACAAGCAAAGATACTAGACCTCTTGAGAGAACCAAACTTCAAGTGTATTAAGTCTTCGCAAAAATTGGGCAGAGTAACGGCTGTATACGGGTGAATTCCAGATTACAAACAAAGAATGTAATCACAATAACCTGCACACGAAACAAACAAAACAAACCAATGTATTAAGGTAAACCTCAATAACTCCAGACAAAATATCAATTAAGATCACAAGGTCTCCAATATAGGCCAAGGTTTCTAATCCTAAGTCCAAGAAGTCCAATGCTCCATAATGCCAAGGATAGTATCCAAATAATCCAAGTATTTTAATGGTTTTTATGGTTCATGTTGATTATTAGGTGTCTTAGAAGAGAAAAGAAAAGGCTCAAGAGAGCAAAATAAAAATGACATGAAATGTAATGCTTAATAAATAGTATATAAACCATAAAAAATAAAAGGGCATAAAGTAAAAACAATTTAATAATTAGTAGTTAGTTGGATGACCATCTTGAAACTTGCATTTGGAACTCATTAGAGGATTGGTAGAACCAAAACCTCCACACAACAAGTTGAATTTGCTTTTTGTCAAGTATATCATCCATTTGGAATCTTCAAAAGTACCATTTAATGATCAACGATGTTTAAGTGATCCGTGTTGACCAAAAGTGTCGTGGATCCATTAGAGGATTGGTGGAACCAAAGCCTCCACACAATGAATCACAAGGTTATTGGATCAAAGAGATCAAATTAACATACTTGGGCTTGCAAACATAAGTTTGGGCCACGAATGATCATTTATTCGAGTCGGGACAAAATTTAGCGCTATGTTAAGCAATCGTAAGTGGACTTATATAGAAGTCACACCTATTTTGAGGCCGGTCAATAGCAATTTATGCACCATTTTTTTTGAGACATGATATAGAGATCATGCTCCAATAACATTTAGTGCAATAAGAAGGGATGAGATGAAGAGGGATGAGAGAGAATATACAAACCACATTTGAATTAAATTTAAATCAAAATATTATTAAAATCATTCATCCATTTTTATGGAGTTAGACTCAACACCATGGATCCAATGATGTTAACAATGTTGATGACCAAAAATTTAATCCAAGATCAGCCAGAAAATAATCACAAAATAAGATTGCATTTAATATATACATAAAAAGGGTTTTAAAAATGTTTTTAAATAGAAATAAAAGAGAAAATTATCAACTATATTCAAATTAATCAAGAAAATAAAAGTAAGACTATAGAAAAATCAGAAATGAACTAAAATGATTTTATAAAAATTTTGGTAATTTTTAATATCAAAAACTATTTTTTTAAATTAAAAGAAATGAGTAAAATAAACCAAAAATGATAAAAAATAACAAAGTCATAAAAAAAATGAGGTCACCAATATTTGTCACAATGTCATTTAATCATTCCATGATTTTTTCAGAATTAAAAAATGCATAGAAGTATTTTTAAACATTTAAAACAATTCAAAACAATTCAAAACAAGTGAAAATTTGTAAAAAATATCAAAACACAAAATAAAATTGTGAAAAAATAAAAATAAAAAAGAGAAAAGTAAAAAATATTTTTCATAATTTTTTCAGATTTTTTGGACTAAAAATGAATTTCTATGATTTTTTAAAATTTAAAACAATTAAGTATAAAAATCAAAAAAAGAAAAATAAAGTCAAAAATATGTGGACCATTGGATGAGATTCAAAACGCGTTAGTAATCAAATCCAAGGGATCTGGCGCGCTATGCATATCATGGTCATTAGTGAATAAAGCACTGAATCATTAATTAAATCATATTTTCAAAAAAAAACAAGTGGCGCGCCTTCATTGGTTGGAAGATGACACGTTGGTCATCTTCAACCTCCAGCCAACGTGAATTACAGGTCTCTCAAACTGTAAAATCAGAAGCTCATACTTATGTCATTCGCTTCGTCTCTTCGAGACGAAGACAACCACACCTTCGCGACAAATTTATATAAACTATAGCTCAAGCAATTTGGAAGGAAAGTTTTGAAAAGGGATTTGAAAATTCATGGTCAAAACATGTTTCTAGATAAAAGTAAGTGTTGCAACTAGAACCAGGACAATGATATCATCACAATGACATCAAAGTTTTGAAGAATTGATAAAGGAATCAACCTATTGAAGTTGAGTTGCAGATCTCTGAAACTGGACTTCTATGGAGCAATATAGGGCATGATTCTTGAATGTAATTATATGGTTAGCTTCAGGGAAGATCAAGGAAGGTGAATTGATGGAAAAAATGGATTAAAAAAAGGCTTGAGAATAGATTTAGAATTAGCAGAATTTTGAGTTATGGAGTAAGTTTGGCAGGGTGATTCTGGCTATCCAAGCCTGAGGAAATGAACGGGGGATGACTCTCTATTTATAGGGAATCAAATGGAATGTCCAAGCGTGTGAAATGATGAAGTTTTGAGAGAAATTGTGTGAAGTCGGAAACAAGAAAAGTGTGACTTCTAATTTGATTAAAACTAATCCAAAACGTGTGTTTTGTTGTGCTAATCAATTCTGGAACTTCACTAAACATGTTTAGAGGCAAAAACGTGTGGAAAACTTGTGATTAGAAGCCAAAATAAATATTTCAAATTCTGACTTATAGAGAAACTTCAGTTCTAAGTTACCAAGTTCAATCCAATGGCATTCTTAGCTCAAGGGGTCTTAAGGCATGATTCTTGATGCTTTATAAATATGAGGTTAAAATATTTGCAATGGAAAAAGAATGGAATGAAATGGATGCTTGAGCTGAAATTTGCATTGAGTCAAAGTTGGGAAAAAATAAGTTGACTTTCCATACTTAGAAATATTTCAACTTTTCCTTCAAAAGTGACCTATAATGTTTTGCATCCAAACATGGACTTCCACTTAGAATTTGATCTTGAACAAAAGAGATGGAATGAAATAGACCTCTTAAGTGACATTTTGAAACTTGAACCATTCAAAATATCCAAAAATTGAGAGAGTGATGAGTTGTTGAAGTTGGCAAAAAATCATGAAATTACCTATAATCCTTTTTATCCTTAGGGAATATTCCATCCATTTTCTCACTTTGCATATCAAAGAAGGCATAAATTTCAAATCCTCAAGATTATTATGGAAAAATAATGGGATCAAGATGATAAAAATTGACCAAGTTATGATCATTTGAAATCGCACATGAGAAATTGGGGATTCATTTAGAGGACTTGTAATCTTTCTTCATCATCAAGTTTCTTCCACATGGAAACTTCTTGAAACTTTTAAAGTTATTTGTTTATAACCCTTTGAAGAGAATTATGTTTTTGGAATCACTCAAAAATACCAAAAGATGAGCAAGATATGCTTCTTTGAAGTTCAAAACCCTAGCTCCTAGATCAAGAAAATGCTTGGAAGAAACTTGACAATTTTGAACCACCTTATTGTACCAATACAAATGTTTTATAAATAGAAGTTGTTGAGAATAAAAATGAGAACTCATATCCACCAAAACCACTTCCATATCTTGAGAATTGAGAGAAATATGCACTTGTGACCAATGGGAACAAAGCCTTGTCCAAGCATGACAACTTCTTCAATCAACCCTTTGTGCTTTTGAATCAATCTTGATAGATTTTAAATGTGGTGAACCAAAATAACCTTGCCATTCCATTCCTTCCAAAATAAATCCAATGGTGAGGTTTTAAATTCTCAAGCTTTATTGACTAGGGCATGGAAATAAACTCATGAACCCATGGAGAAACTTGCTAAGCCTCATTGCCTTTACCTACATTAGTAACAAGCAAGACAAGCCAACATTTACTTTTATTAATTAAAATTAAAAAATAAGACAAAATATTCATTCCCAGAAAAAGGAAACAAGTCAAGGTGATTGGTGATTCCTCAAAGAGCAATGCTAAAGATAGGGAGGAGAACCAAAATCCATAATGTGATCTTGTTGTGATTGAATCAACATGGTATGATGAAGGGATCTATGGGGAAAATTGGGGTACAACAGTTGCCCTTATTTAAGTTTCTTCTATCTGGAGATACGAAGGTTAAAAATCTTTGTGTCGACGCGATTGAAGATACTTAAATATAAAATAAATCCTATCTTTGGCCCTAAGATGCCATGCAATGCTTATGAGCATGAATGCATGTGAACACAAATCAAAGAGATGCAAAACACCACTGGAGATGTAACAAAGGAAATAAAGAAATAAGAGAGGAACCCAACCAGGAAAATAAATCACTGGTAGATCAAAAGACCTGACTCATAGAGGATGGTAAAATGGCAGAGGATACACCAACTTCTGCTGAAGGCGAAACTACCAACGTTCACTGAAGGTAGAAAGAGGAAAGAGATAACAACACCGACGTTCACTGACGGTGAGCTACCAACGTTCACTGAAGGTAGAGAGAAGAAATCATCCACATTCATTGCCTAAGACCTACCAACATTCGCTGAAGGTAGTAGAGAAAATATATCATAGCACCGTCATTCACTGATGATGAACTACCAACGTTCACTAAAGGTAGTTAAAAGATAACAATCACCAACTTTCACTTAATGTGACCTACCAACTTTCATTGAAGGTAGAGAGAAAATATGTATCATAACACCTCCGTTCACTGACGATGAACTACCAACGTTCACTGAAGGTAGCAAAAAGATAATAATCATAAACTTTCACTGAAGGTGACCTACCAACTTTCCCTGAAGGTAGAAAGAGAATATATTATAGCACTGTTGTTCACTGATGATGAACTACCAACGTTCATTGAAGGTAGCAAAAAGATAACAATCACCAACTTTCACTGAAGGTGACCTACCAACTTTCACTGAAGGTAGAGAGAAAATATATCATAGCACCGCCGTTCACTGATGATGAACTACCAACGTTCACTCAAGGTAGCAAAAATATAACAATCACAAACTTTTACTGAAGGTGACCTACCAACTTTCACTGAAGGTAGAGAGAAAATATATATCATAGCATCTCCGTTCACTGACGGTGAACTACCAACGTTCATTGAAGGTAGCAAAAAGATAACAAGTTTCCCCAAAATTCTGGCATTTGACCTAAAACGGGTCTCAACTTCTTCTATAAACAAGGCACTCCGCCTGGAAAAGGTAATATATAAGTTGTCTCAAATAAAGAGACTACCATTTGTAAAGATTTCACAATGAACTGTCTCTGCAATATTGTAAATCTTGCCATCTACGGGAGTAATTTGACAACTAACTGCAAACTACCCACTCATAGAGAAGATAGAAAGAAAAAAAAGTAACGTCGACCTTTGCAGGGAAGTATAAGTTGCTCAAATAAAGAGACCTGCTACTTGCTGTTATAGGAAGGATTGTAAAAATGACTTTCTGGGGAAAGCCATATAACATCCTGGGGAAATGCCAATATACTCCTGCTCAGGAGATAAAGTCTTCTCGTGCAAAATAAATGCACATTCTCAAACCAATGCTCAAAGCTTGCAGAAATCTAAAGTGATAATATTTCCGAGGATCAAAGATTCAAACCAGAAATAAACTGGAATGAGACAGTCGTCCGAAACACTTCCTTTGAGAAATAGACTTAAGAGGGAAACCCAAATCACCCAGACAAAAAGCTGTACAAGAAGGCTAAAGAAAAATCTTTCATGAGGGATAACTCAGTGGGGAAATCGGAAAAAAAAAACATACACTTTCTGCTTAAGGCCCATACTCTATTAGAGAGAGGACAACATAACTCCGCAATACAGGGTAATATGTCAACAAAATGTGAATGAGCGATGATTTTCCAATTTTAGCTATGCATGATGTATGTATGAATGTATGAGTATTATCGTGCATATTCTGGCAAAACAGATATATAACACTGGGAGTAAACAGGCCAAACCAACTCGAGCACAGTCAACACTCGGCTGAATTACATCCAAGAAGAACAATCCAAGAAAAAGTAAGCTCCAATTGAGGAAACAAAACCTACTGCTCAGTTTAACTTTATTGGGGAGAAACGTAAACCGGAAGTAAACAAAACATAGCGACCAATCAGTATAGATATAGAGATACAACATCCTTCTCCAAGCTTTACCAGGGAATAGCACCCAAAATTCAACAGGGAATCAAATATATTCAAAAGTAACGCCTCTACCGGGGATTTAAAAAATCAATTTCAAGTAGGGAAGACAAACATCAAACCATCAAAACATTTACTGGGGGATTCGTGCCGACTTTATTGGGGAGGTCAACACCACATTCTCAAAGGGAAAATCAATATACATTCTTCACTGGGGAAAACATAGGCCTGTATTCTTCGAGAGTAATCATTGTACCAACTTCTCTGGGAAGAAAAAACTTCTATTAAACAAACGACACCTTCACTGGAGAAACCTTAGATTGAGTCTTCATATCATGCAAACTCAGAAAAGAGAAGAACTAAACCAAAACTTGACCGGGGGTACTGGAGTTATAAACCCTATATGGAGAAAAATTTTGAGAAAAACTTCTCCGGGAAACAAAACTTCTTAAAAGAAACTGGAGTTCGTCCCTTCCTAGGATCACCATTTTTATTTTTCTCTTGCGTCACAAGTTTTGAAGTAAAAGAAAATTGTAAGTTCTTTTTGAAAATCAATTTTGTTATTTAATCTTTTTGCTTTGAAAGTTATTATCAATAATAAATGGAGTCTTTTCAAGCTAAATAAAATAAGAAATACAAAGAGTTGGGTAAAAGCTCAAATTTCATTAATAGAATGGTAGTCTGCGAATGGCGAGACTCCATGGATAATTACAAAGTTCGGAAAATGGTAATATATAATGGAAAAGATACATTGAGATACAATGACCATTATCCCCTCTAACAAATTTTGAAATCCGAAGCAGCAGCTTCTGTTGAAGTATGATGAGGATCCAAAAAGATTGTTGCTTCAATGATTAAGTCTTGTCTGATGTAGTTACTTGACAAGAAAGTCCCTAACTTTTGCCTAAGCTGCCCTTGCGGGTTTTCAACTTAGCGAGAAATTTATTCTGTTTATGTCTCTAATTTTTCCCTAGACCGCCCTTTCGGGTTTTCGGCCTACCGAGACGCTCTTTTTTGCCTAAGCCACCCTTTCGGGTTTTCAAATTAGCGAGTTGTTCTTTTATTTCTTTAGGTGAAGTATTTCTTGACTGCATCAGCATTCATGGGACGTGGGAACTCCTCGACATCCATAGTTTCAAGAATTAATGCACCGCCAGAGAAGGATTTCTTGACAACATATGGGCCTTCAAAATTGGGAGTCCACTTTCCCCTAGAATCAGCGTTAAAAGAGATGATCTTCCTGAGCACGAGGTCGCCTTCTCTGAATTCACGAGGTTTGACCTTCTTATCAAAAGCTTTCTTCATTCTATTTTGATATAACTGGCCATGACACAAAGCCTTCATTCTCTTTTCTTCAATCAAATTCAATTGGTCAAACCGGTTCTAGACCCATTCAACCTCTGATAACTTGGTTTCCATTATCACACGCAAAGAGGGAACCTCAACCTCGATTGGGAGCACAACTTCAATTCCATACACAAGGTAGAATGGGGTTTCTCCTATTGAAGTGCAGACAGATGTTGCTCCCATCAAGGTAAGTGATTTCTTTGTGAATTCAAGATCAGAGGTCATACCAACATAAGGAATTCCTGCAATTTTAATCTTTTCTCGATTGAGAACTCTTTGAATGAAAGAGGGATAGCATAGAGTTGTGCCTCTTCCAGAGTTATGCAGATCAAACATTTGGCTAGCAAAATAGTGTGGCCAATGAAATTTTATTTTATGTTTTAAAACATAAAGAAGTTGAACTTCAGGTTTATCCACACGAGAAAGACCATCCTTCTTGGTTCGAATGATATGGAAAACGATCCAAAAGAGAATTCGGTCAAATGGGGCTAGGGCACCAGTTGTTATGGATCTTGGAAATAAATCACAGTTTACTATTATGTCACTGTAAGGTTTCTTTATCATGGAGTTTAAGGCCGACTTGAATTCATAGTTTGGAGCAAGAACAGTATCAAAGATTTTAATAGCACCAGAATCAATTGGCCACATACCAAATAGGTCTTTCCATACATGCCTAGCTAACCATATAATATTTGATATTCATTCTATATTTAAATTCAAAACCCTCAAACTTTCCTTGCATGCCAGCATAGAAAATTTTTCCTAAATCCTCATTATATCGTGTATCACATTCAAGAAATAAGTGGAAGTTCTGAAATCTTAACAATTCAATAATTTCAGGAAGATGCATATGACCCAAGGTTTTCAGATATAAAGTTGAATGTCTAGCTATGTTTCTATTACCAAAAGTGTCGGCAAAAGTGCCAACAATGTCATCAGAGAAATGTGAAAGAGTAGTTACCAGATTATCCGACGGAACATTGGAGGAGCTGCCTCTGAAGGTTCTCTTCTTAGCTACCCTAGAATCCATTAGGGAAATTCCTTGATAAAAATGGGTATGTGAAGTATGTTTGATTTTGAGAGAGATTTTGAGAGAGATGGGTTTTGAGAGGTTTTAGGGTTTTGAGAGAAGAGAGGAAATATAGAAAATGAGAGAACAAAATGATAAAGAAATATAAGTCAGACATGATTCGCGATGCGTCGACCGCTCATAGAGCATTGTGTTAATGCAAGAGTTGTTTTAATTGATGCTGAGAGAAATATAAAGTATGCGTCGACGCATGTAAGATATGAGTCGACTCAAAAGTAAAGAATTTTGTTTGTATGCATCTTTTTAAATTGATTTCATGCAATTTATGTAACTTTTAGAATCCCTATGTACTTTAATAATAACAATAAAGAAGAACAAGTTTACCCTTCACACATTGTTAAGAGTGGAGAATAGATGAGAACGATATTACCTTTATGAGAGTTGATAAGAGCTTTAACCAAGGCTATTCATAAGATCACCAAGCATTAAGAGAATATGTTCAATAAAATAAAAGGTATCCAACTTACTTAAGTTACAATCTATCTGAGATATCGAGAACACCAAGTTCCCTACGGATGTGATGAAAGGGATCCGTAGCGAGTGGTTTAGAAAAAATGTCATCAAGTTGATTTTTGCTATCAACATGCTCGAAAATAACATCACCCTTTTCAACATGATCCCTTCGAAAATGATCCCTTATTTCAATATGTTTTGTGCGAGAGTGCAAAATCGGATTTTTGGTTAGGTTGATGGCACTTGTATTATCACAGAAAATAGGAATGTGATCAAGTTGGACATTGACATCAAAAGCAAAAAGTGCTTTATTTCATAAAGAGAGGAAAGAGGAAAGATATCACCTAGCCAGCAAATAACCTAAAGCCATGCCAAGACAAACAGGCTGCTATTGATACAAAGGCAGGCTATACAAAACAGTCCAAGAAGACCTGCTCAAAAAGCCTCCTTATGCTGCCCATAGTAGTCCAAGACATGTCCAAGACATGTCCAAGTTTTGCATAAAAGCATATCAAAATAAACCACAGCAAACTAGCCTGCATTACAGTCCAAAAACCTGCCCAAACTTGCACCAAAATGGAAACAGTTCAAACTGCACTCAAAAGCCCAAGGCTAGAAAAGCCAAAACTGTCAAAATTCAAAGTTTTCCCTCATTTTTTCACCCTAACCAGATAACAAGGATCACTGTTTTATAAAAGAGGAGAGAACCATCATATATAAAAGAGACACAGAACTAGCAAAATATAAGATCACAAAAACTCAGAACCAAAATATACAATAAACCCTTTGTCTCAAACCAACTGAAAGATCATAGAACCAAAGCCATCACTGTAAAAACCAGAAGCCAACATAGCCAGCAAAACAACACAAAAACCAGAACAGAAGAGAACCAACAGAACCAGAAAAACATCACAGCATCCATCAAAACAACCATCAAGCCATCACTAAAAACCAGCACATCACAAAAACCATCAAAACCACCATCAAGCCATCACTAAAAACCAGCAAATAACAAACACATAGAACCAAAGCCATCACTGTAAAACCAGAACCAACGATAAACCAACAAAAATTTTCAACACCAAAATTCCATCACCAAAGTCCATCGCCGAAACATTGTCATCAAATATCACTACTAAGAAATTAAGCAAATCAGTAACTCAAACAAACAACAAAAAAGCCAAATATCTTTGTTTATCATTTTTCCCCTTTCAAAACCCATTTAGAATATACAAAGCTCAAATATTGCAAAAAACCCCAGCAAATCAGTAACTCAAACAAACAGCAAAAAACCTTTATCTGATAACAAGGATTCCACAAGTTCAGAAGAAGAAAGAAAGCAACTTACAAAGAGTTAGAACAGTCTTACCGAAAAAGCTTTAGGAGGTTAGTAAGGTTACAGATCCAGACCTCACCAACGATCTCCTTCTTCTCTTTCCCATACTCTCATTGGATATATCGTTGCATGCGTCATTACCTTCACCGATCTCACTAAACTGAGAATTAGGGTTCCGTTTTCCCCCTTTCTAGATTTAGGGTTATCAAATGAAAATCTGCAAAAATTTATCACAGATTAGTAACTAGGGAAAAGCGTTGATCATATTAATGAAAGAAAAATAGGGGTTGGAAACACGTCGCCGCCGTAAGGCGATTTCCGACACGGCCAAAGGGTCTTCTCCAGTGAAGGCTCATAATAAGAGATAAGAGAGAGGACAGAGTGTTTAGAGAGAGAAAAAGATGTGAATTATGAAGTTCTATGGCCCAGCCTTTTTTTGTTTTGTTTTGTTTGATAATAATACTCTGGCCCAATCCGGTGGTGACACTTGTCACCACCTCTTTAATCACCCTGGGTGATCATCCACATGCACCCCTATGTTAATCTGATGCACCCTCATCAATACCTCTGTATGTTCATTTATCATAGCCCTTTCAACGCATCTTAGACCCATGCCGATGGTACACCTCCAGGGGGCTGCTACACTGGATCAGTCAGAAACATTGGGCCTTTTGATTTCCACACCCCCCTGTTTTTCTCTATTTGCAGGCCCATTTCTAGATTTCCCCTTTATACTTTTTTGTTGTTAATATTTCCTTTTCATTATTTTATTTTTATTTTTTCAGCATACATTTAAAAATTGTAAATATATTAATGTTTGTTTTAAATAATTATTAACTTTAAAATAATTTTTGTTTGACATTATTAATTAAGTCCTTATTTAATTTTATCAAATGAAAAGAGTTTTAACCTAAATAATTATTTAACGGTTTGGACATGTATTGTGTGATTTAAATATTTATTTCTTACTGTCACCCCCATTCATTAATTTGTACCCCCATTCCCGAAGCTCTGTAATAGCGTAGAATTTCAATTTCCGCATTTTATTATTTTACTCATTACTGTATAGTAATTAGGCATGTATGGCAAGATCAAAAAATCAATCGCTAGATAACCTAATTTCAAAGATAAAATTAACTTGAATCAAACACACTTTTTCACACGTGCACCTCTAGGATAACCTCGCTCGTTGCCTCGGAAATACAGTCATGTCCCTCGAATATGGGACGTCTTAGCAATGACCCTCCGATAAAAAAGATTGTAGTCCCTCGATGACCCTCGACGTTGCCTTCGATAAAACGATCTCGTCCCTTACAAAAATTGCTAAAGCGTCACATAAGTTGCTTTCGATGACTGTAAAATTGACTCCCGCCTGTCCCTTCACATCCAACGATGGGGCTTCTTACCAAATCAATGGTAAGATAGCAACATTAAAAGGAGGAATAAAAGAACCTTGAGACCTTTTGAGTAGGTAGATTCGCTCCTAGTTGCTCGCTTGCTCACGACAAAAACATTCTTACATCGACACTTTCATCTCAAAACATTTTCGAAAAGAAAAAACATTTTGTATACGTTCTTATAGAGATGAGAACCATTGCAAAATATCTTTTCAAAAACCACTTTCCAAAACACAATTCACCAACACATCTTTGAACCATATTTCGAAACAAAACTTTGTACGCGTTCTTATAGAAACGAGAACCATTACAAAGAGATTTTTCAAAACACTTTCAAAGCCCACATCACAAGCACACTGTCAAAACAAAAGCAAGTGATCTAAGCGAGTAACTAAGAGCCCATGGAAAACCATGGATGAAAAGGGTGCTAATACCTTCCCTTTTCATAATCTACCCCCCGAACCCAAGAAATAATCTCGAAAGGTCTTTCATGTGCTTTTTTATCTTTCCTTTTGGATAAATTAAAAGTCGGTGGCGACTCTTGCTATCCTCACAAATGCGATCGAAACGTAAAACACCAAGTCAGTTCTCCCATCGTATCACAGAACTGGAGACTCTGCTGGGGAATATTCTAAAAGTGGGGTTACCTTAGGGTTAGATCACCTTTACTTGCTTTCATCATTTGATTTGTGTGCTTTATATTTAGTTCTTTGTATTGGGCTTGCTTTGATACTCCACCCGGATCTGGGACACCTTTTTTAGGTAAATAGCAATAGATTGTGGAAACTGTATGGCGTAGACCGATATGGTTGAAACAATGGCTATGTTAGTTTGACGCATTTGTGGGTACCGATATCCCTCGTGGTGAATCGAGGAGAATACGAGGCTACTGAGTGGCATCATAAAGAACTAATTGACTTTAGAACCCTAATTGAAAATACTTGGCCATTAGGACGTAGTGAGATAGCCGGTTTCAGTATAAAGCTGAATATTCGTTGATACTTGATACTACACTCATTGAGGCTAGACTTTTGGTATATCTCGGCCGCGAGAAAAGATTGTTGTGCTGAGACAATGCCTAAGAGAAAGGTCGATGATATTGAGATCCTTTAGAACCCGATCACTATTACTAGGACAGGTTGAGCCAACCAAATTTCAAGAGGGTAGTTACCTACAAAACTCATGCAAGCCTAAAACATAGGGACCTGTTTGTTGTGTGTGTATATATTTACTTGTACATAAACATCATAAACATCATGAACATCATACACATGCTCACTAACCATTTCAAGGATTTAGAAATTTATCTTTGTTTTTGTTTTGTAGGACATGAATTCTCTCTGAAGAAACACCATCTGAATCATCTTTGTAAAAGCACACCCTCAACTTCAAGAGCTAGCTTCAAGAGTTCCCGTGGATTCTCCTTTTACCAAGAAGTATGGTCGACTCCTCATTTTGGCTACATCCAACTTACAAGAAGAGACGATGTGTGTATTATTCTAATTCTTTGATACCGTACATCATTGTTTCACTTTCCCGGACTATTAGTTGGTACCTACACTGGAAGAGTTCTCTCTACTCTTAGGGGTGCCCGTGCTTGATCAGATACCGTTCACGGGTCTAGAAGGGATTCCAAAACCTGAAGTCATTTCTAAAGCTTTGCATATGAAGAGGGCCGACATCATAGCCAATTGTGAGACAAGAAGCGGGGTTAAAGGCTTTCTAGAAAAGTTTCTATTGGAAAAGGCTCATTCATTCTGGGACGACATGGATTTCCAAGCTTTCGAAGACGTCCTGGCTCTTCTCATTTATGGTTTGGTTCTGTTTCCCAATTCGGACCAATTCATAGACATTAATGCCATCAAAGTCTTTCCCTCTCACAATCATGTACCTACCTTACTAGGAGACATCTTGCATTGCCTTCATACCTGCACCATGAAGAAAAGAGGTACTCTTTTGTGTTGCATCCCCCTACTCGCTAAGTGGTTCACTTCACACCTACCTCAGTCAGTATTGAAGAACGAGAAAAGACTGACTTGGTCTCGTAGGATGATGTCTCTCACCCACTCTGATATTCGTTGGTGTTCGAGATCCTTGGAAGATATCTCTATCATTGACCGCTATGGGGAGTTCCCTAACGTACCTCTGCTTGGTATTAGGGGGGTATCACCTACAACCCCTTCTTAGCTCTTTGACAGTTTGGGTATGCCCGAAGAGACGGCCCTCACGAGATGCTCATCTAAGGTCTGGTGTTCGACTACGACAAAGAAGACCAAGGTTTTCGCCAGAGGTTTACATGTGCTTGGGGAATGGTGAACAAGGTGGACAATAGGACTTTGGGACACAAAAACTCTATCCCTCTCGAGCCTTACCTTAGGTGGGTACGGGCTCGTACCCAGAGTCTCTTGATGCCTTACCCTTCCATCCTTCCTATCATCATGGAGCCTGTTGTTGAAGGATACATCCCATACACCGTTCTTCATCTTGACATGCCTACCTATCTCGAAGATTTGCAGAAAGCTTGGGTTCAGTTGAAGGAAGAACGAGACACCTTTGAAGCCCAGTTTTATTCCAGTGAGAAGAAGGTTTTGGAGCTCACCAAGCTGCTTCACGAAGAGAAAAACCAAAGAGGATGCGTTCAGTCTTTTTGTCTTAGGAGTTTTGTTGTATTTTGTTTCTTTCATTGTAAGCCCAGGGAGGCATGATGTATTCAAACTTGGTTTTATTAATATAACGTGTGTTCCTTTTTGGTTTGAACAAATTTAAATCTTTAAATTTCCTTTAAATAATTTGCATATTGCATCTTTATTCATCATAACATCATACAGGTTTCTCATAATAGGTCACTTTATCCTTCTACTGTTTATTTTAGTGAGATGGATGTTGAACAGACTTTGAAAGATCTTCAGGCGCAGAACGCCCAATTTTAACAAATGCTCTTGGCTCTGACAAAAGGACAAGAGGAGTTGAAGACTTTGCTGGCCAAAGAGAAGAAGAAGAAAGCGAAGAAATCAATCGGTGTTGTGATCATGGGGAGAAGGTTTAAAGGATAAGCCAGACGAACTTGGGACTTTGCAACATCATCGGGTGAAGGAGATAATCAAGGAGACGGGACCCAGGAAGTGAACAACGACCCAACATCTGCGGAAGAGGAAGAGCCTGATTACTCTGAGGAATAATATCCTCTTGCTGATGATAAATACAAACAACTAGAGGATCGTTTGAATGCTATGGAGATTTAGAGGGTACCCGGTTTGAATTTTGAAGAATTGGGACTCATTTCAGGGGTTGTCATCCCACAAAAATTCAAGGTCCCCACTTTCGCCAAATACGATGGTGTCTCTTGCCTGAAGCTACATCTAAGGTCATATGTCAGAAAGTTTCAACCCCATACGGCTGACAAGAATCTGTGGGTGCATTTCTTCCAAGAGAGCTTATCTGGGACATAGTTAGATTGGTTCTATCAATTGGAAGGGACCAATGTTCTCAATTGGGAAGATTTGGCCGCCGATTTCTACAAACAATATCAATACAATGCTAATTTAGCTCCGGCTAGGATGCAATTGCAAAGTATGTCTATCGGAAAAGGTGAAGGTTTCAAAACCTATGCTCAAAAATGGAGGGATCTCGCAGGCAGAGTCCAGCCCCCTCTATCTGACAGAGAATTAATGGATATGTTCCTAGGCACCTTGTCGGGACCATTCTTCAACCACCTGATTGGAAGTTCCTCAGCTGGGTTTACTGAATTAATTATCACTGGTGAGCGGGTCGAAGCCAATATAAAAAGTGGAAAAATTCAAAGAGATGCATCCTCGAGCATGATAAAGAAACCTTTGTTGGAAAGAAGGAGGTTAGTGCTGCATATGACTATAGGAATCAAAATAAAGTTGACTGTCGCCCGGCGGTAGGGGTTATTATGATTTCTAATCCTGTGCCAAATCAACAGCGAAATTATCAACGCAAGCCAGAAGCGCCCATGAGACGATTTACCCGGATCAACATGACCATGTCTCAAGTTTTGCCACACCTTCTGAAGACCAATCTGGAAACTTTAAAAGAAGCTCCCAAGAACCCTAATACTGCTTCTCCTTGCTACAACCCAAACGCTCGATGTGCCTATCATTCTGAAAGCTCGGGGCACGATACAAACGACTGTTGGGCCTTAAAGAATAAGGTGCAAGACCTTATCGATGTGAAAGAGATTGATTTTGATCCCCCATAAATTCCTAATGTAATAACGACGCCAATGCTCAGACATGGCCAAGGTATCAACGCCATTGATGATGATCGTTTTATCTCCTCCGTGAATGACCTAATTACTCCTCTGTTGACCATTAAACAGAATCTAATGCAAGTCGGTCTGTTCCTGGGCTGCGATGAAGATTGTCACTTATGCAAGTCTCTACCGAATGATTGTTTGTTACTAAAGATAGGCATCCAGCGCCTGATGACTAGTAAAGAAATCCTATTTGAGAAGCTTCCTCTTACCAGAAGTTCTTATCAAGATGTTTCGATAATCACCATTTCCGACAATCCTCCCGGGGTCTCCACAAAAAGACCCGTCAGGATTACATTTGTTCCAAGGTCCGCACCTTTAATCATCACTATGCCAAGACCAATATCTTACCCTTCGGATAAAGATGTTCCCTGGAGTTATGGGGCTGACGTTTATTACTATGGCGTCAAGCAAGATCAGTCGGCTGTCAAGGACGAAGTTGCGAGAGATATTGATCCCGACATTGGTAATATCACTAGGACCAGCAAGATAAAAAGAAGTGGAAGATTCTTCTCACCCGAAATTTCTCCAAAGACCGTTGCTACTCCTGTGATCATCCTTGCTGCCACTCCTACCGACACTCCCAGTGATACTCCTATTGTTATCCCTACTACTGAAACAAGGGGCAAAGGGGTCTTGAATGAGCCTGTCCAAGCAAAAGGGCATCCCGAGATCATCCTTGAAGCTTCTAGAAAGGAGATAGAAGAAATACTGAAGATAATCAAGAAAAGTGACTACAACATTGTAGAACAGTTGGGGCAGACCCCCTCGAAGATATCATTGTTGTCCTTACTTTTGTGTTCTGAGGCCCACACCAAAGCCTTGGTAAAGTTTCTAAGACCGCCCACGTGCCCCAAGAGACCTCCATCGACCAATTTGAAAACTGTGTGGTCAGTCTAACTGCTGATAATGGATTGGGCTTTTCCAACGCTGATTTAACGTCTAAAGGAAGGAAGCACAACGATGCCTTGCATGTTTCCATTGAATGCAGGGGCACCACACTTGCCCACGTTCTTGTGGATACCGGCTCATCATTGAATGTCTTGCCCAAAAATTCTCTCGAACGACTGGACTGCGAGGGGCTCATCTTAAAACTTAGCAACGTCATAGTAAGGGCCTTTGATGGTTCCAAGAGGACAGTGCACAGAGAAGTTAGTATCCCCATAAAAATTGGAACTCAGACTTTTGACTCAACTTTCTATCTGATGGACATCCGCCCATTATACTCTTGTCTATTGGGTCGACCTTGGATCCATGGTGCTGGTGTCGTCACTTCTACCCTGCACCAAATGCTAAAATACCCGATCAGAGGAAAGATTGTCACAGTTCATGGAGAGGAGGAGTACATGGTTATCCATTTGAACTCTTTCAGGTATGTTGAAATGGATGGTGAATTCATTGAGACTCCATGTCAGAACTTTGAGGAGGTTCCAGCAACAGTCGCGGCAATCAAGTCTACTCCTAAGGTCCCTAAGATTACCAGACCCCCATTAAAGATGGCCTCTTTGAAAGATGCTCGAGCGGTAGTTAAAGATGGCGGGTGTACCATCTAGGGTCAGCTTTCGATATTCCCTACAAGTTCGACAAATTTGGGTTGGGGTTCACTTCAGAGGCCCAAAGAGCTGTTCGACGTTCTCACACCGGAGGACCACCTCTACATATCAGCAATCAGGGAGTCAATGCAGTGGAAGACAATGATGGCAGCTGTGATATGGACGAATGGATTTTCCCAACCGTCGGTGGAGGGCTCAACAATTGGGAGGCCAAGGATTTTATTCCTTTTACTTTTATTCAAGAGTAATTGTCTTTTAATGTTTTTAGGCTTAAAATAATTAAACAATTCAGACTTTTAAAACCTTGTGTCTTACCCGAGGCCCAACGGTCCATTTGTGAGGGTTGTCACTTCATTCTCATATGTCATTAATGAATCATGGACGTTTTTTGCATCAAATTTTGTGTTCTTTGTCTTCTTTCTTACATTTTTATTTTCTTTCAAAAGCAGCTATGCTCTTACACACACTCACATATTAAAATGAAAATCTACATCCACTCAAGATCCCATGGGTAACGGTTCTGCTATGGCCAATTGTGACTTTGAAAGTCCGATCTACCAAGCCAACGACGAAAGTGACGAAGATTGTGAGGTGCCAGGGGAGTTGGCGAGGTTGTTGCAACAGGAAGAAAGGACCATTCAGCCGCACAAAGAACCGGTTGAAACAGTTAAATTAGGTACTGAGGAGGACAAAAAGGAGGTCAAGGTGGGCGTCAATTTAGAACCTAGTGTTAAGGAGTGTCTGATTCAGTTGTTGCACGATTATGTTGAAGTCTTTGCCTGGTCGTACGAATACATGCCGGGACTTGATACAGACATTGTGGTACATCGTCTGCCGACAAGAGAAGATTGTCCTCCAGTAAAGTAAAAGGTTCGCCGCTTGAGACCTGATATGTCAGAAAAGATCAAAACAAAAGTCATGAAGCAATTCGATGCTGGATTCTTGGTTGTCACCTCTTATCCCCAATGGGTTGCCAATGTTGCTCCTGTGCCCAAGAAAGATGGTAAAGTGTGAATGTGTGTGGACTACAGAGATTTGAATAGGTCAAGCCCCAAGGATGATTTCCAACTCCCCCACATAGACATTCTAGTTGATAATACGACACAACACAAAGTGTTTTCCTTCATGGACGATTTCTCAGGCTACAACCAAATCAAAATGGCGCCTGAGGATATGGAGAAAACAACCGTTGTTACACAGTGGGGCACATTCTGCTATAAGGTCATGCCATTCGGACTGAAGAATGTTGGGGCAACTTATCAACGCGCCATGGTAGCTTTATTTCATGACATGATACATCATGACATAGAGGTCTACATAGACGATATGATAGCCAGATCGCAAACAGAAGAAGAGGACCTTAATCACTTACAGAAGCTATTTGAGAGGCTGAAGAAGTACAAGTTGAGATTGAATCCAAACAAGTGCACGTTTGGAGTACGGTATGGTAAACTCCTAGGCTTTTTCGTCAGCAACAAAGGTATCGAAGTTGATCCTGCCAAGGTTAAAGCGATACAAGAGATTCCTTCTCCTCGTACTGAGAAGGAAGTCAGAGGATTCTTGGGACGTTTGAATTACATCGCCAGGTTCATTTCTCACATGACAGCTACTTGTGAGCCAATCTTCAAGCTCTTGAAGAAAGATCAAGTAGTCAAATGGAATGATGAAGGCCAAGTTGCTTTTGACAAAATCAAAGAATACTTACAAGATCCTCATGTGTTGTTACCACCCATCGAGGGAAAGCCTTTAATCCTGTATTTGACTGTTTTAGAAAACTCAATGGGGTGTGTGTTGGGGAAGCATGACGAGTCTTGCCAAAAAGAGCATGCTATTTATTACCTGAGCAAAAAGTTTACCGATTGTGAAACAAGATATTCACTGCTCGAGAAAACTTGCTTCACTCTGGCATTGGCTGCTCGCCGGCTGAGACAGTATATGTTGACCCATACTACCTTGTTGATATCTAAAATGGATCCGATAAAATACATCTTCGAGAAGCCTGCTCTTTCTAGGAGAATAGCAAGATGGCAGATGATCCTGCCAGAATATGACATACAATATACTACCCAGAAGGCTATAAAATGTAGTGTATTAGCTAATCACCTTGCTCACCAAGCTGTGGAAGACTATCAGTCCATGAAGTTTGAATTCCCAGATGAAGATATCATGACATTAGACAATTATGAAGAAATTAGGCCATATGACGGACCTGAACAAGGATCCCGATGGACCCTGTTCTTTGATGGAGCATCCAATGCACTTGGCAATGGTATCAGTGTCATACTCATATCTCCAGAAGGATGTCATACTCCCTTTACTGCCAAACTTTGCTTCAACTGTACAAACAACATGGCAGAATACGAAGCATGCATCTTCGGTCTCAAAGCTGCCATAGACTTAGGGATCAAATCCTTGGATGTATTTGGAGATTCAACTTTGGTCATCAGTCAGATCAAAGGGGAATGGGATACCAAACACCCCAACCTTATCCCTTACAAAGAACATGTCTTGACATTGCTACCGCATTTTGAGAAGATTACCTTCGAGCATTTCCCGCGAGAAGAAAATAAGCTAGCAGACGCACTAGCCACAATGTTATCTATGTTTAAACTTAATTGGGATAACGAGGTTCCTCAAATCACTATTGAGCGGATGGATGAACCAGCCTACTGTCACGAGATCGGTACTGAAGAAGTAGTGGATCAACCTTGGTTCCATGAAGTTAAAAGGTATCTCGAGTCTTAGGAATATCTAGAAGGAGCTTCAGTGAATGACAAGAAGTTCCTAAGAAGATTTGCGGCTAAGTTCTTCCTTAGTAACGACATTTTATACAAACGCAGTCATGACTCTGTATTACTTTGGTGCGTAGACAAGGTTGAAGCTGAAAGGATCATGGTTGAATTACACGAAGGCACTTTTGGTACCCATTCCATTGGGCTTACAATGGCAAAGAAAATCCTATGGGCAGGCTATTATTGGTCTACCATGGAGGAAGATTGCTATCAACACTCTCGACTTTCCATAAGTGTCAGATTTATGCTGATAAAGTGCATGTACCTCCGGTTCCTCTGAATGTCCTGACGGCTCCTTGGCCCTTTGTTATGTGGGGAATCGATATGATTGGGGAAATCAAGCCAATGTCCTCTAATGGACACCGCTTCATCTTGGTGGCCATTGACTATTTTACAAAGTGGGTTGAGGCCGCTTCCTTCACTTTCGTTACTAAGAATGTGGTCGCCCGGTTCATCAAACAGAATCTCATATATCAGTACGATGTCCCAGAGATAATCCTCACTGATAATTGTACGAATATAATTAACACTATGATCACCACCTTGTGCGAGCACTTCAAAATCAAGCATCACAATTCTTCCCCTTACCGGCCAAAGATGAATGGTGTTGTAGAAGCTACTAACAAAAACATTAAGAAGATCATATAGAAAATGACAGTCACATACAAAGAGTGGCATGAGATGCTACCGTTTGCTCTCCATGGGTATCGTACCACAGCTCGCACATCAACTGGGGGCAACACCCTATTCTATGGTATACGACATGGAGGTTGTCTTACCCGTTGAGGTCCAGATCCCCTCTTTGAGGATCATGAAGGATGCTGGTTTGAACGAAGAAGATTGGATCCAGACTCGATTTGACCAGTTGAACTTGTTTGATGAGAAGAGGCTTGCAGCTATCTGTCATGGTCATATGAACCAAAAACGCATGATCAAAGCTTTTAACAAAAAGGTCAAACGTCAGGTATATTGGGTCAGTGACTTGGTAATCAAGCGTATCATTTTGCCACAAGGTGATCCCAGGGGAAAATGGAATCCTACATATGAATGACCATTTGTAATCAAAAGCATATTCTCTGGTGGAGCAATGATCTTAACCACTATGGATGGCGACGACCTCCCGCACCCTGTAAATACAGACATAGTTAAAATATACTACACATGAACAAGGACCCGCTAGGTCGACTGACCTAGTCAAAAATTAGGGCATCTCGGCGGACCAAAAGGTTCAGCCAAAAATTAGGGATAGAATACAAAAAAATATGTACACCCGGCAAGCCGAAAACCTGAAAGGGAGGCTTGGGAAAAAAAGGGTATCCCGGTGGATCGAAAACCAGAAAGGGAGGTCTAGGAAAAAGTTAGGGAATTAAAGCGTATGACTATGTCCCGTTGGATCATCTTGCAGACAGTTCTCAGCATTGACCAATCAGCTCAAACGTTTCTAATCAATCCAATCAACTTCACCGAGGTGACAATTGGACAAGACACTCAGAGACATGAAGACTATAGCAGAATGGGAACCCCATGGGATTATTTCACATAGCTATCTTTTCTTTGTATCAATTTTCATTTTTTACGATGACATTCTCCTACTAGAATGCTCGTCTCATTGTACAAAAAAATACTTATTCAAGTTAATACAAAGATATCTCTTTTAGAAATGAAAAACCATCTGTTTTTATTTATTTATGTGTTTTGTTTTCAAAAACGTCCAATGATTTATTTTTGAAGATATGCATTTGAACATGATTACTGCTACAAATAAACAGAAAACAAAAAGACAATTACTAATGACTTTAAGAAATAGGATAATATCTATAGGCCATTCCATAAGATCCCCGTAGGTACCTTCTCCAGTAAGAACGGAAGCAAATACATCCTACTATAGAATCGCTGACGTATCCCCAGTATGCAGCCTGTTGGTATCAAGCGTTCTCATACCCCTGACAGAGAAAAACTTCAAACTACCACTCCAGAGGTTCCCCAATAAGTTGACCAACTTCTCAAGTTTCCCCAGCAGGGTTTCACGAAGTCTACGAGCAATGTCCGACATATCCCTCCTACAACAGAGTTTATTTCTCTAATGATTGGAAACTCACTCATCAATGCTTCTAGAGGGATTTATTTCCCCCGCTTCCGACAACACTACGACACGAATAATCTTTAAGTCCATACATTTGCATTCATACGTCATAACACTAACAACACAAGTACATACAATGCAATCTCATTTATTTTGAGAAACAACATCATATCATGCATTGCATACATCATAGCATTGCATACAATTAACTCTTCACCTTTTGCAGGAAAGAATCAATCGACGGGAAATTATCATCAACAAATTTCCAACAGACAAATATTTTCAAATACAGATCAATTCCCAAGAAAAGACTGGTGGACCATCTATATAGCAAAATATTTCTTTTAGATTCTTACTGTTTCGGATAAATCTCTCAATGATTTATTCTGATTCATTTCCAGATTCTTACTAGCTCAGATAAATCTCTCAACGATTTATTCTGATTCGTTTCCAAATTCTTACTAGTTCAGATAAATCTCTCAACGGTTTATTCTGATTCGTTTCCAGATTCTTACTGTTTCAGATAAATCTCTCAATGATTTATTCTGATTCGTTTCCAGATTCTTACTGTTTCAGATAAATCTCTCAACAGTTTATTCTGATTCGTTTCCAGATTCTTACTGGTTTAGATAAATCTCTTAACCGTTTATTCTGATTCGTTTCTAGATTCCTACTAGTTTAGATAAATCTCTCAATGGTTTATTCTAATTCGTTTCCAGATTCTTACTGGTTCAGATAAATCTCTCAACGGTTTATTCTGATTCGTTGCCAGATTCTTACTGGTTCAGATAATTCTCGCAACGGTTTATTCTGATTCATTTCTAGATTCTTACTGGTTCAGATAAATCTCTCAATGGTTTATTTTGATTTGTTTCCAGATTCTTACTGGTTCAGATAAATCTCTCAACGGTTTATTCTGATTAGTTTCTAGATTCTTACTGGTTCAGATAAATCTCTCAATGGTTTATTCTGATTCGTTTCCAGATTCTTACTGTTCCAGATAAATCTCTCAACGGTTTATTCTGATTCGTTTCCAGATTCTTACTGGTTCGGATAAATCTCTCAACCGTTTATTCTGATTCGTTTCTAGATTCCTACTAGTTTAGATAAATCTCTCAATGGTTTATTCTGATTCGTTTCCAGATTCTTACTGGTTCAGATAAATCTCTCAACGGTTTATTCTGATTCGTTGCCAGATTCTTACTGTTTTAGATAATTCTCATAACAGTTTATTCTGATTCATTTCCAGATTCTTACTGGTTCAGATAAATCTCTCAACGGTTTATTTTGATCCGTTTCCAGATTCTTATTGGTTCAGATAAATCTCTCAACGGTTTATTCTGATCATTTCTAGATTCCTACTGGTTCAGATAAATCTCTCAACAGTTTATTCTGTTTCGTTTCCAGATTTTTACTGGTTCAGATAAATCTCTCAACGGTTTATTCTGATTCGTTTCCAGATTCTTACTGGTTTAGATAAATCTCTCAACGGTTTATTCTGATTCGTTTCCAGATTCTTACTGGTTTAGATAAATCTCTCAACGGTTTATTCTGATTCATTTTCTGTTAAAATCGAGTTCAGACTTTCTGTCAACAATCATCTTTGGATGGCATCTATAAGCCCATCTCCGACAACTCTCCATCATTTCTCCAAATGGCATCTTTAAGCCCATTCCTTACACAATCGACCAGCGCATCATCAAGTGCAAATTTCTGGGCACTCTAGTGTTCAATCATCTTCTACTTTCAAGCCACGAACGACAAACACATCGATCTCACTTTTCAAGTTTAAGAAGATTGAACAGGGGCAGGTGTTGTACCCAAAAATTTTCCCTCCCATTTTTCACTCAAGATGCTATCCCAGGGTTTCTCAAACACTCAACTTGGCTCAAAAGCTGATCAAGCAGATTCTCTTCCTAGGCAACCAGTCAGCAATTAGGGTTTTTTTGCACTTCTAAAAGGAATTTGAGTCATCAAGGTTTCAATTAAATCACCATGTCTCCTCAAAGTCCATTTAAGTCAATTTTCAAACCTCACATTGCAAGTTTTCCTAATCCATGACCCAGATACCTGAAAAGGCATTTGCGTGATTTTAATTTTTTTCTTAACTACAATCTTCTGAGGGTTGATGTTATTTTTGAGAGCATATTCTGTTTGAATAAGGTATAAAGCCTAAAACTATCATTTTAAGCAATCATGATTGAGGGTTCAATTAATCATTTTGGTTTGAGTTTTTAAACATTTATTTTGTTTAAGAGTGCAAAATACATGATTTATCCTATCATATTATGTTTACTATAAATGAAAGTTATCAAGCCAAGATGTTTTATTCAAAACATTCAACCAAGAATTTCAAAGTTAAACTAAAACTCAAAGTTTTGTACAAAAGATTTCATTATTACTCATGCTTTGTGTTCATTACAGTTTTGTGGGTCATTCACAAAATGAATTACAAATGATTACAAATGGATTACAAGTGAAATACAAAGTTAAATCTACAAGGAAATAATTGCTTCTTCTTTAAGACTCTCTGCTTCATCTTCAAGAAATTCCCCATTGCTAGCCATGGTCTTCTCTTCATCTTGTCTTGCTTGCCATTCATTTTTTTGTACATGTAACAAAAGAAAGAGAAGAATATTAGCAAAAAAGTCAACATTGAAAAGTCCAAGCAAAAATGATTTTCATCACTAGGGTTTGCTTTTAGGAATCAAATTTTTGTTTGTTTTAATCACCATCCATTTCTCCCTATTTTTGCAAATCTCAAAACCTAGGTTTTGGTTCACAAAAAAGAGGAAAAAGAGAAAAATAAAAACAGTTCAAACAACAACAAAAGCAACAGGCTGCAAACAGCATCAGTCAAATGCACAAGTCAAACAATACAAACAGCCAAACTGCATCACAAAAAAGTAGTGCTATGCAAAGCAATTACAGCAGCACGGGATGCAAGGCAACAGGCTGCAAACAGCAGCAGTCACATCCAAGGCAGAACCAGGCCTGCTGTAAACCCACAAGAAAACACAACGAAGGCTACAACAGAACAAAATAAACAATATGAAAGCAACAAGCCAAAGGCATCAAACATTGCAATACAAGTCAAACATCATCACTTTCCTAAAAAACAAGCAAAACCCTTCAGAAAATGCATCAAAAGCAAAAAGTGTTTTATTTCATAAAGATAGGAAAGAGGAAAGATATCACCTAGCCAGCAAATAACCTAAAGCCATGCCAAGACAAACATGCTGCTATTGCTACAAAGGCAGGCTATACAAAACAGTCCAAGAAGACCTGCTCAAAAAGCCTCCTTATGTTGCCCATAGCAGTCCAAGACCTGTCCAAGTTCTGCATAAAAGCATGTCAAAATAAACCACAGCAAACTAGCCTGCATTACAGTCCAAAAACCTGCCCAAACTTGCACCAAAATGAAAACAGTTCAAACTGCACTCAAAAGCCCAAGGCTAGAAAAGCCAAAACTGTCAAAATTCAAAGTTTTCCCTCATTTTTTCACCCTAACCAGATAACAAGGATCACTATTTTATAAAAGAGGAGAGAACCATCATATATAAAAGAGACACAAAACTAGAAAAATATAAGATCACAAAAACTCATAACAAAAATATACAATAAACCCTTTGTCTCAAACCAACTGAAAGATCATAGAACCAAAGCCATCACTGTAAAAACCAGAAGCCAACATAGCCAGCAAGACAACACAAAAACCAGAACAGAAGAAAACCAACGAAACCAGAAAAAAATCACAGCATCCATCAAAACAACCATCAAGCCATCACTAAAAACCAACACATCACAAAAACCATCAAAACCACCATCAAGCCATCACTAAAAACCAGCAAATAACAAAAACATAGAACCAAAGCCATCACTGTAAAACCAGAACCAACGAAAAAACAACAAAAATGTGCAACACCAAAATTCCATCACCATGTTCCATCACCAAAGTCTATCACCCAAACATTGTCATCAAATATCACTACTAAGAAACTAAGCAAATCAGTAACTCAAACAAACAGCAAAAAGCCAAATATCTTTGTTCATCATTTTTCCCCTTTCAAAACCCATTTAGAATATACAAAGCTCAAAGATTGCAAAAAACCCCAACAAATCAGTAACTCAAACAAACAGCAAAAAACCCTAATCTGATAACAAGGATTCCACAAGTTCAGAAGAAGAAAGAAAGCAACTTACAAAGAGTCAGAACAGTCTTACTGAAAAAGCTTTAGGAGGTTAGTAAGGTTACGAATCCGGACCTCACCAATGATCTCCTTCTTCTCTTTCCCATACTCTCATTGGA
Source organism: Vicia faba (assembly GCA_948472305.1). NCBI lineage: Eukaryota > Viridiplantae > Streptophyta > Magnoliopsida > Fabales > Fabaceae > Vicia > Vicia faba. Next base: position 531,987,896 of record OX451740.1, on the reverse strand, counting down.
TATATCGTTGCATACGTCATTACCTTCACCGATCTGACCAAACTGAGAATTAGGGTTTCGTTTTCCCCCTTTCTAGATTTAGGGTTATCAAATGAAAATCTGCAAAAATTGATCACAAATTAGTAACTAGGGAAAAGAGGTGATCAGATTAATGAAATAAAAATAGGGTTTGGAAACACGCCGCCGCCATCACCGCTGTAAGGCGATTTCCGGCGCGGCCAAAGGGTCTTTTCCGGTGAAGGCTCATAATAAGAGAGAAGAGAGATGACAGAACGTCTAGGGAGAGAAAAAGATGTGAATTATGAAGTTCTGTGGCCTAGCCTTTTTTCATTTTGTTTTGTTTGATAACAATACTCTGGTCCAATCTGGTGGTGACACTTGTCACCACCTCTTTAATCACCCTGGGTGATCATCCACATGCACCCCTATGTTAATCTGATGCACCCTCATCAATCCCTCCGTATGTTCATTTATCACAACCCTTTCAACGCATCTTAGACGCACGCCCATGGTACACCTCTAGGGGGCTGCTACACTGGATCAACCAGAAACATTGGGTCTTTTGATTTCTACACCCCCCCCCCCTGTTTTGCTCTGTTTGCAGGCCCATTTCTAGCTTTCCCCTTTATATTTTTTTGTTGTTAATATTTCCTTTTCATTATTTGATTTTTATTTTTTCAGCATACATTTAAAAATTGTAAATATGTTAATGTTTGTTTTAAATAATTATTAACTTTAAAATAATTTTTGTTTGACATTATTAATTAAGTCCTTAATTAATTTTTTCAAATGAAAAGAGTTTTAACCTAAATAATTATTTAACGGTTTGAACTTGTATTGTGTGATTTAAATATTTATTTCTTACACCCCCATTCATTAATTTGTACCCCCATTCCCGAAGCTCTGTAATAGCGTAGAATTTCAATTTCCGCATTTTATTATTTTACTCATTACTGTATAGTAATTAGGCGTGTATGGCAAGATAAAAAAATCAATCGCTAGATAACCTAATTTCAAAGATAAAATTAACTTGAATCAAACACACTTTTTCACACGTGCACCTCTAGGGTAACCTCGCTCGTTGCCTCGGAAATACAGTCATGTCCCTCGAATATGGGACGTTTTAGCAATGACCCTTTAATAAAAAAGATCATAGTCCCTCGACGATCCTCGACGTTGCCTTCAATAAAACGATCTCGTCCCTTACAAAAATTGCTAAAGCGTCACATAAGTTTCTTTCGATGATTGTAAAATTCACCCGCGCCTGTCCCTTCACATCCAACAATGGGGCTTCTTACCAAACCAATGGTAAGATAGTAACATTAAAAGGAGGAAGAAAAGAACCTTGAGTCCTTTCGAGTAGGTAAATTCACTCCTATTTGCTTGCTTTCTCACGACAAAAACATTCTTACATCGACACTTTCATCTCAAAACATTTTCGAAAAGACAAAGCATTTTGTATACGTTCTTATAGAGACGAGAACCATTGCAAAATATCTTTTCAAAAACCACTTTCCAAAACACAATTCACCAACACATCTTTGAACCATCTTTCGAAACAAAATTTTGTACACGTTCTTATAGAAACGAGAACCATTACAAAGAGATTTTTCAAAACACTTTCAAAGCCCACATCACAAGCACACTATCAAAACAAAAGCAAGTGCTCTAACCGAGTAACTAAGAGCCCATGGAAAACCATGGATGAAAAGGGTGATAATACCTTACCTTTTCATAATCTACCCCCCGAACCCAAGAAATAATTTGAAAGGTCTTTCCTGTGCTTTTTTACCTTTCCTTTTGTATAAAAGAAAATTTGGTGGCGACTCTTGCTATCCGCACAAATGCGATCAAAACGCAAAACACCAAGTCAGTTCTCCCACCATATCACACATAACATGACCATTTTTTCGACAACAAGTGGAGTTAACCTTAGGGGTGCATGTGTAAATCGTGTGTTTAATTTGCATGCATTTAATATTTGATTAGGGTTATCTACTTGTTGATTTTTATCTTCCCATACAAATCCTAATTACTAGCATTTATACGAAAGCGATAAATTGCGGAAAGTAAATTTACTATGCTATTTCATAATTAGGGGGATGGGGACACAATTTACAAATGGGGGATGAAATCAATAAAGTTCTAATTAGACTATTACAATCATATTGAATATTGCAAGATAAAATGTGCAATATAAAAACAATGTGAAAGGAAAAGAAAATTGTTTTTTTGTTTATGAATAGTCTTGATTTAATTAAACTAATAAAAAGAAAGAATTTAATTAATTAAAATCCCTAAATTCTAATTTGATTTAATTAGAAAAGAAATTCAAAGCAAAAACTAATTTAAAAATTAATTTAATCAAGAAAAGAAATTTGTTAAGAAAAATGTTTTTTTTTAGTTTTTAATAAAGAAAAAAACCTAAAAGATGCTACTTTGAATAAATCACGAATAATGAAAATAAAAATATTTTTGGTGAGAGTTTTATATATTCATAAAATAGACCTAATAAACTTGTATTGTGCAAAAAATTAGTTCAAAAGGAGTTAACTTGATGGGTTAAATAAATTGTTGAAGTTTGTTAAAAATGTAAAATGAGTCAAGTGATAAAAATAAGGTTTTGGTCCTGCCAAGGCTTGAACTCAAGATATTCAGGTTGTTGGCTCAAAAGAATACCACTAGGCTAGGTGTGTTTACTTTTCAACCATGTTCTTGCATGATATTATATGAGAAGATTACTTCCTGAAATCACAAAAATCACAAAAATAACATAAAATATGCAAAAGGGGTTCACTATGGTTTGTACCCGCACCCTTAGGATAAGAAGTGACATGAAATGCACGCTGCTTGCCACTGGGGTGGCTGTTACATCCGTTAGTGAAACAATAATCATTAAATATAAAATGAATTTAAATGTAAAAATTTGAAAATGGCCAAACCCTCCTTCTTCTTCCTCATGCACGCTAACAGTTACTGTAATAACAATATTTTCCATTTTTTTCAAATTCAAAAATGAAAAAATGGAACTTGCTTAGAATTTCGCAAGGATTTCAAATATGTAATTAGTTTTTATTTATTCCCACTATAACTCACAAATTTCTACCTGTACCAAACTGAAAACCTAAATGTCCAAAAAAATCAGTTTCAAAATTCTCATCCCACATTCACTTAAAATGAAATTTAAGGATATGGTTAGCTTCATAGACATGATATCTACATTTTATCTTTTGAAAGTAAGTGAAAATGATGCTTGTATCAAGATTTCAAAGTTAGAAATGACCTCTACATGACTACCAGAAGCAATATGATGATTCATTTAGCTTCCTGGGACCTTAGTGAGTATGTTGCAACTTTTACTTTGCGTTGAAAGTGTCTGGATTGGTCTACTCAAGTCAAGTTACAATGGTAGATTTTGAAAATGGTGGATGATGAAAATGTTGTTAGTGATGAAACATGGGTATGGATAGTTTATATATGATATATATGAAGTGTTTGGATGATTTGTTTGGACAATAGTTGCAAGAGTGATGAGTTTCAAAGTTAATGTTTTAAAAGCTTAAAAATGGTAATTTTTTGTCAATTCGAGTTTGAGAGTGTATGAGAGGGCTTAAGGGCCTGTAAATTCGTGTCCTCAGTTGCATAAGAGTGTCTTGATATATAGGAAAAAGTTTGGAGACTTGAGATTGTCAAATTACCAAGATCAAATTGTTGTACCCCAAAATTTTCCCTCTCATTTATCAAGAAATCTCTCACAAGATCTTCTTTGGTTCAAGACTACATAAAGATTAATCAGCTCAAGATATCTCCTCTATCACTAATGACTAAAAATTAGGGTTTGAGATTGAACAAGGACAAATGGACTTTTAATGCCCCATATGACTTTAATGGATCATTTTGGGCCCTCAAGATTGCTCATGTCAGATTTTAAGTCTTGGATCACATTTTTGCTCAGTCAATTGATCAGTTGACCTAAAAATCAACTGTAATGGGGGAAAAGTCAACTATGGTCAATTTATAGTCAAACTTCATAAGTTTTGGTCCATATCAACATTATTAACTCACATATGTCATTTGATCATGTTTGAATCATAATTCCTCAAGAAATTTTTTCAGATAATAAAAAGGGCAAAATGGTCAAAATTAAGGTTTTGACTAAGAAGGTGCAATTTTTGATTTTTGACCTAACAAATGATTGGTTTGAGACATGATCTAAAGGATTCAAATACTTTATTTTGACCAAATGAAATGGCTCAAAATATTTCTTTGACAGATGAATTTTCAGTCAACTAATCAAAAGTCAACTGTACATTGAAAAGTCAAACTTTGACTTTTTAGTCAAAATCAAGTGTCAAAGATCACAATTCATCAAAACATGTCAAAATATGAAACTTTTTCATCAAGAAATCAAAAAGTCAAGATTTCATTTTGAAAAGTCAAAATTTCTAAACTTAGAAATTTTCTAAGTGTTTGAAAATTTACTTTTCTTTACAACTTTGAGCCAAGTTTTCACCATGATGCAAGATGATTCAAAGGAAACTTTAAACATGAAAGTTGTAGATCTAAATGAGATCTAAAACATTTTAGAACACAACTTCTATTATAAATTCATGGATTTCAAGTTATGATTTTGTGAATACATGTTCATGAAACATGGAAACTTAGTGAAATTTTGCCCTAAAAATATTTAGGTCAGAATTTGGTACTGTTAGAAATTCATGATCATCTTTGAGAATTAGCTTAAGTTATTTACATACTCAGAATCGTGAGGAAATTTCTAAAAAGTTTGATGTTGGAAGTTTTGTGAATGGATGAGAAATGAATGAGTTACATGTTCTCTGGCTGGAGGTTGAAGATGAAGTTCATTCAGGACTTAACTTATGTTACATATTTATTGTTTTGTTTATATCAACGGATGTATAGCCACCTCAGTGGTAAAGCACACACATGTTAACCTTTGGGACCTGGGTTCGAGCCCCAGTGGTACCCTTTTGTTATTTTTCACATTTTTTCCATATTTTTTGTTTCAGCGGGCGCATGGCCCTTTTTGTTGGGCCTTCCATCTTTTTTTACTTTTCTCTAACCCCCTGTCTACTATTGCACCTGGCCCATTATTTTCTTCATTATTTCATTTTCATTTTTTTTATTTTATTTTATTTTCATTTCATATTTTCTTTTATTATTTTCATTATTATTATTATTATTATTATTATTAAAAATATAAAAAATATTATTATAATTATTTTCATACTTATTATTTTATTTATAAAAAAACAAAAAGAACAAAAACATTTTCTTAACAAATTAATTAATTAATTTTATAATAAATATTTAGACTTAGGTTTAATTATTATATTATTTTCTTGTAAATTAAAATTAATTTAGAATCTAGGTTTCTTTTTTAATTAATTAATTTTTATATTATTTTATTAAGTTAAAACCTTTTCATAAAAAAACCCTAAAAATACTTTTAACTTAATTTCTTTCTTAAATTAATTTAAATTTAATTTTTATTAATTTTAATTAATCATTTTCTTTAATTAGGTGAAAGCCCTTTCATTAAAAACAAACAAAATTATTTCTTTTTCCATTTGAATTTGTACATTATTATTTATTCAATTCTTGTACATTTATTCAATATGGTTGTAATAGTTAATTAGCTTTAATTTTCTTGCAAAATCTCCATTTGTAAATTTGTATACCCCCTCCCCTAATTATGTAATAGCTTAGTATTTTTACTTTCCGCAATTTAACGCTTTATATAAATGCTAGTAAATTAGGGTTTGTATGGAAAAGACTAAAATCAACATGTTAGCAAACCCTAATCCAAGATAAACAAGAATGTAAATCAAACACATTTTCACACTTACACCCTTAGGGTGATCCCACTTTGTTGCCTTATAAAAATGGCCATGTTATGCATGTGAGATACCTTAGCAAAAAGCAATCAAAAATACAAGATCATAGCCCCTCGATGACGCTATCAAAGTTGCCTTTCAAAATGATCTTAGTCCCTCAAAGAGAAATGCTAAGATATCTTACAACATTGCTATCATGGTTATGCGATGACCCATGCTCGTCCCTTTACATTCAAAGATAAGGCTTCTTACCAAATCAATGGTAAGATAACAATATCAAAGGAAAGGAGGAAATGAACTAAGACTTTTGAATAGGTAGATTGTTCCTAGTTTCTTGCTCAATTTCAAATCAAACACTCTTGCCTATTTTCAAAACAAAACACTTTCAAAACATTTTCCAAACATGAAACGTTTTCAAAAGATCAACACTTTGTATACGTTCTTACGAACGAGAACTATTACAACGTTTGCCAAAACGATGGCACCTTTTCAAAATACTTTCAAAAACCACACAAAGCACATTTTCAAACAAAAGAAAGTGATCTAGCAAGCAACTAAGAGCCCATAGAAAACTATGGATGAAAAGGGTGCTAACACCTTCCCTTTTCATAATCTACCCCCCGAACTCAAGAAATAATCTCAAAGGTCTTTCCTGTTCTTTTCAGCCTTTCCTTTTGGATAAAAGAAAAGTCGGTGGCGACTCTTGCTAACCACAACATTTGAGATAAAATTTAAAACACCCAAGTCAGTTCTCCCACCGTATCACACACATGTTATGGCATTTTTGCTTTATTTTCAAGCAAAGTGGAAAACCAAAATACCAATGTGTGGTACAAGCTATGTAGAGTGGTTGAATCACTTTAAACATGCTTCTTCTGAGTTTCTAGGTTGAGTGTGTGAAGAAGGAGCCATTGAGAGGCTCAAGAAGGGTTGACATTATGAAAAAGCTTGCTTTACAAGAATGGATATGTTAATTTTTGCAATTTCAACCATAAATGGTATCAAGACATGGAAAAAACATCAAATCCTTGTGTAATACACTTAGGGTATGTGTAATTACTTAATTATGGAGAGAATTAGAAGCAACATGGCCTTAAAAGTGAGATTGAGTGATAAGGTTATGAGATTTTATTATGAGTTTATCACAAAAATGGCTTATAATTTAAGTTTATCATGCCAACTTCAAGTCTTCGAATATCCTAGCTCAAAAATGATCTCTTCAAGTTCTAGGACATTTTGAAAATCTTGGAACATCCTCTATAAATTTCATGTTGTATATTTTTGAAGAATCAACTTGGAACCATGTTAAAAGTTTCCATGAAGTTAGGTCAAAATCCTGACTAAAATACTCAAAATTTCACTAAGTATTTTAGTTTCATGGACATGTCTTCATAAATTCATAACTTGAAATCCAATCATTTCTAGAAAAGTTTATGCCATAAAATTTTTTAGATCTCATTGATATATACAACTTTCATGTTGGAAGTTTCCCTTGAATCATCTTGCATCATGGTGGAAATTTGGCACAAAGTTATGAAAAAATGTTAACTTTCCAACACTTAGAAAAATTTCTAAGTCCTAGAATTTTGACTTTTCAAAGATGACTTTGACTTTTCAATTTCTTGATTAACAAACTTCATATTTTTACATCTCTTGATGAAATATTATTTTTGAAACTTGATTTTGATCAAAAAGTCAAAGTTTGACTTTTCAGTGTACAGTTGACTTTTCATCAGTTGACTGAAATTCATTTGTCAATCCAATGATCTTGAGAGGTCATTTGAACCATACAATTAGGTCAAGATGGTGCATTTGAATCCTTGAGATCATGTCTTAAACCAATAAGTCATTTTCTTGATCAAAAGTTAAGAATTGAGCCTTCTCAATTAAAATCCTAATTTTGACCATTTTGCCCTTTTGGTGTTCTGATCAAATTTCTTTGAGGAATTATGATCCAACTTGATCAATTGACATATATGAGTTCATAATATTGATATGGATAAAAAATTATGAAGTTTGACTGCAAATTGACCACAGTTGACCTTTTCCCTAATATAGTTGATTTTAGGTCAATTGATAAACTGACTGAGCAAAAATGTGATCCAAAGCTTGAACTTGACATGACCAATATTGGGGATCCAAAATGATCCATGAAAGTCATATAAGGCATTATAAGTTAAATTATCTTTATGCAATCTCAAACCCTAATTTTGAGTTGTCAGAGTTGGAGGAGGTGTCTTGAGCTGATCAAACCTTGTGTAGTCTTGAATCAATGGAGATCTTATGAGAGATTTCTTGAGAAATGAGAGGGAAAATTTTGGGGGTACAACAACCACCATAGGTAACAAATCCTTTATTTTTCGCCACAAAGTCAAAAAATAGGGAGATGTCGTCCGTCATATGTCTTGAGCACCCAGTGTCGAGAAACCATCTTTTCTCCATAGTCTCAAGACATTCCACCTACAAGTTTAAACAAGGTAAGTAGGTACCCAAATTTTATTGGATCCTTGTGTGTGAATGATGCTTGAGTTTCATTTTGGTAACCATTTGAAAATGCCTCGAGGAACCAAAAATCTCCTAAATCGACATTTGCTAATGGTGTGTCCCCTTTTGCAACAATATAAACATGTTAGAGTTTTGGGTAAGTTACTTTTTCTTGGAGGATATTTTATTTCATAAGTGTATTTTTTATATGGATTTATCATACTACTTCTGAAATTAGATCTATCAATGCTAAAAGTAATTTTGGGTTGTAAAGCCTTGTCAAGTTTTGCTTTAAGAGTTTTTACTTTTTTCCCCAGCTGTAGCAAGTTTCACATCTAGCCCAATCATGCCAAGAAAGCTTATCATCTTTGCAATTAGTTTTGATTTTCTCTACCATGGATGTCTTGAGAGCTTCCAATTCTTTTTTGGATTTGGACACTTTATGCTCAAGGTACGAAACTTTCTTCTTCTTTGGGGCTAATCGTTTAAAAGCTTCCTTAGCTTCATTTTGTAGAGAATCAAAAGCTCTTTTCAATTCTATGTGAGACATTTTATTAATGTAGTTATATTTAGAGTGAGTTACATTGCTTTTCTTCTTTTGATGAGCCATGAGGCAAAGGTTGATTGTTTCTTCTTCGTCACTAGATTCACTTTTACTTGAGGCTTCACTATCACTATCACAAGCAATGTATGCTCTTTTAGCTTTGTTAGGTCTCTTTTGAAATTTGTCTTTTCCTTTGTCTTTCTTGAGAAACGGGCATTCTGGTTTGTGGTGGTCGGGTTTTCCGCAGTTGAAACATGATCCTCTTGATTTAGATTTTTTACCTTTATCTTGTCTTGAAGGTTTTGATTGGTTTCTATAGTTGATGAGATTTTTGTTCGAGTGTTGGACTTTATTATTTCGGAGGTATATGTGATATTTTCTCACAAACAGCCCCATGTCTTCACTTGAGATTTCATCTTCATCACTAGAATCACTCACACAAGAGTTATTGGTGGAGGACTTTGAGCTTGAAGCCTTTAATGCGACAGACTTCTTTTTAATGTCTTTTGGTATTTCCTTATTTTCCTTTTTCTCATGCTTATTGAGATTGATGAGCTCTTGCTCATGCTCTTTAAGCTTTCCAAACAATGTTGTTATGTCGAGTGTAGCTAGATTGTTTTCTTCCTTGATTTCTATAACTTTAGGCTTTCATTCCCTATTAATACATCTTAAAATTTTGTTAGTAGCAACAACATTGGGAGTAAAATGACCAAGAGTGTGTAAGTAATTTATTATATGAGAAAATCTCTTTTGCATATCAGCAATGGTTTCACCATGTTTCATGTGAAAGAGATCAAACTCTTGAGTTAATGTATTGATTCTAGCAAGTTTAACATCATTTGTCCCTTCATGGACAATTTGTAGAGCATCCCACATTGCTTTAGCAGTCGCACAATGTGATACTCTAAAATATTAATCAACACCTAAAGAAGCAATAAGCATATTTCTATCTTTCCAATCATAGCTATACTTTTTCTCATCTTCCTCATTCCATAGTGCTTCCGATTTTGGTATGGTAATGTTATCCTCATTGATCATGGTTATTTTCATAGGACCATCCTTGATAACTTTCCATATCTTTCTATTAACAGAGTTAATATGCACACGCACACAATCTTTCCAATAGCTATAGTTTTCACTGGTGAAAACAGGAACTCTCGTATAAGCCCCTTTTGTATCGTTCTCCATTTTCTACAAAGTAATATGTGAAGCACCAGATGAACTGGTGCTATGATACCACTTGTTAGATAATGTGATCGATCTAGAAGGGGGGTTGAATAGATCGTTTAAAATAATTTATGCTTTTTAAATTTGTTTTCATAAAAATATGCGAAATCTTCTTGGAATCTCCAATCGTCTAAACAATCCTCTATTGAAAAGATCAGATATATGAAACCGTATGGGATATAGTGACAGAATAAGAATCAATGTGTTTTACTCAATTAATCAATTACTTATGCACTCTCAATGATTACTAATTAGTACCAATGAGTTGAATGAGATAATATTAACCACAATCAATAATTTTGTGGATTAGTCAATTTGTCAAACACCTTGTGAGCAAAGTACCTTAGGTTTGGTTTTACAAAATTGTAGTGGTAAGTTTTCTTAGGTATCAATCAAAAGGATTGTTACCAATATTTTGAAATGAACTTAACACACTACCATTTCAGTAAGTGTAGATTTGACAAATTAATTTTTGCACAGTTTAGTAATCAAGTATAGAGATGAAGAAAAATCAGAAGAACACACGATTTGTTAAGGTTGTTCCCCTTGTCGTCCTCGCGTAGGGAACGTCTGCCCCAATTCTAGAATCTAGAATTGAGATATTTGATATTAAGTTGAAAATGATACAAGAGAAGAGATAGTTCACAATACAAATAAACCAGTGTTGCTGATGTAACTGTCTTCTTCCCTTTCCTTGGTTTGAGCAAAACCAAGTGCCAAATTCTTCGAACAAACCTCCGGTTACCGCTACTTGATTAAGCAAATCCACCATTTCTTAATCCTTTCACTCTGCTGATTTCAATTGCAAGCAATTTGACCCCAAATCTATCTTCACAATCCTCCGGTTACCGCTACTTAATTAAACAAACCCACCGTTTCTTAATCCTTTCACTCGGCTGAATTCAATGAAGCAAAGACTTGTGAAAAAACCCCGAACCAATAGGAATCTTGGAGGAGAAAATCCAAATGATTTTATTCAAGAACAACCCACAATTGCTCAACCCAAATCTGAATTGAATCCTTGATTTGAACGTTATCACCACAACACTTTTCTTGAATCAACAACCATGATTATGTGTAGATGTTGATTTTTGAGAAGATAGGATGAAGATGATGAGCACTATGTGTATCTTTCACTAGTTCTTGTTTACTCCAAATAATGAGGCATGATGAATATATATATATATATATATATATATATATATATATATATATATATATATATATATATATATATATATATATATATATATATATATATATATATATATATATATATATATATATATATATATATATATATATATATATATATATATATATATATATATTACCTAAGATTCACAAACATAGAAAAAAATTAGTTGAGGCCAGCGAGCAGTCGATTCAACCAGAAGCAGAGGTCGGTGTGACACAACCCGCACCTACAGAGAAAACTGTTTTGAAGTGTAATGCATCGACCGCTTCAAGAATTGCGTCGACGCAAACTTTAAGTATTCTGATTCCCAAGTTGATTTGACCGGAAGGGTCGACGCGATACATCCAGCAGTCAGAGAGAATTGCATTTTGAAGAGCAGTGCGTCGACCGCTTCAGGGCTTGCGTCGACGTAAACTTTGAGTGTTTTGATTTCCAGTTTGAGTCGACCGGAAAGGTCGACCTGACACATCCAAGACTTGATTGAAGATGATGAGTCGACCGCACCTATATTTGAGTCGACGCACAGGTTGAATTTTCTCAAAAATACTTGTTTCTGGAGATCTTTATTTTAATACTTTCATTGCAAGATTGTTCATAGAGCCAATCAAAATAGAGAGAGATTAATAATCGTTTTGATATCATTAAAATGCTTATAGAGGGACTTTTCTCTCACACATAAGATCCATTGCTTTGAAGGTCATGTGGCAACTGTTTGTTTTCTTCTTCCTCGCTCAAAGGAAAATATCCAGGTTAAATACTTTTTATCGCCACTCTTCACATTGTGGGTGTTGTTCATTTGATTGACATTAAATTCTTGCAATTTCTGTTTTCTACACCGGCCGACGGGAAAGTTAGGGCTTGGATGTATGATGGAAAGAGTTTCCATCTGGAGTACGACACTCTTGAAAAGTGTTCCACCACATTGATTTATAGTGCTGATGGAACTAGGTAAGAAAATTAGAAATACTCAAGATTATACTTTTTATTTTGGTTTAACTTTATTTAAGACGAAGGTAACTTCTTAGTTTAGTGGAATGAAAATGACAGATTAGTAAAACGAACATATTTTGGACTTACAAACAAAGTTATCAGGACATTGCAATTAGATACTGCAAAGAATCATTTTCTAGCTGCTGGGTCAGACAACCAGATTAAGTTTTGGGATGTGGATAGTACCAATGTTATGACTAAAATAAATGCTAACAGCGATATTCGGATGCACATCTTGTGAAAACTATTTGACATGGTTGATGCCTTGCGCCAGAATATTCTTGGCTTGAAGTTCAATATGCAAAAAAATCTGCTTGTTGTTAGTACAACATATGAAGGTGTTAAATTCTTGGTAACACAAACAGCTTCAAATCCACGAGGGGTGTTCATGCTACTGATCCAAAGGTCTGTATCTATTTTAATTCGGTAGCATGATTAAAGTTTTGTTTTGATAAACAATTTAGTTAAGCGCTTATAACATAAATACTTAGTTTAATCAAGTAAATTAAGGTGTTCATTGATTAGGAACCTTTAGTTTATCACATAATTATGTGTTTAGTTGATTCATTTTGTTATTTATCTATTCTAGGGAGGAGTACATGTTATTATATCTAGAAGCATGGAGAAAAACATAAGCTTTGAAATCGTTCACTCTCTTTAGTGTCAAATAGTTACTATGCCGAAGAGAGTTGTTCCGATTAAGAAGGTATTCCATGCATAATTTTCCATTTAAAAGAAAGATTTTTCAATAATATATTTTTGTTTTTCCATCAATAATTTCATGATCGTAAATTTTTTCAACAGATATAGGAATGATTTCTAGGAGCTACCAAATTCAGTAGAAGAAAAAAATATCCCCAAAATAGCAACATAAGTATCACATATTCATGCGATACAAAAGTTGAAGTTTGAACTAGAGCAAGAAGGAGATAAATTGGCAAATATTCAACTACAATTCCACATTATTTTTTCGCATTGAAATATCTTGATTGAATCACCATTTGTATGTTCGAATAGAAACTGATAATAAATCTAATTCTTTCTCCACTATCAGATGAATATAAATTGAACAACTCTTTCCAAGAGGAGCTTAAATTATTAAAATTTGAAGGACAAAGTAAGTTCATATAATCATAGATGCAACACATTTATTTTATAACACTTGGAGTATATAGTTTATAATGTGAGATCATTAATTACATTAAGACTTAAGACTTGATAATCATTTTCTTCTTTCTTGATTGTATAATTTTGCTGTTAAATTTATGTTTATATAGATGTATTCTGTTCACATCTGGATTAGTTTGCAGGGGAGAAAAATACTGGGGATGGAAAAATATAATGTTGAAAGTTTGACTTTTGAAGTCTCACCAGTTCCAAATTGACTTTTGAAGTTTTACTTTAGCGTCGGTCATCCCTCGCTAAACATGATTTGTTTACTATTAAAGTTTGACTTTGGTGTGGGTTAGGCCCACGCTACTGAATTTTGTTGATTTTAAAGTTTAACATTAGCGTGGGTCAGCCCACGCTAAACATAATTTGAAGATTGACTTTAGCGTGGGTCAGACTCACGCTATTTAATTTTGTTGCTTTTGAAGTTTAACATTAGCGTGGGTCGTCCCATGCTAAATAAAATTTGTTAACCTTTGAAGTTTAATTTTAGTGTGGGTCTAGTCCATGTTATCAAAAATTGTTAAGTTTTGACATTTAGCTTTAGCGTGGGTTAGACCCAAGCTATTAAATTTTGTTGACTTTTGAAATTTGACTTTAACGTCGGATTGCTTCCGCTAAATATGTTTTTGTTGACTTTCAATGTTTCGGTTTTTAGTGTAGGCCTCAGCTTAGCCTTGGCTAGCCAAAGCTATTTTAGATACGACTCTTTTTAAACGAGGCTAACTTGTTACCTTCGATCTCTTTAGCATGCTCGACACGAACGCTACGTCGACGCTAAATCTAATATTGGGTCATTTTTATTGCTTCTTGTGTCGGGAAATGACATATACTAATTTTTTTTCTAATAGTATCGGGAATCTAACAAATCAAATATATATAATTCAAATTCATTTTATTTAATTAATAGTGTAGTTTTTTTCTCAAATTCAACTTATTTGATTTATAAATTAAATTCAATGATTTAGTTGTTTGGTCGAATTTCGAATTATATTCAAACTAATTTGATTCTTTTACAACATAACATCTAATAACTACTTACAAGAAAACCTAATAATTAACTCATAAAATAGGGGAAGTTTAAAAAAAGCATAATATGTACGATACTTGCAATTTAAAAAAAAAGAAATCAGGTTAAATTGAACTCTCTCTCAAAAGGGGAAGCCCCATTCCCAATTTCGACATTGAATTTCACTTCGTAAAGGGGTATTTGTCTTTGTCTTTGTGTTTTGGTTGAACTGAAAATGGTAATGCTGGGAAAGAGACAAGCTTATGGGCCTTGGTGTTTAAATATAAGAAGACACGTCTATCATAAATTGAGACCTTGACATTGTCGGGAGAACTCACATGCATCACGACATGGTTTCTTCTCCAGATTCATACACACATTAATAAATACTACATTATCATAATTAATTTGTTCTTTTAGACATGCATAAATAGAGAGTAGTGTTGATAACACTTTATGTTAGTGTGACCATTTCTGGAATCACATTAATTTTATTCAATAAAAATATAAATTGGAAAGAGACCATTATAAATAAAAAAAGACATGAATAAATAAAATATTGGAGGAGTATATAATTATGTGCTATACTAATTTGTTTATGTTCACATGCACTCCAAGGTCTAAAGGTATGCAGTCCGAGCAGAAGATTGTTGGGCATTTTTCCACGTGTCTGCCAGGGAGATGTTGCCCACGTGTCCATATCGTCATCGTAACTGTTCTCTGGGTATCACGAGTCCAACACCTCTTCTCTCAGAGCAGTTGACTAGGGAGGATGTCACGTGCTAGACTCCAAACGCACGTAAACCCCGACAGTCTTCATTGTTGGGCCTCATCGTGGTCAAATATTGAAGATCTTGGCTCAACGTTGGAGGCTATAAATACCCTCTCACTTGAGAGGGTCAGATATTGTTTCATTCACACTCCCATACTCACTTACTTTCATAAGCTCTGAACCTCATTTTGTCATCGAAGTGTCTTGTAGGTACACCCCACTTCACCTTCTACTGTTGCTCGATTCAAAGCTTGAAGGCTTTGACAATTTCTCCTGGTCAGGTACGATCAGTGGCGCCGTCTGTGGGAAAATAGCTTCCCCGTCTCCATCTCAAGGCTAAAGCAACTCTATCAAACTTTGTGATTGTCATGACCGACTAAGCTATCAACACCATCCAAAACGCCCATCTCGTCGACCTCAACAACAACGTCGGCGACAACCTTGGTAACAACAACGTCGGGAACGACGTCGATATGGCCGGTCTCGAGCAAAACTATAGAGACGGGTTGACTGCCTCTTCATCATGCCACTCTCGACCGCACGAAGATGTCCATCTCCTCCAGAACTATGAACCAAATGCTTTCCATGAGGTCTCCGTCCCTGCGGACGCTGATGCCAAGACCATGGCTTTGTTCGCGCCTATCAACCAAACAAACTACTTGGTTTTCTTGCAGGGTGAGCGACTAAGGGTGCTCGAACAGACTCGTCGGGCCCCCAGAAGATACAGGAGACCTGACACTCCTCCTCCCCGTCATAATGAAGACCGTCCTCAGTCTCCCCCATGGAAACACAGACGGGACAAATCGCGAAGCCTTTCCCCCCGACGAACTGGCCGAGGCTCCGCGTTGGAGAGAATGTTGCCCGAAACCACCGGGAGACACGACCAGCACACCCCCCGCACAGGGAACGACGATCCCTTGAAAACAGAAACAGGGGAAACAGTGAAACGCAACCTCGACCAAGGGATCCTCCCCGTAGCCAAGGTCGTCACCACGACCACCATTACAACTGGTCCCCCTCACGCTCCCCGTATAGAAGCGACGAAGACGACCCCCACAGTCTATTATCCCAAGCAATCATGGAGGCACCCATTCCTAGGGGAATGGAGAAATCTCCCCAACTGAAGGAATACGACGGCATTGTGGATCCGGTCGACCATATCGACAGGTTCGAGGCAATGCTCTAGTAACATAAACTCGGGGGGCCAATCAAGTGTCGATTGTTCCCCACGACCTTGAGAAAAAATGAAATGGAGTGGTACAAGAATCTCATCCCAGGGTCGATCACCTCCTGGAGAAACCTTTTAACCAGTTTATCATCTCATTCACTGCATCTCGTCGACATCCGAAGACTGAGGCTGCCCTTGAAGCTATCTTGCAGAGAAGCGACGAGACCCTTAGGGAATACATCGGTCGGTTCAACCACGAGGCCATTCAGGTCTTGTGCACTGATCACATGAAAAGGTACCTGCTCGAGAGAGGACTCCTCCCAGACACTGAGTTCAGAAAGGCTGTCAGCATTGAGCCACCCCGGTCTTTCGACGCTCTCCTCGAAAAATCCAGGACCTGCATGGACTACGAGGAGAAGGAAGAAGCCAACAGAGCCCACAACTCAAGAAATCGCAGAAAAGCCAACACCCCGCGACACAAGGATGCGGTCCCTTCTTGAAGAACGGGCGAGAAGAGAAGGGATTATAAATCGCACGATCCCCCGAGCACAGGGGACCAGCAGGGTGCTTTACAGAGTACACTCTGTTGGTTGCTTCTCGCAAGTGCATATTGGCAAAGTGCTCCAATACCGATTTCAAGGACGGTGGCGTCAGACATCCTCGACCTCTTCCTGTGAAGCCTGAGGATGACATGACAAAATACTGTCAGTACCAATGGAGTCACGGGCACCTGACAGAAGACCGCGTCCACCTCAAGGATACCATTGAGACCCTTATCACGGGTGGAAGACTCGGGAAGTACCAACGCAATGATGCCCTTCGCCGAGACACCCGTGAGGTGAAAGAAGTCGAGGAAGAAACCCGACCATCAGACGAGTTAGGCCCCATACAGATAGCTTTCTTTGTAACAAGTCCGAAGGACTTCCACGTCCCCGATAGCTACGAGGATGAACCCTTGTCGACGCATAGAAGATGGGAGAAATTCCCCTCTATCAGGATCATAACTGGAGGGGTATTCAACGACATCTCCGTAAACTCCGCGAAGAGGAAGCTCGACGAGTTGGTGGATACTACCCCAGCTCAAGCGGTGACACTCGAGAGGTTAAAAGTAAAATATGAACGGATCCATTTCTACCTGGAGGAGTTTCCCGGCGGGACCTCTAACTCGAGCATCCCATTTCTAGCAAGGGAAAGGATGGCTAATTTTGATGTACACCATATTCTGGTCGAGGAGGGGAGTTCGCTCGATGTCTTGTATGTTGTACCCCAAAATTTTACCTCTCATATTTCTCAAAACATTGCAAGAAAAATATCCAAGTGGCTCAAGATTGCTCAAAAGTTGGACAGTCAAGCTATCTCCTAAGGCAGTCAACCCCAAATTAGGGTTTTGTGTTGCATCAATATTTTTTAGTCCAGATGACTTCAAGTGCTCCCCAATGTACTAATATGTTCTCAAGGTCATCCATGTCAAATTTCAAGCCTTGCAGAGGAAGTTTGCTCAGTCAATTGCTCAAAGGGTCCAAAAATCGACTGTGCTAGGGCAAAAGTCAACTGTGACCTATAAACAGTAAAACTTCAAGATTTTTTGTCAACATTCTCATTTTGAAGGATATTTCATCATTTGATCAAGGATTGATCATGATTCATCAAGGATTGCTCAAAATTCATCAAGACTCAAAAGTTGCTAAATTAGGGTTTTATAGGAAAAGTCAACTAAACTTTGAACAAGCATAACTTACTAATACTTTATGAGAAATGACCCATCAAAAGCTCATTTTGACGAGGATTCAATTTCCTACAATCCATCTTCATACCCCAAGATCAGAAAATGCACTGACAAGAAGTTATAAATTTGGACATTATAGGTTATTTTTGAAAGTCAACAAAAACACATTTATTTCCAAAGCTTATAACTTGAGCATGGAATATCAAAATGATATGATACCAAAAGGATTGGTTAGAGGACATCTCAATCTTTCTAAAAAGTCCAAGAACACTTCCAAAAGTTCAAAATTGAAGAAGTTATACATTTTTGAAGTTGGGAATTTTTGCAAAATTGCCAAAATTCAACTATCCCCAAAACTTCAAATTTTGTCAAATGGGCCCATTCTTTTCCACTTGAATTGAACTTGCCACATTGCACACGTGTCCTAGCTTCAACCTTGTGTCCATTTATCAATTTTATTATTTTATTTGATTTTTTATTGAATTATTTCATTTTAAATCAATTTAAATCAAATAAAATCCCAAAACTTGATTACATGAGATCTTTTTCTATTTTTGGGACTTAATCATCATCAATATCATCATCAAACTCTTATCAAGCATTCCATGTGCAAAAAGATTGGATTTTTGACAAATTAGACAAGCTTTCAATGGTGGATCAAATCAAATCTCATGGCATTGATGTGTAAGGATTCAATCCACAAATGTTAACATAGTACATCCCAAATTACATATACAAGTCAAAGCACACGAAATTAGGGGTTGGAGGCTGCAAGAACACTCCGAACCAAACTTGGAAAAAGTAACAAAAAGTTGAAAACCAAAATCGTGTCTAGAGGCAATTTCAAAAGCAAAGCTTGACACCAATAGATTGTTGGAGGTCCACTAAAGCAGAACCAATCCCTAGCAAGCTCTCATACACACCAAAACGCGCTGTAAGTGTCACGTATCTCAGCCCTGTTTTCAAAACCTTAACTCTCTATTCTTGCATCTTTCTGGCAAATCTTTGATATATTTGTGACTCTCATGAGATTTCTAAGCTTTTGGCAATATTTGGTTTCATTTATATGGACTGTAATCTCATAATAGCATGGTTAGGGTTTCGTGTTAGATTTTAGGGATTTGCATTTCAAGTGAAATTGAATCTCGTGATGGACATGGTTGCACTCAGGAGAGAGAGACGAACCTAACCATGTCTTTGGGGGTCGTTTTCATGGCCCATAATTGATTTTGGGATTGACCTACGAATTTAGCTGCGGATCTAAATCCGCAGGTAAAGTTACAGGGAGTGAGGAAGAAGACGATGGCGTGTCGTCTCCTTAGTGGCTGGTTCAAACTTAGCGTGCTTTATTTTTTGTTTCTGGCATATTAATTCGTTTTCCTTTATTTTTATTGTTTTGTATACATTAACAATTGAAACAAAGTGGCTGAGTGGCAAACGCGTGCATCCAATGACCAACAGGACCTGGGTTCGAATCCCAGGTCCCCCATATGCTTTGTTATAATTTTTCAACAGGTTATCACATGCAAATCAAGCGTTGTAGCACACCATACTCCCTCACTCAAGCACTTGCCAGATGGCCCCAGGCCAGATCTGGTGATCCAGAATGAGAGCCTACCATGGGACCAAGTCAACGGGCGCATATGGAATCCAGAAAGTCAGCCAGGCCAGCGCCTAATGGGCCATGAATTTTCTATTCCAAACCTCTAAATCAGGCCCACACCCCTAACTCTTTCTATTTCTTTTCTTTTTTATGTTAATTGTTTGTTTTATTATATTTTATTATCCACTAACCAATCAAATCTTTTTCTTAATAAAATTAAAACCAAAAAATATTTTCTTTATTAAATTAAATTTCAGTATTTTATTTTTTGTTAACAATATTAATTTATTAATTTAGACCATTAATTAGGAATAACTTTAATATATTTTGTCAATAATTAAAATTAACTTAGACATAATTAGGTTTTTATTAACATTGATCAATTTTATTTTTCTTTCTTAAAATACCCAAAAACCAAAAATATTTATTTTTATTAATTAGTTTAATTAATTTAATTTAATAATTAATTTAGGATAGTTTATTTCTTAAAAATTCAAAAATAACCAAAATCTTTTA
Source organism: Vicia faba (assembly GCA_948472305.1). NCBI lineage: Eukaryota > Viridiplantae > Streptophyta > Magnoliopsida > Fabales > Fabaceae > Vicia > Vicia faba. The sequence goes on along the minus strand of OX451740.1, from coordinate 531,967,631 downwards.
TTTAATAACAAAGGGTCAAAACCCTAGAACTCGTACTCGATTTAATTTCCCGCACGCGATCCATTTTATTCAATATTGTATTTGTTTCCGGAATGTAATAGATAATTAGGACTATTTTTATCGCTTTATTTATTTTCCGCATTTAAATTTCAAAGGGTTATTTTTGGCGATGCAAATACCCGACGCCTTGTAATAGTTAGTTAAATTTCCGTAATTTATTTTCCGCAAAATATAACTGCTAGATGTTTGATAATAGGGATGCATGACAAGAATGAATGTTTAAACCTAAAATCAACATAGATAACCATTGACATGTACAAAGACAAAATAACTGAAAACAACACACTCGCACATACGCACTCTTAGGGTACACCCCACTTGGTTGCCTTCGTACGCGGTCATTGAGTATAGGTCACTTTAGAGGTCGCCCTCTTGTCCAAAGATCATAGTCGCCTCGAAACGGTTGCCTCGGATATTGTTGCCTCAAAACAAATGATCTAAGACATTAGGGTTACCGCTAAGGCGTCCTAACATTGCTTTGGTGACCGTAAGTCCCTAAATTCGAATTGAACCTTAAACTCCAACGACGATGCTACCTACTCATCAATAGTGGGATAGCATTGTCTAAAGGACATTAGCATAGAACGATTCCTTTTTTTTCGAGTAGGTAGATGGTTCTTAGATACTTGCTCTTTCAAAACAAAAACAAAATTTTCACACTTACACTCCTTTTCAAACAAAAACTTTTTCAAACCCACAAGCACAAAGGAAGAAATATTTTGAAAACAATTGAGCAAGTACCTAAGAGCCTGTGGATAACCATGGATAGAAAGGGTGCTAACACCTTCCCTTTCTATAATCTACCCCCCGAACCCGAGAAATATCTCGAAAAAGGAATTTTTCTGTGCTTTTTTCCTTTCCTTGCTGGATAAAATAAAAGACGGTGGCGACTCTTGCTTACCGCGACATTTTACGAAAACAAACGCAAAACGCAAACCAGCATTCCAAAAACAGTCAGTTCTTCCCACCGTATCACAGAACTGGCGAATCTGCTGGGGACGCTTAATAAGTGGGGTGTACCTTAGGATTAGATCATTGTGTTTTCAATTGTTTGCTTTGTATGATTTATCTTTGTGGGCTTGAATCAGAGTTACTATAGATCCTAACCCGGATCTGGGGATACCCTTTAAGTAAGTAGCAATAAACTGTGAGGGAACTGTACGGCGTAGACCGATACAGTTGAAACAGTAGCTACGTTGGTGTGGCACTTTAGTATGTATCGATATCCCTTGTGTTGGAACGAGGAATATATGGGTCTGCTAAGGGGTCATTAAGCACCAACTGACCTTAGAACCTTTAAATTGACCAACTTGGCAATAGAACAGTAGCAATATGCTACACTCATTGAGACTAAACTCTCGTGATGATTCCGGTCGCAAGAAAAGGTTGCTAAACTGGAATTATGACCGATTGAGGGTAGTCAGTGATATTGCGATCCTTTACAACCCGATTACTATTTTTAGGACACGTTTGAACCAACTAAACTAAAACAGGGTAGTACCTAAGCTCCTTGCCAGCCTGAAATCTAATGGCTCTCTGTGACTTGTGTGCCTTCACCATGTTTGCTATTTGTGGATACTTGTGGTGTGCTTTCTATCATGACATCATGACATCATAACATTGCATACATCTTGCATTGGACTAACCTATTTCAAAGACAGGAGGGATTCATCTTTGTTCTGTTTTGTAGGTCATGGCACCCATGCGTAAGAAAACCATCCGGATCAACTTTGTCCAGGTTCCCACTATGCTTAAGGAATTGGTTGCAAAAATGTCTGATACTACCTCCTTCACCAGAAGACATGGGCATCTTCTTAGTTTGGTCACCTCCAAATTGGACGAGCAGATGATGAGTGTCCTAGTCCAGTTCTATGACCCACTGTACCATTGCTTCACTTTTCAGGACTACCAGTTAGTCCCTACCTTGGAAGAGTTCTCTGATCTGCTCGGTATCTCTATTCTGGAATAGACCCCGTTTACAGGTTGGGAGAAGATCCTTAGGCCGTAAGAGATTGCTTCAGCCCTTCATCTGACAAAGACTGAGGTAATGGATAATTGGGAAACTAGAAGTGGAGCAAATGGCTTTTTGACTAAGTTCTTGGTTGGTAAGGCTAATCATTTCTGGGATAGTCTAGACTTCAAGGCATTCGAAGATATTCTGGATCTTTTGATATATGGCTTGGTATTGTTTCCTAACTCTGACTCCTTTGTTGATGTGAATGCGGTAAAAATCTTCATCTCTGGTAATCCTGTACCCACTCACTTGAGTGACATTCTTCATCAGCTTTATGCCCGTACTGCTCGGAAGCGGGGAACCTTGATGTGTTGTGCTCCATTATTGGCAAGGTGGTTTATTTCACACCTTCCCAAGTCAGTTTTGAAGAACAAAGAAGGCATGGGTTGGGCTTATAGGGTTATGTCTCTCTCTCACAATGACATCATTTGGACTATTAAGGGTATGGACGAGGTGGCCGTTATTGATCGCTGTGGGGAGTACCCCAATGTTCCACTGATAGGAACCCGTGGAGGAATTACTTACAATCCATGCCTGGCCTTACGTCAGTTTTGGCGAGCCAGAAGGGAAGGACCTCATGAGCTGCTAATGCCTAATATAATCTTTGATTTTCAAGGGGATAGTGACGAGCAACGCCGCAGATTCATAAGGGCTTGAGATAGAGTTCACAGATCTGATCCACACGAGCTGGGCCCAAAGACTTCACTTCCGATGGAGCCATATCTCCGATGGGTTCACATACGTGCCCAAAAGCTGAGAATGCCCTATGAAGCCGTCTTGCCTATTATTGTTGAAGTTGCTGATGAAGAGGGGGGTCTTCCTACCATCCTCTACCCTTACATGCCTACTGACATTGGGGCATTGAAGAGGTCCTGGATGCAGCTAAGAGAAGAGAGGGATACTTACCGAGAAAAGTATCACGAGCAAGGGTTCCAAGACTTCATCGTTAAGCTTGGCACCAAACAACACTTCACTTCAGTCGAACACCCTCAAACAAACGGGCAGGAAGAGGCTGCAATCAGAGTCATCTTATGAGGACTCAAATGTAGGCTGGGCGAAGCCAAAAGGGGGTGGGTTGAAGACCTACATAGCATCCTATGGGCATACCGAACAACACCATACTCAATGACCGGTGAGACCCCATTTCGGCTAACCTATGGTACGAAGGCAGTCATCCCCGTGGAGATCATGGAGCCATCCAAGTGAACTGAAGTCCCTCTCGATGAGGAATTAAACGAAGAGGCCCTAAGAGAAGAGCTCAACCTAGTCGAGGAAATCCAATGAGGGGCAATTTTTCGCGAAGCCACACTGAAAGAGAAGGTAGCCCTTCACCATGACAACAAAGTCATAAAACGCGAGCTCTGGGCCGGCATCCTAGTCTTGTGGAGGAATTAGAAAGACTCCCGTTAGGGGAAGCTGGCCGCGAACTAGGGAGGACCGTACCACATCCATAGGGCTACGTGCACTAGGGCATACTACCTCGAACACTTAAATGGAGAACAGCTGCCTCGACCATGGAACGCTACAAAATTGAAACAGTATTACGACTAAGTTCTTGTCAAAGCGACGGGCATTAGCAGTTGATTGGGCCTCTCTAACAAACGACAGGACAACGCTCGGCTGAGGAGGCATGTTGAGGTATGAGCATAGCCTCCAAACATCAACAAAAGGCAGATTTTATTCATTTCTCGAGCATAACGTTATCCCGATAGGGACACCTCGATCGAGCTCTGCTGTTGAAGTATCCAACTGGTAGAACACCCAGCTCGCGATGGGAAGTTCACGACACGAAGTCAAGATTCTTACGGAAATCTTGAGTTATTCTCGTGGATTCCTAGACCGCCTCCTCGATACATCACAACATGTTTCGACCACGACCAAGGTCGAGCAAAAATCTCCAGTCATAGAAACATCGACTTTCATGAAATAAACAAGTCGAGCACAACGACAAGCAAGTATTTAACAAACATCAACGAGGGCATAAAGGCAAAATAAAAGAATTTATAAAGCTGACCATGAAGGCAGACGATGTTTAAATAATTACAAAATTTATAGGCACGCATGCCACAAATCCAAACTAAAATAAAAGCGGGCACACAAGCCTGAAAACATATTAGATCTCATCCTCCCCATCACTATCCCCCACGGGACTGTTATCGGGGGGATAAAAGATTTTTCCATTAACCACCTGATTGAATGACCCTGCACCTTCAACCACTAATTCGATCCCCGGGTTCAATACCTTGAGATGCTTCACGGCTGTGTTAAAGCCATAACCGGGGGGATCCACGACATCCTGCTCGAGCACACAGATGCGCGCGATTAGGTCTCCCCTGGTCGTGAGGGCCTTCTCCGCGCCAGTCTCGTCATCAGCGAGCCCCACAAACCCCTCCAACTATTTTACTTTGACGGACAACCGCTTGTTCTCTTTAGTCGCGACATCCATCTGAGGCCGCAACTTATTCAAATCTTTAAGGAGTTGAACCTGGGATTCATATCTTGTTTCATGGTTGAGGATGCCGCCGTTCAGCTTTTCATTGATCCCTTATAGCTTATGGATCTGGGCATACGCTTTGTCAAGGGAAACCTGATACCCCTCCGCCTCATCATTCACCATCAAATCCGTTTCGATCACCCTCATCACGGCGGCCACGTCCTCCGACAATTTTTTTCTTCGAGTTCCCTTGTCTTCAAACAAGATCACTTTCCTTTCTTCCTCGTGGATACCTAGAGATCTCTCCCTACTAAAAATATCACGATTGAGATAACAAGGAGGCAACACAAAAACTCCCTCATCCCTCTTATCACTTCCAGGCACAACACGCTCGGTATCCTGCACACGCTTCTTTTTACCGGTGGCTCGGGTGGAGGAACCTGGGTCTTTGAGGAAGAAGGGGAATCACTCAATCGGGAAAAAGATTTGGCATGCTTCTGAAGTTGAGCGACCCTATTCTTGGGCCTCGAAGTGGAAGCGTTCTCGGGCCTCAACTTCAGTAGACGCTCAGAAAAGGAAGTCATCCAACTTGCAATCAAAAGGAAACTATCAGTCATGGGCCAAACAAAGATGATATCACAGGCATGTCTACTGCATAAAAGCAAAACATATAAAGATATGGTCACAACCATATACCCTACCTAAAAGCCTTAAATCCTCCTCGTGTGAAGAACAGTCGAGCAAAACTTTCGTATTAATCTATCCATTAACGAGGAGAAACTCCCCTATATCATTAAAGAGGGGGTTGTTGTTCACGTCCACGCACCTCGTCGGTGAGAACTTCTTAACATAAGATGCCAACTTCTCATATGAGAGCTGACCATGGGCATCTAAGTCCTCAGGTTTCACCGCATAGTACTCGGGCTTTTGCTCGAAATGCTTCCACTGCCATTCAAGTGGAAATCTGGCCTCCAACCGGACTAATGGTCGACCTTCCTCCATCTCTTCCGAGAGGTCGTACAAGAAAGTTATGTCTGTTTCCGTGATAGGCTTCATGATGAAGTACCTCTCTTTGAAATGGCGAACATATTCTAGATATGGCCGGAAAAGTTTCTAAAAGACACACATGCTTTCCCCCCTCCACTGGACTGCCTTTGCAAGTGGAATATGTAGAAAGAGAGGGGCACTGTGGTGCCTATTTGAAGATACTGATAGACGATCTTGAATGCCCGCATGAAAGCGCATTCAGGTGAAGATGAGAAGATGCCAATTGTAACAATTGGAAAACCCCCACTTGGAAGTCATTAAATGGAAAACGCATCCCCGCCTCCTTGAAAGCAAATTAATACATAGGTGTTGTACCCCAAAATTTTACCTCTCATTTCTCAAATAATCTCCCACAAGATCTCCTTGGATTCAAGACTGCACAGGGTTTGATCAGCGCAAGACACCTCCTCTAGCACTGATGACTGAAAATTAGGGTTTGAGTTTGCACAAGGACAAATAGACTTTTAATGCCCCTTATGACTTTCATGGATCATTTTGGACCCTCAATATTTCCCATGACAAGTTTCAAGTCTTGGATCACATTTTTGCTCAGTCAATTGATCAGTTGACCTAAAATCATCTATATAGGGGAAAAAGTCAATTGTGGTCAATTTACAGTCAAACTTCATAATTTTTTGATCCATATCAACATTATGAACTCATATATGTCATTTGATTAATTTTGGATCACAATTCCTCAAGAAATTTGATCAGATCATCAAAAGGGCAAAATGGTCAAAATTAGGGTTTTGATTGAGAAAGTGCAATTTCTGATTTTTGACCTAGAAAATGATTGATTTGTTTAAGTTATGATCTCAAGCATTAAAATGCATCATTTTTACCTAATGGAATGGCTCAAAACATTCCTCAAGTTCAATTGGTTGACAGTTGAATTTTAGTCAACTGATGAAAAGTCAATTGTACACTGAAAAGTCAAACTTTGACTTTTTTATCAAAATCAAGTATCAAAGATCACAATTCATCAAAACATGTCAAAATATGAAATTTGTTCATCAAGAAATTAAAAAGTCAAGATTTCATTTTGAAAAGTCAAAATTTCTAAACTTAGAAATTTTTCCAAGTCTTGGAAAAATTCATATTTTTTTTATAACTTTGAGCAAAATTTTCACCATGATGCAAGATGATTCAAAGGAAACTTCCAACATGAAAGTTGTAGATATCAATGAGATCTAAAAAATTGTAGATCAAAACTTCTTCTATAAATGCATGGATTTCAAGTTATGATTTTAAGAATATATGTTCATGAAACTTGGAAACTTAGTGAAATTTTGCCCTAGTTAGGCAGAATTTTGACCTAACTTCATGGAAATTTTTTACATAGTTCCAATAGTAATTTTCAAAAATTTCCAACATAGATGTGGTAGAGTATGTTACAAGATTTCCAAAATGTCAAAGAACTCATTGAGATCATATTTGATCAAGGAGAATCGAAGGCAAGAAGTTAGGGTTTCATTCTTGAATTACAAGTCATTTCTTGATGAACACATAATGCAATTTCAATGTTAGGATGCATAATCTTGCTTTGCATGCCTTCTAAATTGTGTATCTTTCCATCATTAATGGATTACATAAACTTTTGAGCTATAATCCAAGTGGTTTAAGCTTTATTGTCACATTGCCATTTTAGGAAGAAAGTGAAGAATGCCATTCTTGAAAAGCAAGCTTTATGCACAAAGACAATTCTTGAGCCTCTAATTTGTTCCCTCTGATCACACTCCATCTAAAAAGTCAGAAGCAAGTGTGTTTAAAGCATACCACTCTATCTTGACAAGTACACAAGACTTTGAAACTTAGATTTCTCAAAAATCACATGTTACGCTTAAACTTGTGATTTTGAATTCTGATAAACAACAAGTCTCCAAACTTGTTGCTTATAAATAGAGTCACTATATGAGAGATAGAACACGAGCTTGAACACCCTAAAAAATTCCCAAACTTCCTCAAATCATAAATTGCCCAAAAAGTCCATTATTGCAGAGTTTCTGACCTTGAACTCCAAACTCATATTTCCCTCGTGCGATTTTTGTCCTTTTAGTTCCTAAAGCCCCCTTAAATCAAATACAACTCATCCCTATCCGTTTTACACGACTGTAAATCCATTTCCATCATCCTCCATAACCAAAAACAGAGCACTGCACATTGACTTCTCCAAGGAAATTCACCCACTCTAACCTCAAGCTAAGCATTGCATTAGCTTCCTAGAGACTCAAGGAAGCTAACCTGATCATTGCAGCACCTTAAATCAAGCTCAAACTCATTTCACGATTTCCAGTTTTGAGGCATTTTTCTTGAACTTTTATCTCATTATTTAGACATTGTTAGGCTTGCATTTGTAAAGATAAAATATAGACATCATTGTCCTGAAACTATACATGTCCATAGATTTCATTTATGTTGCTTGAGTAGGAAGAATTTTGAGTTTGAACCTATGAATATATTTAGGTCAGAATTTGGTACTGTTAGAAATTCATGATCATCTTTGAGAATTAGCTTAAGTTATTTATATACTCAGAATCGTGAGGAAATTTCTAACAAGTTTGGTGTTGGAAGTTTTGTGAATGGATGAGAAATGAATGATTTATAGGATTCATGGCTGGAGGTTGAAGATGAAGTTCATTTAGGACTTGATTTATGTTACATATTTATTATTTCACCAATATTAACGGATGTATAGCCACCCCAGTGGTAAAGCGTGCACCTGTTAACCTTTGGGACCTGGGTTCGAGCCCCAGTGGTACCCTTTTGGGCGCTGGGCCTCCAAACAGATGGACCTTCCATTTTTTTCTTTTGCTAAACCCTGTTTACTTTTGCACACCTAACCGATTTTTTTTCTTTTATCATTTTATTTTTTTCTTTTATTTCAGTTTCTTTTATTATTTTATTACTATTATTATTATTATCATTATTATTTTTATTAATAAAAAATCCAAAAAATAGTTTATTTGTTTATTTGCATATTTAAAAAATGCTCATTTACATTTTATTTCTTCATAAACCAAAAAAACCAAAAACATTTTTCTTAATAAATTTAATTTCTTTTTTTAATAATTAATATTTAGATAATTAGGTTTAATTATTATAATATTCTCTTGTAAATTAAAATTAATTTAGAACTTAGGTTTCTCTTAATTAATTAATTTTCATTTCATTTTTATTAACTTAAAACCTTTTTCCATAAAAACCCTAAAAATCTTCTTTAACTTAATTTCTTTTTTAAATATTTTAAGTTTAATTTTGTTAATTTTTAATTAATCATCTTCTTTAATTAGGTTAAAACCCTTTCGTAAAAATACAAACAAAAATCATTTTCTTTTTCCATTTGCATTTGTACATTATTATTTATTCAATTCTTGTACATTTATTCCATATGGTTGTAATAGTTAATTAGGTTTATTTTTATTGCAAAATCCCCATTTGTAAATTTGTATACCCCCTCCCCTAATGATGTAATAGCTTAGTAATTTTACTTTATGCAATTTATCGCTTTATATAAATACTAGTAAATTAGGGTTTGTATGGAAAGATAAAATCAACAAATAACAAACCCTAATTCAAGATAAACAAGCATGTAAATTAAACACACTTGCACCCTTAGGGTAATTCCACTTTGTTGCCTTATAAAAATGACCATGTTATGCATGTGGGATATCTTAGCAAAAAAGTTATCAAAAATACAAGATCACAGTCCCTCAATGACGCTATCAATGTTGCCTTTCAAAATGATCCTAGTCCCTCAAAACATAAATGCTAAGATATCTCACAACATTGTTATCATGGCTATACGATGACCCACACCCGTCTCTTTACATCCAAAGGTAAGGCTTCTTACCAATCAATGATAAGATAGCAATATCAAAGGAAAGGAAGAAATAAACTAAGAATTTTGAGTGGGTAGATTGTTCCTAGTTGCTTGCTCAATTTCAAATCAAACACTCTTGCTTATTTTCAAAACAAACACCAAACACTTTCAAAACACTTTCAAAACACTTTCAAAACATTTTCCAATTATTTTCCAAATATTTTCCGAATATTTTCCAAACATGAATTATTTTCAAAAGCCCAACACTTTGTATATGCTCTTACGAATGAGAACTATTACAAAGTTTGCCTAAATGATGACGCCTTTTCAAAATACTTTCAAAAACCACACAAAACATACTTTTCAAACAAAAGCAAGTGATCTAGCAAGCAACTAAGAGCCCATTGATAACTATGGATAAAAAGGGTATTAACACCTTCCCTTTTCATAATCTACCCCCCAAACTCAAGAAGTAATCTCAAAGGTCTTTCCTGTTCTTTTCAGCCTTTCCTTTTTGATAAAAGAAAAGTCGGTGGTGACTCTTGCTAATCGTAACATTTGCGATAAAACACAAAACACACAAGTCAGTTCTCCCACCGTATCACAGAACTGGCGACTCAGCTGCGGAAAAACTTAAAAGTGGGGTTACCTTAGGGCTAGATCACCTTTACTTGCTTTCATTGTTTGATTTGTTTGCTTTACATTTTGGTTCCTTGTTTGGGATTGTTCAAATCCTCTACCCAGATTTGGGATACCTTATAGGTAAGTAGCAATACGTTGTGGAAACTGTGTGGGGTATACCGATATGGTTTAAGAAATAGCTATGTTAGTGTGACATATTTGTGGGTACTGGTAGCCCTTGAGTAGTCAAGGGAATACGGGGCCGCTGAGTGATGTCATGAAGCACTAACTGACTTTAGAAACTTTACTTGACCAACTTGGCCATTAGGACGTAGTGAGATGACCGACTTTGGTGCAGTCTGAAGTTGGTAGATACTCGATACTACACTCATTGAGGTTTGGCTTTTTGGTATATTTCGGTCGCCGTGAAAGAGGCTTGCACTGAAACAATGCCCGAGAAGACAGATCAGTGATATTGAGATCCTTTAGAACCCGATTACTATTTCTAGGATAGGTTTAAGCCAACTAAACTTCAAGAGGGTACTTACCTATAAGACTCCATGCAATCCTAACCCTAAGTATTTGTTTTCCTTGTTTGTATATACTTACTTGTACATAACATCATAAACATCATGACATCATACTCATTCTCACTAACCATTTCAAGGATTTTTGGGATTTATCTTTGTTCTGTTTTGTAGGACATGGCTTCAATTCGCAGGAACTCTATCCAAGTCAATCTCGTAAGGATTCCTCCTCAACTCAAAGAGTTAGCATCAAGGGTCCCTGAAAATTCTTCATTCACCGAAAGGCATGGTCGCCTCCTAAACTTGGTTACCTCTAACACTGATGAAGATATGATGAAGGTACTCTTCCAGTTCTTTGACCCTCTATACCATTGCTTCATTTTCCCGATTATCAACTTGTGCCTACTCTAGAAGAGTTATCTTAACTCTTGAGGATACCCATTCTCAATCAACTACCCTTCAACGGTACGAAAAGAGATCCAAAAACTGAGGAGATTGCCCAAGCACTACACTTGCAACAATCTGATATCAAGAATAATTGGGAAATAAGGAGTGGTGTGAAAAGTTTCTTAGCCAAATTCTTCTTTGAGAAAGCTCAAGATTGCTGGAACTCCTTGGACTTACAAGCTTTTGAAGAAATTTTGGCCCTTCTCATCTATGGGATGGTTTTGTTTCCAAACTCTGACCAACTCATAGATATAAACACTGTCAAAATATTCATGTCTCGCAACCCGGTGCCTACTTTGTTGGGAGATATCCTACATTCTTTTCATTCTCGCACTATGAGAAAGAGAGGGATTCTCATGTGTTATACTCCTCTCTTGGCAATATGGTTTATTTCGCATCTTCCCCAATTTGTGTTGAAGAACGAGCAAGGTTTGAGGTGGTCCCATAGGCTGATGATGCTCAGACATTCAGATGTTCATTAGTGTTCCCGATCCTCGGAGAATGTTACTATAGTCGACCATTATGGAGAATTCCCTAATGTCCCTTTACTTGGCATTAGAGGAGGTATCACTTACAACCCATGCTTAGCCTTAAGACAGTTTGTTTATGCCCAAAGGGATGGTCTACATGAGATGCTTATCCAAGGAGTGGAATTCGACTATGAGAGCGATGATCAAAGCTACCGCCAGTGGTTTATCTGAGCTTGGAGGATGATGAGAAAATTGGATTGTAAGATGCTAGGACACAAAAATTCCATTCCCCTTGAGCCTTACCTTAGGTGGGTACGAGCTCGTGCTCAGAAACTTGTGATTCCTTATCTCTCCATCTTACCAGTCATCATGGAACCTGTGATTGAAGGAGATGTCCCATAAACTATCCTTCATCCCGACATGCCTACCTCTCTTGAAGACTTGCAAAAGGGTTGGATTCAGCTGAAGAAAGAACGAGATACTTTCGAAGCTCAATTCTATGTTATTGAGAAGAGGGTTTTGGAGTTTACAAAGTAGCTACAAGAATAGAAAAGTGTGAATGCCTACCTCGTGCCGAAGAGGATGCGTACAATATTTTTATCTTAGAGAGTTATTTTGTAAGCCCAAGAGGCATGATGTAATCTTTGAGATGATTAATGAAAATTGACGTTTGTTCACTCTTTTGTCTATACAAACTTATATTTAAATAAATCCTTGAAATCATTTGCATATACATCTCCCATGCATCATAACATGACATGTTTTCACATAACAAGTTTCCTTATCTTTCTGTTGTTTATTTCAGCAAGATGGATCTAGAAAAAACTGTGAAGGATCTTCAGGCATAAAACTCTCAATTCCAAGAGACTATACTAGCCCTAGCCAAGGGGCAGCAAGACATGATGGCAGTTAAGAAGAATCCCAAGAAGAAAGCTCTACTCAATATTGGTAGAAGGTTCAAAGAGTCGGTTCGTCAGATCCCGGTAGTGGAAGACTCATCTGAAGAAGACGAGAATTAGATTGGTGAGGTTAAGAGTACCCAGGCTGACTGTGTTAATGATCAAGCGTCTGATGATGATTATTTTGATGAGAAGTACCCTCCCGCCGATGTCAAGTATAAGCAGTTAGAAGACATATTAAAAGCCGTCGAGATCCAAGCCGTCCCCAGTTTAGATTTTGATGATTTGGGTTTGATCTCTAGGGTAGTCATTCCCCAAAAATTCAAAATACCAATCTTTGTAAAGTACAATGGGGTTTCTTGTCCAAAACTCCATCTAAAATCTTAAGTGCACAAGATACAGCCTCACATTGCTGATAAGAAACTTTGGGTTCACTTTTTCCAAGAGAGTTTGGTAGGAACACAACTTGAATGGTTTTATCAGTTAGATGGTTCTCGTATCAATACCTGGGAAGATTTGGCTACTGCCTTCTACCATCAGTATCAGTATAACACCGACTTGGCACCAACGAGAGTTCAATTACAAGATATGACTATGGGGAAGAATGAAGGATTTAAAGAATATGCACAAAAGTGGAGAGTCCTTGCTAGTAGGGTTCAACCACCTTTGACTGATAGGGAGCACATTGACATGTTCAGGGGCACTTTATCTGGTCCCTTCTTTAATTTGTTGGTTAGCTGCTCTTTTTCTGGTTTCACCGAATTAATCTTAACCAGTGAAAGAGTTGAAAGCGACATCAAAAGTGGGAAGATCTCCGTTGAATCTGCCTCCACTCCCAATCCTGTGAAGAAACCTTTTGCTGCAAAGAAGGAAATCAATGTTGTGTATGGGGCAAGGGCCCGTACCAAGAAGAGTGACCATCCATCTGTTAATGTTGTCTGAATCTCCAATCCAACTCCTACTCAAAGACCATATGCTAATCATCAATGTTTTAAAACTCCGAGAAGACAATTTACGAGGTTAGGCATATCATTATCTCAAGCCTTACAACATTTTCTCAAGGCTAATTTGGTGACATTGTGCGATCCTCCTGCCAACCCTGATACCTCTTCACCAAAGTATAATACGAATGCTAAATGTGCTTACCACTCAAGTATCCCCGTGCATGAGGCTGACCAATGCTGGGCCTTGAAGAATAAAATTCAGGATTTGATCGATAACAAGACTATTGAGTTCGATCCTCCTCCAACTCCAAATGTAATCACCGCACCTATGCCGAAGCATGACAAGGGTGTTAATGATGTTGAAGACACAATTTTTGTTGCCCCTATTGAAGAATTGACTACTCCTCTGAATATCATAAAAAAGAATCTGTTGAAAGCTGGGATCTTCCCTGGCTGTGTAAAAGACAATGTGTGTTGTACAAGACAACTCAATGGATACAAATGGCTGAAGAAAGGCGTTCAACGCCTGATGGATAGCCACTAAATTCTATTTGAGAAGACTCCACTTTCCAAAAGTTTGACTAACAAATGTGAAGATCTCTCCATTATCACCATATCAAACAAGCCTCTTAGGATCTCCTCCAAAGGTCCTATCAGGATTTCAAATGACCAAACTGTTACTCCTTTAATAATTACCAATCCTGGACCAATTCCCTACTCTTCAAACAAGGCAGTGCCATGGAACTATGGTGCTGAGGTGTTTTATCATGGGATAAAACAAGACGCTTGGATCGAAGTAGACAAAGCTGATAATGTTAGTAACATAACTGGCTCAAGTAAAGTAACCAGAACTGGGAGAATATTTTCACCCAATATCTCACCACCAGTTGTTGCAAAGACACCTGTCCACATCTCTGCCACTAAACCAAGTACCGATACAAGAGGGAAGGAGAAGATTGTTGATCCGGTTGTGACAAAAATACCCGCAAAGGACGTTACTGATGGAGAACCCTCCACTCGTAAGATGGACGAGATCTTAAAGATAATAAAAAGGAACGACTTCAAGATTGTGGAACAGTTGGGGAAAACCCCTTCTAATATTTTTATGCTGTCATTCTACTCTGTTCTGATGCCCATGCTCGGACATTAATCAAGGTCTTGAAAAAGGCTCATGTCCCTCATGAGACCATAACAGACCAATTTGAGAATTGTGTGGCTAGCTTGACGGCTGATAATGGCTTGGGATTTTCAGATGCTGACCTAACACCATTTAGGAATAACCATAATAAAGCTCTACATGTTTCTGTCGAGTGCAAATGGACCACCCTAGCACATGTTCTAGTCGACACTGGTTCTTCTCTAAACGTGTTACCCAAGGGGGAGTTAGACCGTCTAGACTGCAAAGGTTTAATTTTGAAGCCAAGTGATATCATTGTAAGGGCATTTGATGGATCAAAAAGAACAATTCATGGAGAAGTAGATCTTCCAATCAATGTGGGCTCCCAAATCTTCAACTCCACCTTCTACATCATGGATATCCGTCCTACCTATTCTTGTTTGTTGGGTCGCCCTTGGATCCATAAAGTTGGGGCAGTAACCTCAAATCTTCATCAGAAACTCAAATATCCGGTCAAGGGAAGAATTGTCACTGTCTGTGGAGAGAAAGAGTTTATGGTAAGCAACCTTAACTATTTCAAGTACGTAGAGATGGATGGAGAATTTATTGAGACCCCGTGTCAAGCCTTAGAAGTTGTGCCACCAATGATTGCTGCTACCAAATGTTCCTCTGTTGAGTCGAAAGCTGTTAAGGCCATGCCGAAGATGGTTTCAGTCAAAGATGCTCGTGCGGCAATTGAAGAAGGAAACTGTGATACTTGGGGGAAACTCCTCGATATACCTTTCAAAGCGGAAAAGTTTAGTTTGGGTTTCACCGTCAAGGCCCAGAAGGAAGTGAGGCGTGCTCGTGCAGGAAAGACACCTCTCTGCATTGGAAGCCATGAAGTTAACACTGTGGGAGATTCTGATGAAGAAGCTGCATTTGAAGATTGGGTGCATCCAACTACAACGGAGCTGAAGAATTGTCATGCAAAGTAATTTGTACCCATATCCTTCATTAAGGAGTAATCTACTTGTTATTGCTTTTCTTTCAATTCAAGAACATTTTGTCTGTAATATTTAACAATGACTTTTAAGCCATGTGCCTGGCCCGGGGCACTTTGGTCCATTTGTCAAGGGTTTTATTTATGTTCATCTAATCATATGATCGTTCAATACAAATCATTGGACTCTTTTGCATTTAAATCTTTGTGTTCGTTGTCTTTCTTTTCTTCAAATACATTTTTCAAAATAGCCATGTATCTTACATGTACACACACACTCTTGCAGGTCCTCATCCACTCGAGATCTTATTGCTAATGACTCTACTATTGTCGAATATGAATTCTAATATCCAATAAACCAAGCCGAAGACGAAGGTGAGGAAGATTGGGAGATACCGGGAGAACTAGCTAGACTTCTTTTACAAGAGGAAAAAGCTATTCAGCCGCACGAAGAGTCAATTGAAGTCATCAATCTGGGTACTGAGTCAGATAAGAAGGAAATCAAGATCAGTGTTAACTTAGAAGACAATGTCAAGAGCAGGTTGGTTCAAATGTTGCATGATTATGTGGAAGTATTTGCTTGATTTTATAAAGATATGCCAGGGTTTAATACCGACATCATAGTTCATCATCTGTCAACAAAGGAAGACTATCCTCCTGTCAAACAAAAGGTTCGTCGCATGAGGCCTGATATGTCTGAAAAGATCAAAGCCGATGTGATAAAACAATTTGATGCAGGATTCTTAGCTGTGACATCCTATCCCCAATGGGTTGTCAATGTGGTTCCAGTACCAAAGAAAGACGGAAAAATTCGCATGTGCGTAGACTATAGGGATCTGAATAGGGCAAGTCCCAAGGATGACTTCCCTCTACCACACATTGACGTTTTGGTCGATAATACTGTTTAGCATAAACTATTCCCATTCATGGATGGCTTCTTAGGATATAATCAAATAAGGATGGCTCTCGAGGACATGGAGAAAACTACTTTTGTCGCGCAATGGGGTACCTTTTGCTAAAAGGTCATGACATTCGGATTGAAGAATGCATGGGCAACATATCAAAGGGCTATGGTAGCTTTGTTTCATGACATGATTCATAATGAAATAGAGGGATATGTGAATGATATGATTTACAGATCACAAACTAAAGAGGAACATCTCGATCACCTGTACAAACTATTTGAGAGGCTGAAAAAGTACAAGTTGAGGTTAAACCCTAACAAGTGCACATTTGGAGTACGATCTGGAAAACTTCTAGGTTTTGTTGTCAGCAATAAAGGCATTGAAGTTGATCCTGCCAAGGTAAAGGCCATACAAGAAATGCCAGTCCCTCATTCTAAAAAGGAAGTTAGAGAATTCTTGGTTTATCTCAATTACATCTCCCGCTTAATATCTCACTTGACTGCTACTTGTGAGCCAATCTTCAAACTCTTGAAGAAAGATCAGGTAGTCAGATGGAACAATGAATGCCAAGTTGCCTTTGACAAAATCAAAGAATATCTACAAGAACCTCCATTTCTCATGCCTCCAGTTGAAGGAAGACCCTTGATCATGTACTTGGCAGTACTAGAGAACTCTATGGGGTGTGTTTTGGGCCAACTTGACGAGTCTGGCCGAAAAGAGCATGCTATTTATTACCTGAGCGAAAAGTTTACCGACTGTGAAACCAGATATTCACTGCTCGAGAAAACTTACTGCGCTTTGGCATGGGCTGCTCGCCGGTTAAGACAATATATGTTGACTCATACCACTCTGTTGATTTCTAAGATGGACCCAATCAAGTACATCTTCGAGAAACCTGCCCTTTCCGGACGGATAGGCAGATGGCTATTGATCTTGACTGAGTACGACATCCAATACACAATGCAGAAAGCCATCAAAGGAAGCGTACTAGCAGATCATTTGGCACATCAAGCTGTGGATGATTATCAGTCCATGAACTTCGACTTCCCTGATGAGAACATCATAGTGGTGACCGACTATATGAAACCTGGACCGTATAATGGACCTGAACAAGGATCCCGATGAACTATGGTCTTCAATGGGGCTTCTAACGCCTTGGGTAATGGAATTGGTGATGTAATTATCTCTCCCGAAGGTTGCCACACTCCTTTCACTGGAAGATTATGCTTTGATTGCACAAACAATATGGCTGAGTACGAAGCATGCATCTTGGGTCTGAAGGCTGCCATCGACTTGAGGATCAAGCATTTGAATGTGTTTGGGGATTCCGCTCTAGTGATTAGCCAAGTAAAAGGAGATTGGGACACTAAGCACCCTAATATAATCCCTTACAAAGAACTTGTGTTATCCCTGATTCCCTACTTCGAAGAGATCACCTTTGAGCACTTCCCTAGGGAAGAAAATCAGTTGGCTGACGCCTTGGCAACCATGTCTTCAATGTTCAAGGTCAGATGGGACAACGAAGCTCTTATGATCATAATTGAAATATTCGATGAACCTGCACATTGCTGTGAGCTTGACACTGATGCAGAAAAGCCATGGTACCATGAGGTGATGAGATACCTTGAAGCACAAGAGTATCCTGAGTGAGCATCCATCAAAGACAGAAAGTTCTTACGAAGATTTTCAGCCAAATTCTTCTTAAGTAACGGAATATTGTACAATCCAACCATGAATCTACTCTACTCCAATGTATGGACAAGAAGGAGGCAGAGGAAATTATGGAAGACATGCACAATGGTCTTTTTGTCACTCACTCAAGCGAACATGCGATGGCCAAGAAAATCCTGAGAGTTGGTTATTATTGGTCAACTATGGAGACTGATTTCCATAAACACTCTATAACTTGTCACAAATTCCAAATCTATGATGACAAGGTCCATGTGCCCCCTATCCCTCTGAACGTCATGACCGCTCCGTGGCCATTTGCAATGTGGGGCATTGACATGATTGGAGAAATAAAGCCCACCACTTCAAATGGACATCACTTCATTCTGGTTGCTATTGATTATTTCACCAAGTGGCTCGAAGCCGCCTCTTTTTCCTCAGTCACAAAGAATATGGTAGCCAGATTCATCAAACACAACCTCATCTACCGCTATGGTATCCCCGAAAGGATTATCACCGACAATGGGACTAACCTCAACAATACTATGATTATTGAGCTTTGCACTCAGTTCAAGATCAAGCATCATAATTCTTTTCCATATAGACCTAAAATGAATGGTGCAGTCAAAGCGGCCAACAAAAACATTAAGAAGATTGTGCAGAAGATGGTAGTAACCTATAATGACTGGCATGAGATGTTACTGTTTGCTCTACATGGCTACCGTACTTCAGCTAGAACATCAACTGGGGCAACTCCCTTTTCCTTAGTCTATGGCATGGAAGCTGTTCTACCACTAGAACATAATATTCCCTCACTAAGGATTATGAATGAGGCAGGCCTAGGCGAAGACGAGTGGATTCAAACGAGATTGGATCAGTTGAACTTGATCGATGAGAAGCGACTGGCTGTTGTTTGTCATGGTCAGACGTACCAAAAACGTATGGTCAAGGCTTTCAACAAAAAGATCAAGCCTCGAGTATATCAATCTGGTGACTTGGTGATAAAGCGCCTCATTCTGCCACAAGGCAACCCCAGAGGCGAATGGACTCCCACCTACGAAGGGCCATTTGTTGTCAAGAGAGTTTTCTCTGGAGGTGCCATGATGCTGACTACCATGGATGGTGAAGACTTCCCACATCCTATAAACGCGGACATAGTTAAAAAATACTACGCATAAGAGACCCGCTAGGTTGACACACCTAGGCAAAATAAGGGCATCCCGGAAAACCAAAAGGTTTAGGCAAAAATTAGGGATATATGCAAAAGATTATACATCCGGCAAGTTGAAAACCCGAAAGGGCGACTTGGGCAAAAATGGGTATCCTTGTGGGCTGAAAACCCGAAAGGGGGGTCCATGAAAAAGTTAAGGATTGAAAGTGTATGACTATGTCCCATGGAGTCACCACTGTCAACTTTGTCACCAAGGTCCAAGTTCAAACGGTCCAAGATCAATCCAATCAACTTCTGTCAACGGCAGGGGCCATTCAAAGATATTGGGG
The DNA here is from genome assembly GCA_948472305.1 of Vicia faba. Lineage (NCBI taxonomy): Eukaryota > Viridiplantae > Streptophyta > Magnoliopsida > Fabales > Fabaceae > Vicia > Vicia faba. Next base: position 531,948,176 of record OX451740.1, on the reverse strand, counting down.
CAATAGTAGAGTTGGAAGGCAATGAGATCATTTCACATGGCTATTTGTTTTTATTTTCAATTTTGTTTTCCTTTCGACGATTTCCTCTTACTAGGATCTCCGTCTCTTTGTACAAAAACGCCTACTCACGAGCAAAATATTAATACAAATATACTTTGAAGTACAAACTTTCTATCTTTGTTTTGAATGCAAATTTGTCCAATGACTAAAATTGAACGAACATATGCATATGAACATAATTAAAATTGTTTGGCACATATGACCTAAGCAGTAACAAGCACCTCTTTAATGATATGGAATATCCCCATAGAGTTATTTCATTAACATCATCCTCAACAAAGTTACCCACAAAGTCTCTTTGCATAGGATAATCTCCGACCAGAGTCTCAATCTCTTGGCAGCTCTCTCCCCAGCTAAGTTGATCCTATAAGGAAAAGAACTCACCTCGTCAGCAGTTCATCGAGTATTAATTAACAGGGTTTATTTCCCCAACAGGGTTTATTTCCCCAACATACAACAATCAAGGAACCACAAAATTCCCCAGCTTAGTCTATCCTCCCCAGCCGAGTCTGTATTCCCCCGGCATAGTTTATCTTCTCAAGTTGAGCCTGTTATCCCCAGCTAAGTGTATCCTCCCCAAGCTGAGTCTGTCCTCCCCGACTAAGTCTACACTCTCCAGCTTGAGTTTGCCATTCAGACTATTGCAAATCATAGGGCCACAACCCCTAATCCACAGTAAAGTCGTCAACAAAACCTTTACTATCTCCAAAAGATACTATGAAGCCTGGACCCGACCAGATATTAGTATAATTTTCAGATACTATGAAGCCTGGACCCGGCCAGATAATAGTCAACTTCTCAAATCTCTATGAAACCTGGACCCGACCAGATAATAGTTTAACTCTCCAAAGATATTGAAGAACCTAGACTCAACTAGACTAAGGTTTAACTTCTTTTCCCCAGTTGAGTTTGCCTCTACCCTAACAAGTTACCGTGAAGCCTGGATCCGACCATATATTAGTTCTCAATTTCATCTTTTCAAGTAAGTCATTATGAAGCCTGGATCCGACCAGACAACAATTCCCCTCAAAAGTTTGTTGTGAAACCTGGAATCCGACCGGATAACATCCAAATCCCCAAGCAGGTTTGTTGTAAGGCCTGGACCCGACCAGATAACAACTAGCTACAATGCCAGCAAGATGCTATGAAGCATGGACCCGACCAGATAAGAGTATAACTTTTCAAAAAAAACTATGAAGCCTGGACCCGACCAGATTATAGTTATCACTTCAAGTTACTATGAAGCCTGGACCCGACCAGATCACAATTCAATTTCAAGAAATTTTCTGCGAAGCCTGGAATCCGACCAAATAACACTTAATTTATCCTTCCCCAGTAAGTTACCATAAAACATGGAACCCGACCAAATAGCAGTTGACTTCCTCATCCTCAGCAAATTGTGAAGCCTGGATCCGACCAAATAACAACTGACATTCAAAAGACAATCCCCAACGGAGGCATTCTTTTAACAAATTTGAAGATGTGTACATTCTTAATCTCCAACAACAATCCAAGATTCTGAACTCCTTAGCAGCAGTCAGGGATTTATTTTCCCGGTAAAATATGCATCTCACATTCATACATCATAGCACGTATATACAAAATGCATTCAGCATAATACCACATCCTATGAACATCATGCATACATCTGCATTTAACTAACCTTTTTTCCACAAGTAAAACATCAAGTTTTACTATAAATCTACCAAAGACTTGTGATGATACTTCTTCCAGTGTTTACCAACATTCCTCCAAATGGCATCTATAAGCCCATTCAAAATACATCTTCGAGTGCAAATTTCTGGACACTCTAGTGTTCAATAATCTTCCACCTTCAAGTCACGAATGACAGATCCGCCAATCTAACTCTTCAGGTTTAAGAATATTGAACAGGGGAAGCTGTTATACCCCAAAATTTTCCCTCTCATTTATCAAATAATCTCCCACAAGATCTCCTTGGACTCAAGACTGCATAGGGTTTGATCAGTTCAAGACACCTCCTCTAGCACTGATGACTGAAAATTAGGGTTTGAATTTTCACAAGGACAAATGGACTTTTAATGCCACTTATGAATTTCATGGATCATTTTGGACCCTTAAGATTTCTCATGACAAGTTCCAAGTCTTGGATCACATTTTTGCTCAGTCAATTGATCAGTTGACCTAAAATCAATTATATTGGGGAAAAAGTCAATTGTGGTCAATTTACAGTCAAACTTCATAATTTTTGGTCCATATCAACATTATGAACTCATATATGTCATTTTATCAAGTTTGGATCACAATTCTTCAAGAAATTTGATCAGATCATCAAAAGGGCAAAATGGTCAAAATTAGGGTTTTGATTGAGAAAGTGCAATTTTTGATTTTTGACCTAGCAAATGATTGATTGGTTTAAGTTATGATCTCAAGGATTCAAAAGCATCATTTTAACCTAATGGCATGGCTCAAAATATTCCTCAAGTTCAATTGGTTGACAGTTGAATTTCAGCCAACTGATGAAAATTCAACTATACACTGAAAAGTCAAACTTTGACTTTTTGATCAAAATCAAGTATCAAAGATCAAAATTCATCAAAACATGTCAAAATATGAAAAAATTTCATCAAGAAATCAAAAAGTCAATATTTCATTTTCAAAAGTCAAAATTTCTAAACTTAGAAATTTTTCTAAGTGTTAGAAAATTCATATTTTTTCATAACTTTGAGCAAAATTTTCACCATGATGCAAGATGATTAAAAGGAAACTTACAACATGAAAGTTGTAGATCTCAATGAAATCTAAAACATTTTATTACACAACTTCTTCTATAAATGCATAGATTTCAAGTTATGATTTTAAGAATACATGTTCATGAAACTTGGAAACTTAATGAAATTTTGCCCTAGTTTAGGCATGATTTTGACCTAACATCATGACAATTTTTCACATAGTTCCAAGAGGAATATTAAAAAATGTCCAACATAGAGTTTATATAGTATGTTACAAGCTTTCTAAAATGTCCCAGAACTCATTGAGATCATATTTGAGCAACGAGAATCAAAGGCAAGAAGTTAGAGTTTCATTCTTGAATTACAAGTCATTTCTTGATGAACACATAATGCAATTTCAATGTTAGGATGCATAATCTTTCTTTTCAGGCCTTCTAACTTGTGTATCTGTCCATCATGAATGGATTCCATAAACTTTTGAGCTATAGTCCAAGTGGTTTAAGCTTTATCCAATTCACATTGCCATTTTAGGAAGAAAGTGAAGAATGCCATTCTTGAAAAGCAAGCTTTATGCACAAAGTCAATTCTTGAGGCTGTAACATGTTCCCTCTGATCACACTCCATCTAAAAAGTTAGAAGAAAGTGTGTTTAAAGCATAACCACTCTATCTTAACAAGTACACAAGACTTTGAAACTTGGATTTCTCAAAAATCACATGTTATGCTTAAACTTGTGATTTTGAATTCTGATCAACAACAAGTCTCCAAACTTGTTGCTTATAAACAGAGTCACTATTTGTGAGCTAGAACACGAGCTTGAACACCATGAAACATTCCCAAACTCCCTCAAATCAGAAATTTCCCAAAAACTCCATTGTTGCGCGGTTTATGACCTTGAACTTCAAACTCATATTTCCCTCGTGCGTTTTTTGGCCTTTTAGTTACTAAAGCTCCCTTACATCAAATACAACTCATCAAATACAACTCCATTTCCATCATCCTCCATAACCAAAAACAGAGCATTTCATATTAACTTCTCCAAGTCATTTCAGCCACTCTCAACTCAAGCTAAACATTGCATTAGCTTCCTAGAGACTCAAGGAAGCTAATCTGATCATTGCAGCACCTTGAATCAAGCTCAAACTCATTTCAAGATTTCCAGTTTTGAGGTATTTTTATTGAACTTCTATCTTATTATTTAAGCATTATTAGGCTTGCATTTGTGAAGATAAAATATAGACATCATTGCCCTGAAACTATACATGTCCATAGATTTCATTTATGTTGCTTGAGTAGTGAGAATTTTGAGTCTGAACTTGCTGAAATATTTAAGTCAGAATTTGGTACTTTTAGAAATTCATGCTCATCTTTGAGAATTAGCTTAAGTTATTTAAATATTTAGAATCGTGAGGAAATTTCTAACAAGTTTGATGTTGGAAGTTTTGTGAATGGATAAGAAATGAATGAGTTACAGGATTCATGGTTGGGGGTTGAAGATGAAGTTCATTTAGAACTTGATTTATGTTACATATTTATTATTTCACCAATATTAACGAATGTATAGCCACCCCAGTGGTAAAGCGTACGCCTGTTAACCTTTGGGACCTGGATTCGAGCTCTAGTGGTACCCTTTTGGCTCTTTTTCATTTTTCTTCTATTTTTTTGTTTGAAACAGGCACTGAGCCTCCAAACAGATGGGCCTTCCATTTTTTTCTTCTTTTGCTAACCCCTGTTTACTTTTGCACACCTGACCCATTTATTTTCTTTTATCATTTTATTTTTTATTTTATTTCAATTTATTTTATTATTTGTATTACTATTATTATTATCATTATCATTTTTATTAATAAAAAATCCAAAAAATAGTTTATTTGTTTATTTGCATATTTAAAAAAATGTTCATTTATATTTTATTTCTTCATAAAACAAAAAGACCAAAAACATTTTTCTTAATAAATTTAATTTCTTTTTTTAATAATTTATATTTAGATAATTAGGTTTAATTATTATAATATTCTCTTGTAAATTAAAATGAATTTAGAACTTAGGTTTTTCTTAATTAATTAATTTTCATTTCATTTTTATTAACTTAAAACCTTTTTCCATAAAAACCCTAAAAATCTTCTTTAATTTAATTTCTTTGTTAAATAGTTTAAGTTTAATTTTGTTAATTTTTAATTAATCATCTTCTTTAATTAGGTTAAAATCCTTTCATAAAAATTCAAACAAAAATCATTTTCTTTTTCCATTTGCATTTGTACATTATTATTTATTCAATCCTTGTACATTTATTCAACATGGTTGTAATAGTTAATTAGATTTAATTTTATTTCAAAATCCCCATTTGTAAATTTATATGCCCCCTCCCCTAATGATGTAATAACTTAGTAATTTCACTTTCTGCAATTTATCGCTTTATATAAATACTAGTAAACTAGGGTTTGTATGGAAAGATAAAATCAACAAATAGAAAACCCTAATTCAAGATAAACAAGCATGTAAATCAAACACACTTGCACCCTTAGGATAATTCCACTTTGTTGCCATACAAAAATGGTCATGTTATGCATGTGGGATATCTTAGCAAAAAAGCAATAAAAAATACAAGATCATAGTCCCTCGATGACGCTATCAATGTTGCCTTTCAAAATGATCTTAGTCTATCAAAGAGAAATGCTAAGATATCTCACAATATTACTATCATGGCTATACGATGACCCACGCCGATCCCTTTATATCCAAAGGTAAGGCTTCTTACCGATCAATGATAAGATAGCAATATCAAAGGAAAGGAAGAAATAAACTAAGACTTTTGAGTGGGTAGATTGTTCCTAGTTGCTTGCTCAATTTCAAATCAAACACTCTTGCTCATTTTCAAAACAAACACCAAACACTTTCAAAACACTTTTGAAACATTTTCCAAACATGAATTATTTTCAAAAGCCCAATACTTTGTATACGCTCTTACTAACGAGAACTATTACAACTCTGGATGAAAAGGGTGCTAACACCTACCCTTTTCATAATCTATCCCCCGAACTCAAGAAATAATCTCAAAGGTCTTTCTTGTTCTTTTCAGCCTTTCCTTTTGGATAAAAGAAAAGTCGGTGGCGACTATTGCTAACCCAACATTTGCGATAAAACGCAAAACACCCAAGTCAATTCTCCCACTGCATCACAATAGGGAAGCGCTTGCCTGGATACGAAGAGCATATCATTCTGTTTCAATGATGGATTTGTAAAGCCCAATTGGCGGGGCCCCCTTTGCTCGAACCTCCGGACAGTTAAACGCGACAGATACATCATGCGAGAAACACAACCTTTTATTTTTAGGTTCGGGCACAACCCATGCCAAAGGGTCCTCCTCGACAATAGTTTGGTCCTCACAATTGGCTGGTATTGAGTTCTCCTCCACTGGATGTGCCATTATACTTGAAAAGCAGGGGAAAACAGTGAATTCGACATCATAAAATTCACCCTTCCACTATAAATCAAGTGAAAGGGTGATGAATATGTCAAGAAATGGGCCTCGACTGCAACACTGAGACAAATCGTGTCCTATTCGGGGATGTTTAGTCAAACAAGTATATATGCCTGAATCCACCGTACTATATGGGGATGATCTCCCCGACACTATGAACTTCATCCTCTACCATGAACTTCAATGAAAATTCATGAATGTACATTGAAGAACCCATGAATGTTCATCCAAGATTCATGCACTCAAGATAAAAATTGGGTGTTTGATCTAAAATATTCTAAGAAAACATGTTATCAAGGGGATATGACTAACTTGGATAAAGAATGTCTTTGAGGAATTCTACGGAGAAGCTAGGAGGAGGGGATCCACGCGTGAATGGAGAAAAGAGTGCAGAAGAGCTTGAATCTAACACATGAATCCTTGGAGTCCCATTTTTATAGATGGTTCACACTCCATGAGGCTACACACGAAAAATCATCATTATTTTGGGCTCTTTGAACTCCCCTACGAAAAGATGGCACCCCAAAACAGCTACCACGCGACGTTAATAAGCAGCCACGTGCCCACTCTCGAAGGCAAACTTATCCTCGACTTCAATACGAAACATTATCCCCGAGCACGTTGAAGATGTTGTATGCTCAAGAACGGGAAAATGCGCGGCCCCGTGACTAAACCTTACATACGGGCACGTTTATCACGTTTCACTCGCGGGGGAAAGGTAATGCTCGACATCGTAGAGACACCCTGTAAATCGCCACGTCAAAAAATAAAACTTAGAGAAACTCCTAGAATCATACATATTCTTGACGGGCACCAAATTGACAAATGATCTAGTAAGCCGCGCAGTCCGTGTGTTGTCGGGATCCCCGACACAGATAAACCAGCTATCCTCGACATGGGTAAATAAATCATCCCCGGTAGAGGGTTACGATTTCCCTTCTCGGGCGAGTGTTCCCCGACAGTGAAGCTGAACTTAAGTCATCATCCTTTCACCCAAGGGCAATAACTTGGGGGCTCCTGTTCTGGACTGGGCCAACACTTCCCCCACCTTTGGGGAGACCCAATCCATCGGCTTTTCCCAAGGCCCAAAGGCAGGCAACCCAAGCTGGAGACCGTTGGACATTTCCCTACGTGACCGCTAGGGAGACATTGCCCACGTATCCATATCATCGTCGTAACGGCCCTCCGTGAATCACGGGTCAAACATTTGTTCTCTCAGAGCAGTTGACCAGGGAGGAGACCACGTGCTAGACTCCATACACACATAAACTCTAACAGTCTTCGTTGTTAGGCCTCATTGTGGCCCAACATTGAAGACCTTGGCCTAACGTCGTGGATTATAAATACCCTCTCACTTGAGAGGGTCTGGTATTGATTCATTCACACTCTCATACTTACTTACTTGCATAAGTTCTGAACCTCACTTTGACATCGGAGTGTCTTGCAGGTAGCCTCCCACTTCACATTTTACTGTTGCTTGACTCAAAACTTGAAGGCTTTAATAATCCCTCTTGGTCAGGTACGATCAATATATATATATATATATATATATATATATATATATATATATATATATATATATATATATATATATATATATATATATATATATATATATATATATATATATATTAAAGGAACCAACAAATTTCTTCAATACATACTTAATGAACTCTATTAAATATGTCGGAGTGTCTTGCAGGTAGCCTCCCACTTCACATTTTACTGTTGCTTGACTCAAAACTTGAAGGCTTTAATAATCCCTCTTGGTCAGGTACGATCAATATATATATATATATATATATATATATATATATATATATATATATATATATATATATATATATATATATATATATATATATATATATATATATATATATATATATATATATATATATATATATATATATATATATATATATATATATATATATATATATATATTAAAGGAACCAACAAATTTCTTCAATACATACTTAATGAACTCTATTAAATATGTGTCCTTTTTGTATCTACTCAATAATTCTACACCTTAATTTTGAATGTACAATGGAAGATCTTATAACAAGGTGATGACATTCATTAGTTTTGTATATTGCACGTAAAGTTGGCTAAGAGAAATAAAAACTTCTTTGACTTTAGAAAGTTATAGGAAAAAATAAGAACTACAAAATAATTGTGTAAATCAATGAAGAAATTGTTCATTTTCTAGAGAATGGTAAAATTCCTCTAAAGTTAACATGAAGAAACTATTCCCTTTGAGGAGGTTTCTTGTGTAATTTGCATTAAAGCATTTAAATGAACAATCACACAAGCCAATTGAAGTTAGTTAAAGTTAGAGAAGATACTAATTGTTAGTTAGTTTTCTGTTATAAAATAGTTAGAGTTTTAGTTGTAAAAGTTACGTACTAATCAAGAAATGAGATGGTGCTGCATACAATCATTATATATACTTGCTTATTGTAAATGGTCCTACACCTAATGATTTGAATTATGTTCAATGGAAAAGGTGTAACCATCTCATTCACTCATGTCTTATTAATTTTGTTTTTGATCAAATCACTCTAACTATCGTTTTTCAAAAAAATGCATTACATGTATGGAATGATTTTTATGAAAGATTTTTAAAAGTTGATTGGTTCAAATTGCAACTCTTTGTTTCTCCATTAACAACCTTAAGCAAAACTCAAGATCTGTCATGTAATATTTCCTTGAATTGAAAGGTCTACGGAAGAATTCAATTCTCATAAATCTTTACCTATGTTTACATGTATTCAAAGATATAAATGTACCGCTCTCCAACTTATTCAAGATTATTGACTTATAGATCGAGCTATACAATGTTTGATAGGCATGATTAATATTTTTATATTGTAAAGACTATGTATCGCGGTGAAAAATCAGAAATTAAATTATTGATTAATTTGATTCACAAAATTAAAAAGTCACCATCGAACTTTATTATTTTTAAGAAAAGGAAAAAAATCAAAATCCCATATTTATCATGCAATGCAAGAAACAAAAACTAAAAACAAAGCACAAAGAAGAGATCCAAAGTTAGATGTTGGTTATACATAGGGAATATATCAACACCTTATTTATCTATAGTACTCTATAAGAATCTGTTGTAATATCTGTTTTTTGATTAAAATGGTTTGTTTGCAAAAAGAGTGTGGAGGTGAGAAACGAAATATATTTTTATTGATTTTGTATTTGGAAAGACATAAAGTCTTATACGTACGTATCTATGAAGGATCAAAACCTCGTAGTTCATGGTAAAAATGACAAAAGATTTGTTGAATGATTTTAGAAAAAAGAGACAAGTTGTCATCTTGAGGAAAATATTCAAGTAAACATCCATGAGTATGAGAAGATGGATCTTTGCATCAACTTAGAGGGAAAGACTCCAACTTGGATTATCAACAAGTATCCCACTAAACTCCTTTAAATCGAAAAGAATCACATTGTTTCCATCAATACCATGGAGGTATGAGAATTACACTCAAGTATGAAGATGATTCATGTCTAGTCTTTTGAGAAAATGGTTTTAAATTAAAAATCCAAAGTTATAAAATGATTTGTATGAGGTTGAATATATTTTAGTCTTATGAAAAGAGTTGGAGATGCTTAAGTATTTTAAATAATTTATTAAAGAAAATAAAGTTTTGAAAATGCAATGACCTAAGTCAAAGTTTTTTTATTAAAAGAGATGCAAGTTTGAAAATTAGGGTTTAAGGACCTAAGTATAAAAATAAAGAAAAGATGGGCTAAAGAAGCAATAAACATACAAGAGGCAAGCACATGACAACAAGTCAACACACAAATTTTTCCCTTGGATTTAATCACAAGCAAGCAACAAACATAATATTCATCAGCTCATGACAAAGTGACCAAACATCTAAACATGGTAAGAGAAGTAGTTTAAGCAAACCATCATGTCAAAACAATCATCAAGATCATATAAGAGACATATCAAGACAAGCAACATGACCAAAATATATACATATCAAATACAAGCATCAAGGTCAAGTAATGAAGTGACCGGGAATCAAATAACATGCCACAAGTTAAACAAGAAAATGTTAAGTTTAGATAACAAGTGTACAAGACAAGCCCTCAAACATTTAAACATGGTGAAATCAAGGCTAAAACCTATGAAGGATCATTATACATAACATCAAGAATGAACAAGTGTCAAACAAGAAAGACATGCCAAGACAAATCAAGATGAATCATACAAGATCATACAAATATCATGCTTCAAGTCCTCAAGTAAAAATCAATCAAGATTAGAAATATGTTAGTATTTAATTTTGAAAAGTAAAAGTTAAGGACCAAGAAAGATCTAACCAAGAAGAAGCTAACACAAGTTAACATGAGAATTGCATTCCTTTTGATTAAGCCACATTGCAATGCGTTAGATGAATCAGGTCACTTGGAAAATGAAAATCGAAGTCATAAATTCAAAGTAACAAGTTAAGCAAGTAGAATGTAAGCATGTATCTAATGAACTTCAACTTGAATCAGATGAATTTTTAAGGTTTCAAGCAAACAGAACACCTGCATCAAATAAAAATAAACAGACAAACCAAAGAAGCACAGATAAAACTCAAGGTCTTAGATACATTGGTATCATATGAAAAGCTCCAAGCCAAGGTTATAACTTAAATCGAAAGGTCCTAAGATTAAAGAACCAAATTTTTAGGGTTTTCTCTTTATTAGGTATCTTTTAACAACAAAGAAAATAAAAGCTCTAGTGAGTAAAGACAAAATAAATGCTCAAGTGAGAAAAGAAAAAAGAGAATAAAGTGAAAAAAAAAGATAAAATACTTATGAATGATAAATGGCATAAAAAAATAGCAGAAAACTAAAGAGTGTAAAATATAAAGTGCAGAAATATAAAATGCGAAAGTATAGAGTGCAAAAATATAAAGTGTGGAAATATAAAGTGCATAAATATAAATGGCATTAAAGTAAAGTTAGTACAATATAAAGTTAGTGTTAATGACTAATAATCCAATTTGATACAAATGTAGCTCCATTTGAAACATAGAATGTATGTACTCGTACATGTTAGAGAAATGAAACTTTAAAGTTTATTCTCTTATACATGTAGTATAATTAACAAACATGAGAGATCAAGACAAAGTCAAGGAAGATACATTATGATAAATTTATCATCAATTCTAAATATCTTGAATGATCAAAGGATCATCTAGAGGTAGATTGAAAATTATGAAAGTTCATCAAATATTCAACAAGCTTAGATGAACTTAAGAGCTCAAATGTTTTCCAAGATGATCAAAAGAAAAATTAAAACTAAAATGGAATAAACCTAATCTTATATTTTTTTATTATTTTTTAAAAATATTTTGAAAGAAAAATTAAACATCTAAGATACATATTTTCTTTGAGTTTTTGTTTATAAAAGAGAAACTCAAATTAACTAATGAAGACTAACTATTTTTTTATAGTTTTTTTTAGTTTATTTTGAAAACAACCATAATTAACATATAACTAATATTCTATATAATAAAAATAAAACAAACTAACATCAATTAATTAAAGAAGAAAAAATTAAAGTTGAACGAGGTACCAAAACTATATGACACACTACAACAAATTCAACAAAACTTTTCTAAAGAAGCATATACCAATATTTAAAATGAATCTAAAAATAAAAAAGAAAAGAAAAATTATCAAGAAAGAAATGGTGAGAGATGATTTTTTAGTGTCTTGAAGTTTTGAGAATGAAGAATGATGATGGTAGTTTATGAGTAAGCTATAGAAAGAGAGTGAAAGTGGATGGAAATTGAAGGAAGAGTTTAAATTTTTAATTTGGGAGCCTAACATTCCTCTCCTCTTTTCTTTGGTTTGAAATATTGTATTTATAGTGAGAATAGTGTGAAAAGTGTGGGAAGATTTGAGTTTAAAATTTGAAAATTGAGGGGAAATTTTTGAGTGAAGAATTTGGAGTTGGAAGAGAATCATGTATCAATCCATGTGATGTTGAAAGAATAAATTTGGACTCTTGATAAAAAAGAATGAATGATGTAGATTGAGTGTTGTGATGTAGATTGAGTGTTTGTAAGAATAAATATGGACCTTTGATAAAAAAAATGAAGATTAAGGATTGAACGATACTATTTTGGATAAAACAACAAACACAAATACTACTACTACTACTACTACTACTACCACTACTACTACTACTACTACTAATAATAATAATAAAAAGAGTTAGTATATTGAAAATAATGATAAAAACTAAAAGAATAAAATAAAATTAACAAGAAAATATTTTAATTTTAATTTTAATTTTTTCTGAATAAAAAACGAGATCGGAAATAACGAAAACGGTAAAAAAATTGACACCTAATTAATCGTAAAAAAGAAAATGAACATATATTAAAATAAACTAAACACAACAAATATTAATAAAAAAAGATTGCAAATGATCAAAATCAAAAATAAAAATACTAGGTTAAATAGACATTGACGGTAAAAAATGCGACTGCAAACTATACTGGAAAAAAAGCGAGCACACCAACATGATCTATGCAAAACGTAGATTCATAAAATAGTGACAGAAATATTAAAAATCAAAATATTTTGTATGCTAATCTCGAGCCTTGAGTCGAATAATTTTGACCGATTAACCTGTAAATTCGAAGTTTTATTCTAAAGGTTATGGAATGGTTGAAAAAGACGCGTGAGGCGCTGAAAATGTATATAAAACAAATAAATCAAATTTTGAACCTTAAATGAACTGGACGTCAATCAAATATCAAGTTTTAATGACTTGATGCATGCGTGACTGAACTATGAATCAAATAGATGTAGGATCTTAGGAGTAAAAATTAGGGTATGACACTATGGTATTACTCATGGACCCTCTATCCTATATCAATCATGTTTAATCTCTTGTCATACAAAAAGAAAACAATCACATGAGTTTGTTACAAATTGAAGATAATTTTATTTTGGTTAATGCAACTCAATGACGTGATTTTAAGAAGAAAGACGCATCTCATAATTTCAAGAATTCTAATAAAGTATGCATTTTTTATTATAGAAGTGGTTACACCATTTATTTTTGCTATCAAAAGCATGGTCACTTCAATTTTAACAAGAACACACATGTTGTGAATGTGAATCAAATGGATAGAAATGAAACATCTCAACATGTAGATAAAACTATGGTGGCTTCTTCTACAAGTAACAATGTCCCTATTTCTCAAGCTCAATATGAGAAACTTGTAAACTTTCTTTAACAAGCAAATTTGAAAAACTCAATTCAGGCTTCAACAAAAAATAAGTTTTCGACAATTCATTCACTTGTGGAATCTATATGGAACTTTGTTTTCCATGTAATATGACATCTAATTTTGATGATGACAACTACCACGATGATAACCACCTTGATGAAAACTATGATAAGTCAAGAATCAACAGTTAAGCAGCTAAAAATAAAAAATTAAGTATTATGGTTTGATAAGCTTGACTATCCAGTGAAGGAAAATTAAATGGAAATAATCTTAAGTCCCATATGAAGAGATCCCAAGCAGTGTCTGCATAAAGAAGAGTATATGGCAAAAGCTTATAGAAAAGGAGTAATCTTCTAATTTATTAAGTGAATGGTCATATGTAAGCAAAAGGGATTTTCGTTAACAGAAAATGGCTAAAACACACACACACATACACTAAAACCTTTTTCAAAATGATTTTCCAAACGAAAATACTTTTGAAAAAAAATCTAGAAGTTGTATCAAATGAACCAGGAGCAGTCAAATAAGACATGAACAAAATTTTGACTCTTTTAATCGATTAGAAGAAATGTCCAATCGATTAGATTTGCACAAAATTTAGGCCAAAGCTAATTTGAGTTCACCTTAACTCCATGTAACGATCAAAAATCTTAAATTTACAATTTGAGGCCTTATAATCGTATATTTTCACGGTCTAATCGATTAGCAACTTGGTCTAATCGATTAACCAACGATAAAAAGTGTTAAATGTAAATTGCGCTTTAGGAAAACCTATTTCCTATAAATAGAAGTCTCATTTCTATTTTAAATCCATCCATAATCATGTTTTGACACTTTCATCTCTCACACTCTCTCTCTTTCTCTAAAGTTTTATTTAACTTTCTCTCACTAAATGTTTTAGTCAAATGCCTTTGTGAGAAAAGTTCTTTGTGAAATTTTGGAAGGGTGGAATTGTAAAATTTACCAAGGTAATCTTTTGTATACACCTTGATTGAATATTGTACATTTAGGGATTTATATGGGCTATAAGCTCATCCTATGAAAAGCTTATATTTGGGGATTGTGTGATCAGTCCTAGGGTTGGTTGAAGATTAGTAAGTGTTAAAATCTTCATAAATTCTTGGTTAGCCCGATTAAGAGTAAGATAGGTTGAAGCTCATCCCGTTATTAAATATTTCATAGACTAACCGCTCCAAGGTTTGTGTTCATGAAAAGAAGACTAACTGTTTTAATCAATAGTTGGGAAGGAAGATTGGCCGCTTCATTCTCAACAATATATTGCCGAAAAGATGCAAATGCCCATATCCAAGGTCTTGTATTATTTGGTTAAAGATCAACTATCATTCCTTGTATAAGGGGATTTGTGAGTCTTTCCTACTAGAAGCTCTCGATTATTATTGGAAACTCTTAATATCAATTATTGGGGAAAAAATTAGATCCTTTTGATGTGACATATCCTCTATAATTCACGATGTTCTTCTTCTTTCCTTAACTCTTTAAATTCTACAACTTATTTTCTGCTATTTAATTTTCGTAGCTTAGATTTTGAAAATATATTTAAACTTTGATTCTACAGAACTAAGTTTTTGAAACACTATTTTTAAAATGAAAAAGTTTTCAAAACCAATTTTTTCCAAACAACATAATTCGCTCCCCTATTGTGTGTTAAGTATCAAGTCCAACAATCTACATCATGTATAACATGTAATAACACTACTAAATCTCTTAACTTAATTCACTCAGGGGTCTTGGAATTTGGAGCCAATGCTTATTTGTGTTATTCTTTATAATAACACTACCAAACTTGCATGAGTCAGTCACCTAAATAGAAAAATTTTCCTTGCCAATTATGATGGTAAAATCACGTTTTCACTCATCCTTTACCTTACTCGTGTTTTGTTTTCATCATATTTCGTTGAACTTAATTTCCTCTAAATTGTGTCAAACATTAAAATTTTATGTTGACAATTGTTTAGCAGGACTTGAATACGAGGATGATTGGTTTGGTTACTAGAGTAGAAAACCTATATAGATTGCAAAAAGATGGATTTCACACTGTATCTTAAGTCAACTTACAAAATCTTCCAGCCCAAGCCAACACATATAACATTTCAAGTTTTATTTCCAATTTCAGTGCTAATAAATTTGAAATACCTAAGTTACCCATTTGGTATTTTAGAATAGATCATCTATCTTACAAGAGAATTAAAAATATATTTCAAAAGTATTCATCATTTGTATTTGATAATAATGCCACATGTGACATATGTCATTTAGTCAAATAAAATATGAAAGCTCTAAATATTTGAGCTCTAAAGGTTTGACTACTTTTGGTAAAATGGGATGTTGAACAAGATGTCTCATTATGATCATTTGAAATCTTGTCTGGTATAATTGGATGCTTGGATTCTATGAGTGAGTTATAAATATGGATCGTTTTAGAAATATTTGGTAACCAGATGTCGTGTTTAAGTTTAAGAACTCAAAAGTGTTGAACTAACATGTTTCATCATCAAAGAGACATGTCAAATGAAGATGTTCTTTGAAGATTCATTCGATATCGCGCCTGTGACCAGTTGGATAGTTGGATTTAATTGATATATTTCATGTACAAAATATTCTAGAATATTATGCTATCCTACGTAGCGCTCAGTTTGAAGATTGAAGAAGATTCAAGTTTATTTCAAGGAGAATTATGACTTTCTAATTATGGAGATAAATTAGGAAGACTATGATTGAAGCCCTATCTTCATGGAGATTCAAGCTTCAACAAGTATATCAAAGTTTCCAAAGACATTTTAGTTTTATTTCAAGTTCACTCATAATGACACTTTTAAGTGAGCTTGTTGAAAATAGATTTGAAGAAAGTTAGAAGCAATTTATTTTTGCTTCTAACCTTAAAAGACCAATCTCCAACCTTTGATAAAGGATTCTCTTGGTGTGTTCCTTTAAAGATGTTATATAAGATGTTAGAACATCACGTCAGTAAGTTGTGCAGAATTCTGTTGGCAAAAGGAACTACATTGCAGATGCTTTGGGTGCTATACAAATGTGTGTTGATCACGTATGTTTAGAACCTTCTCCTTATCCGAAAGAGGATGTGTAACACCATTCTAAAACCCCACGATTTTCACATATATTTTTAATAATTAAATAAACGTAAAACAACAACAAGGATGTCACATCTCCATCTAAACATTATTTCATAAATAATCCTGCTCCGTAACACGGGTTGCAAAGAAAACACTTAAATACAATCTCTAGTATCATAACTAATTCATTTGGAACTTCGCAGCGGAATTAATGAGTCTTAAACTCCTTCATAAAATAATATTAATACCATGAAAGGTAGTTCAAATATTAATAAAATCATGACACTTCATGTTTATAACATCATAAAAACTGAAAAATGGCAAAAGTCATGACGGTAATACAAAATATTAAGATAACAAAATAGTGCATGGTTCGCAACCAATCGATACCAAACCCGATGTTACATATCAGAGCGAGACTCCCTTTATTCAACGTAAAGCAATAATCACACTCTGAAGCTATCCTCTAAGCTTCAACTGAGTATTTTTGATCGCCTGCAAGTTACCCACGAATATAGGCAACATTTCCAAGCAGAAAGGGTGAGCAAATCATAATCATTATAAAAGACATAAGGAACAAATATAATAGACATGCACTTAGGCAAGGAATGACCCGTCATTAGGACCTCATGTTATACACACACCTTAACAACATCATAAATACATAACAACATATCATCAAACACCATTTATCAACAAGCATAATTTAATCATATCATTATGAAATGTCACTTATAATGTAATGCAACATCATACACCCATGCATATGGTACCAAAACTTCACAGATAACTTAGTCATCATTTTCTCCAAAGATCCCCACCAATAGGATCGATTCTCCCTTGGAACCAGAGAGCCTCATAATTTTGCACTCAATCCACACAATGGGATTAATGCCTTCACTGGACTATCGTCCTATCATCATCACTAGACCGAAGTCCTAACATCACTGGACCGAAGTCCTAAAATATGCCATGAATGCATGATACATAACAACATAATAAATACGACCACAACTAGTCAAAACACATCATCATTCATGAATTTATCACAACATCATCGTATCATCATAATCAACAAAAAATCATCATAACATCATCATATCATCATAATAAAGAAAGCATCATTATAATCCAACACGGAAAACCTAACTTCTTCCAAAGCTTACTTATTGGGAATATA
This sequence comes from Vicia faba, assembly GCA_948472305.1. Lineage (NCBI taxonomy): Eukaryota > Viridiplantae > Streptophyta > Magnoliopsida > Fabales > Fabaceae > Vicia > Vicia faba. Next base: position 531,930,382 of record OX451740.1, on the reverse strand, counting down.
CTTCTTATATCCTATTGTATTCCATCTAACTAAAGTTCATTGTGTTAGCTATCCAACACTTTGAATACCACCTCAAATCATATTCTAAAACTCAAGTTATAGCTCTTTTAAGAAAATTCAACACAACCATTCAATTCTGGACACCATCGCCTGACGACACCACTTCTATCGCCTGACGACACACCTTCGCGTCTTGCATCGATCGACTATGCTGGGAGCGACACACTCCAGTAAATTTCTTCTTTTCTACCCTTCTTCACTTCAATTTTTTCCTAGCGACGCCATCATCGCTCGATGATGACACTCCATCGCCTGGCGGTCCTGCGTGAACAGGGTTTTCCTATTGTGATTTCCTGCTTAAAAACCAGTCCTAACCTTGAAATTTATGCATATTATAGGTCCTAAAACATCACCTAATCATAAGGTTTTCATCAAACATCAGCAATTTAATGTACTCTACATTATGGGTACAAGTTATTTACAATCCAAGGCTACAAAACACCATCTATTTCATCAAATCATCTCATATTCATCACAACCAAAACCTTACACAAACCTACAATTATCTAAAGCTTAAATCAATTATAATAGTCAAGATAAAACTCCCCTTACCTTAAGATTATTTCTAGCTTCCGATTTCTCTTCGTGTTTTACAATTCCTCTTTTCCTCTCTCTGCCCTAGCTTTATTTCTCCATAGTGTTCTTCCAATTATTACAATCGCACAGAATGATTGTTCCAACTCCAAAACCTTCCTTATACCAAACTTACCCCTTGGACCCCTAATATGGTCTTTCAAAATTATTCTCACTTATTCTTCCCAAATGACCACCTTGCTCTTCTTTTCTCTACACCACCATCCTATTTATTTGATCCAAACAATTCTAAATAATAATTATTAAATCTAAATAATTCCAACTAATTATTTAAATTCTAAACATCTCTTATTATCCATCCTACACCATACAAATCATCCTTTTAAACATCATATTCATCTCGACATCATAGTATACTTCATATTCATCTCGACATCATAATATACTAAATATTCATCGAATACTTAAAAACACCAAAACATCATATATATATATATATATATATATATATATATATATATATATATATATATATATATATATATATATATATATATATATATATATATATATATATATATATATATATATATATATCAAATACTTCATAATGAATCATATATTTACGCTAAATTAATTAAATAACAATTAATCTAGAATTCAGGGTGTTACAACTCTCCCCTACTTAATAGAATTTTCACCCTCGAAAATTACCTGGAGAAAACAAGTTCCGATAAGACTCTCTCATGTGATCCTCGCGTTCCCAAGTCCAACTTTAACCAGCTGGTCCACCCCATAATACCTTCACTAAGGAGATATTATTGCGTCGTAATTGCTTCACTTCCCCACCTTTTATTTGCAATAATAATGCCTCAACAATCAGGTTATCTCTCACTTGTACGTCATCCATTTGAATCACATACGAAGGATCCAGAATATACTTTCTCAACTGAGACACATGAAACACGTCATGTAGATTTTCGAGTGACGATGGTAAAGTAACCCGATAAGCCACCTCACCTATCTTCTCTGATATCTGATATAGACCAATGAAATGCAGCGTATGTTTTCTCGACTTCAAAGCTCTACCAACACCGGTTACCGGAGTAACTCTCAAAAACACATGATCATCTTTTTGAAACTCGAGATCCTTCCCCCTCTTATCACGATAACTCTTCTGACAACTTTGAGAAGCTTTCATCTTCTCTTGGATCATCTTTATCTTTTAAGTTGTCTCTTGTACACCCTCTAGTCTTAGTGCATCACTCTCACCCGACTCATACCAACACAATGGAGTTCTACACCTCCTACTGTAGAACGTTTCATACAATGCCATCCCAATATTATAATAGAAACTATTATTATAAGTAAACTCAATCAATGACAAGTGATTATCCTAAGCTCTTCCTTGTTCTAGCACATAAGCCCTAAACAAATCCTCCAAAGACTGAATAGTTCTTTCTGTCTAACCATTCGGCTAAGGATGATATGCGGAACTCAACCTTAACTTAGTACCAAAAGAATTCTCCAAAACTGTCCAAAATTTTGACGTAAACCTCAAATCCCTATCCGACACGATACTCAAAGGTATCCTATGAAATTTCACAATCTCACTAATATACGTCTCAACTAGCTTCTCCATAGGATGATTGATCTTCTTCGGTAAGAAATGAGCCGACTTAGTCAACCTATCCACAATCACCCAAATTGAGCCATTGTCAGTCTTCTGCAAACCCGACACGAAATCCATAGAGACATTGTCCCATTTCCACTCTAGAATACTCAAAGGTTGTATAAGAACCCTATGCTTCCGATGTTCAATCTCTGACTTCTGACAAGTCAAATAGGCATAAATAAATTTAGTGATCTCCTTCTTCATACCAGGCCACCAAAATAACTTCTTCAAGTCTTGATACATCTTCATAACATCGGGATGAATAATCAACCCGCTTTGATGTCCTTCTTAGAGAATACTTCTCTTAAGTTCTGGAATATCCAGAACACACACCCTATTTCCGAACCTTATCAGACCATTATCATCAACTTTAAACTCACCTCCATTACCTTGGTCAATAATGACCATCTGGTCAACCAACTTCAAATCATATTCTCGGATCTCTTCTATTACACCACTAGTCAGTTTCAACATTCCTAACTTCATGTTATTGGGAGTCTCTTCACATATTAAGATCATATACCTAAATTGTTTGATCATATCCAATTCTTGAACCATAAGCATTGACATGTGCAACGATTTTCTACTCAATACATCGACAACTACATTTGCTTTACCAGGAAGATAATTCAAATCAAAGTCATAATCCTTTAACAACTCAAGTCATCTTATTTTCCTCATATTTATCTCCTTCTGATCGGACAAGTATCTCAGACTCTTATGATCACTGAACATTTCAAATTTAGAGCCAAAAATATATTGTCTCGAAATCTTCAACACAAACACCATAACTGCTAGCTCTAAGTCATACGTATGATAATTACTTTCATGAATCTTCAATTTCCTAGAAGCATAAGCAACAAATTTCCTAATTTGCATCAACACACCACCAAGACCCATCTTAGACGCATCTGAATACACTACAAAAGATTCATTCGCATTCAGTAAAATCAATACCTGAGCAATCGTCAACTTCCTCTTCAACTCTACAAAGCTTTCTTCACACACAACACCCCACACACAAGCTTGACCTTTTCGAGTCAACTGAGTTAACGACAATTCTAACTTAGAAAATCCTTAAATGAATCTTCGATAATAACCACCCAACCCAAGAAAACTTCGAACCTCAGTCATACACTTTAGAGTCTCCCATTGCAACACTACATCAACTTTAGAAGAATCCACAATTATCCCTCCACTAGAAATCACATGACCTAAGAAACTCACTTACTTTAACTAAAACTCACACTTTAACAGCTTTGCATACAACTTTTTCTCTCTCAGCACTTGCAAAGCAATTCACAAATGCTCGACATGTTCTTCTTCCGATTTAGAATAGATTAAAATATCGTCGATGACCACCACGACAAACTTTTCCAAATATGAATGAAAAGTTAAATTCATATACTCCATGAAAGCACCTGGAACATTAGACATACCAAACGGCATCATAATGTACCCATAATGACCATACCTCGTTCAAAAAGCCGTCTTCAGAATATCATTTGTTTTAACACGAATTTGATGATAAACCGACCTCAAATCAATCTTGATGAAAACACACGTGTCTACTAACTGATTCATCAAAACATCAATTCTTGGTAGTGGATACTTATTCTTAATCGTCACTTTATTCAACTGTCTATAATCTACGCACAACCTTATACTTCCATTTATCTCCTTGACTAGCAACACAAGAGCACCCCACTGTGAAACACACGGTCGAACAAACTTCTTCTCGAGCATATCTTCCAATTTTTTTCTTCAACTCCCTCAGCTTAGAAGCCGGTATCCTGTAAGGAGCCATCAATACCAGACTCGTACCTGGCACCAGATCCATAGAAAACTCCACTTCACGTTCAAGAGGTAAATTATTGATGTCATCTGGAAACACCTATGGGAATTCATTGACAACTGGTAATTCCATATTTGCACCTTCACCATCAACTTGCAACGATGCAAACAATGCAAAAATCAACACTTTATCTTCTAAAAGTTGATTCACTTGCTTAGCAGTCAACAACATCAATTCTCCATTTTTACCAAACTTAGGGAACCTCAAAGTCTTATTATTACAATTGATATGAACATTGTTGAACTTCAACCAGTTCATCCCAATGATAACATTGATATGGTGTATGGGTAGACACACCAAATCCATTATAAAACTCTTTCCATGGATAGTCAAGGGACATGTCGAACAAACATAAGTAGTAGTAATAGAACCATTAGCAGGAGTATCTATTACCATACTACCATTCACATCAGACAATTTCAATTCCAACTTAGTAGCATATTCAAGAAAAATAAATGAATGAGCAGCAATAATAGAAACTAATTCAACATCATTAATAAAGCAAGTACATTGAATAAAGTTTTCCTTCTTAGATTCCTCTAATCCACTTAGCACGAACACCCTACCATTGGTCTGAGTAGTAGCATCCTTCCTTGGTTTCTGATACTGGGTACTGATATGACCCTGCTCTCCACAACTGAAACAAGTCGGGCCATCATTCTTGTATTCAGGAGCACGATGACCTGACTTACTACACTTGTATCACCTAAACACCTTATTCTCACACTCATTAGATCAGTGACCTTGTTCACCACACTTATAACATTTGATAGAAGCGGGAGTTCCTCCCTCACTTGTCTTTTTCCCACGATAATCCTTATGTTTCCCTTTTTCATTTGGGACATCATAATGCTTCTTATGATCTTGATATTTCTTTCCTCTTTTCTCATTCTAACTCTTGCAGTGAGCTGAGTGAGATTTGTTGCTCTTCTTCATAGATTCTACAATTGTTCACCAACTCTGAAAACACACGAATTTGCTGATATCCAATTGCACGCTTGATCTCTGAACGCAAACCATTCTCAAACTTGATACACTTTGATAACTCAGTAGTCGCTTCAATGTAATATGGATAACGCCTTTGCCAGTTCCATAAACCTCGAAGCATACTCAGTCACAATCAAGTTCCCTTGTTTCAACTCTAGAAACTCAATCTCTTTCTTCCCGCCCACATGCTCAGAAAAGAACTTCCTCAAAAACTCCCTACTGAACACAACCCAAATAATAGTTTCACCTAACACTGTCATTCTCAGAAGGGTACCAACCCACCAGTCATCAGCTTCCTTTTCCAGTTGATGTATATCGAACTGCATCTTCTACACCTCTGAGCAATCCATAACTCGAAATATTATTTCAATATCCTTGAGCCAAACTTATGCTCCATTAGGATCAAACCTACCCTGAAAAACAAGCAGACGATTCCTCTAAAACATCTCCAAAACACAGGATCCATCATTAGGCTGATGTTGTACAGTTTGATCCATAGCCTGCAAAGAAGCAACAATCACAACATCGTTTCTTCCAGCAATTTCTTTGTTTCACATCAATAACAGACCGGCCTGCTCTGATACCACTAATGTAACACCCTTCTAAAACCCCATGTTTTTCATGAATATTTTTAAAAAATAAGTAAATGTAAAACAACAGCAAGGATGTCACATCTTCATATAAACATCATTTCACAAATAATCATGCTCCATCATACAGGTTGCAAAGAAAACACTAAAATATAATCTCTAGTATCACAAATAATTCATTTCGAACTTCACAGCAGAATTAATGAGTCTTAAACACCTTCATAAAATAATCTCAATACCATGAAAGGTAGTTCAAATGTTAATAAAATCATCACACTTCATGTTTATAACATGATAATCCGAAACATGACAAAAGTCATGACGGTAATACAAAATCTAAAGATAACTAAATAGTTCATGGCTCACAACCAATCGATCCCAACCCCGATGTTACATATCATATCAATACTCCCTTTATTCAAGGAAAAGTAATAAACACACTCTAAAGTTATCCTCTAAGCTTCAATAGACTATTCCTGATCAACTAAAAGTTACCCACGGATAGAGGCAATCTTTCCAAGTAGAAAGGGTGAGTAGATCATAATCATTATAAAATACATAAGGAATAAATATAGTAGCCATGCACTTAGGCAAGGCAACACCCATCATCATGACCTCATGTTATACTCACACCTAACATCATCAATACATAACAATATATCGACAAACACCATTTATTAACAAGCATCATTTAATCACATCATTATGCAATATCACTTATAAAGTAATGCAACATCATAGACCCATGCATGTAGTACCAAAAATTCACTGATGACTCAGTCATCGTTTACTACTAAAAACACCACCATTAGGATCGATTCCCACTTGGAACCAGAGAACTTCACAATTTTTCACTCAATCCACACAATGGGATTGATTCATTCACTCGACTATCATCATATCATTATCACTGGACTGAAGTCCTAACATCACTTAACCGAAGTCCTAAAATATGCCATGAATGCATGATACACAACAGCATGATAAATACGACCACGACTAGTCAAAACGCGTCATCATTCATGAATTCATCACAACATCACTGTATCATCATAATCAACAAAACATAATCATAACATCATCATCATATCATCATAATAAACAAAGCATCATTGTAATCCAACACGAAAAACCTTACTTCTTCCTAGCATAGTTATTGGGAATATACTTCTTATTTCACATTGTATTCCATCTAACTAAAGTTCATTATATTATCTATCCAACGCTTCGAACGACACCTCAATCCGAATTCTAAAACTCAAGTTACGACTCTTTTAAGAAAATCCTACTCAACAATTCAATTCTGGACACCATCGTCCGGCGACACCACTTTCATCGCCTGACGACACACCCTTTATGTCTTGCGTCGATCGATGATTCTTGGAGCAACTCACTCTAGTAACTTTCTTCTTTTCTGCCCTTCGTCGCTTCTATTTTTTTCCTACCGACGACCAAGCAACGCCATCATCGCTCGACGATGATACTTCATCACCCGATGATCCTGCGTTAACAGGGTTTTCCTATTGCAATTTCCTGCATAAAAACTAGTCACAATCTTGAGGTTTCTGCACATTGTAGGTTCTAAAACATCATCTAATCACAAGGTTTTCATCAAACATCAGCAATCCAATGTATTCTACATTATGGGTACAAATTGTTTACAATCCAAGGCTACAAAACACCATCTATTTCATTAAATCATCTCATATTCATCACAACCAAAACCTTACACAAACCTACAATTATCTAAACCTTAAATTAATTATAATAATCAAGATAAAATTCCCCTTACCTTAATATTATTGCTAGCTTATGATTCCTCTTCACGTTCTATAATTCCTTTCCGCCTCTCTGTGCCCTAACTTTCTTTCTCCATAGTTTTCTTCCAATTCTTACAATCACACAGAATTATCGTTCCAACTCCAAAACCTTCCTTATACCAAACTTACCGCTTGGACCCCTAATATGGTCTTCCACTATTGTCCTCACTTATTCTTCCCCAATGACCACCTTGCCCTTAACTTCTCTACACCACCATCCTATTTATTTAATCCAAACAATTCTAAATAATTACTATTAAATCTAAATAATTCCAACTAATTATTTAAATTATAAACATATCTTATTATCCATCCCACACCATATAAATCATCATTTTAAACATCATATTCATCTCGACATCATAGTATACTTCATATTCATCTCGACATCATAATATACTACATATTCATCGAAACATCACAAATCATCACGAGGACTCACATAAAAACACCAAAACGTCATATATACCAAATACTTCACAATGACTCATATATTCACGCTAAATTAATTAAATAAAAATTAATCTAGAATTCAGGGTGTTACAAGAGGCATCTTGGTTGTGTGTCTAAGAAGTTTCTGCCCTAGAGACATATCTTAAATAAGTGTGCTGGTCAAGGCCTTTCTTACTCCTTGGGTCAGTTTATTTCTGATAAAACTATATAGGAGTGTAGAAACTGAGCTCTTTTCTCTAGTAGAGAATTGTGTTAGAGGCATCAATTTTTTTTTCATGAATGAAGGCCAAGTTCTAAAGATACTTCTGGTCAAAGGAGCCAGATTTATGGAAGCCTACATATGTCTATCTTGTTGTAATGGAACAATGTTTTTTGGAACTAAGGGGAGCTTTTTCTATTCTAGATTTGAAGACCTTGAAGAAATGTCAAATATAATGTCTTGACATCTCAGTGTTGAGAATTTACTTTTCTCAATATGTCTGGATTGTGTTTCTCTTAAGCAGTATGGAGGTTATTTACTCTAACTTGATATCTCTCATCAAGTCTATAAGAACATGGAACTCTTGTTCTGTTGAGATAAAAGAGACACTCAAGGGTTCGTATACAATAGAGGTGTGTCAACATGAGTTAAGGGAGATTAACTCTGAGTTATGATGTGGTTGAGTGTTTTCTGCATCTTTGAAGTATTCTTTCAATTGTGAAGAGGACAACATTATCTGCTGTTTAAGTGTTTATGGAAATGTTTTTCTAGTAAAAGTATGTATCTAATTGATGGAAAATACTCTAATGGGAGTTGTGTATTTGTATGATGTGTTGATGTAGAAAGTATATGAGGACATATTTCCTGGTGCATCTTGACCTGGTCTTTGAATGAGTACAAGTGTGATTTCCTTGTGGTTTCTCCAAGAGTTATGTTTGGATTAATATTGGTGAATTCTTCAAAGCCATAGTAAATGATTGAGTCCTTGATGTCTAAACTAATGTTGGAACATCATTTCAGTTGATTGCTTCTCCAACCAAAGAAGGTTTCTTTATTTGAGGTGGAATGTAAGGTCAAATCACTAATCTAATCTAGAGTAGTCGGTGGGTTATATGTATATCTATCATGTCTATATGGCATGATGAAGAATCCACTTATGCTAAGTGGTGTGCAAAAGAAGGAAGTCATTCTAAATGTTCTACCCTTCTTGAGAAGGTGGTACTATCTGTTATATGTCTCTCTCAGAGGGAACTGTGAAAAAGGATCATGAAAAAATTCTCTGTTAATAAAGATATGTATATAACTGATTGCAAATACTCTGTCGGTAGTTGGGTATTTGTTTGATGTGTTCATGCAGAATTATGTATAGAATACTATGATTCAGAAAGTGGTTGGGAGTTTATTTATCTTCACGGATCCCTGGTGTGTGGTAGCATCATATGTTGTATTTGCATGAATATATGTTCCTCTAATGAAGGTGTGCATGCATATGATGGAAAATATCTTGACATGAGTTGGATATTCGTCTGATTGTTGTATGCAAGTCTGCAATCTGAACTCTTTGTTTCAAAAAATGTTTGAGAGGTTGTTTCTCTTCATGGTATACTAGTGAATATGGTGGGCTAGTAAAATAGGGGGGATATAGGTAGTAGGGCCTTGAATTCAGATGTTAAATTCAGGAACAAACGCCAGGGGGTGTAAATTTGAACAGGTTAGTAAAATATGGGGGTTTGGTTAGTAGGCGCTCAAGTCCATATATTGGACTTGGCCCAAGTGTGTTAGGGGGGTGAGGATTTGAGTTGGCTTATAAAAAACAACAGACTGGAGTGCGAGAATCACAGGCTTAGGCCCAAAATAGTTTGTGATCCGTTTTGACAGGGTGTGGGAGGGTGTATGGCATTATAGTGGGCGTGCGAATTAGGGACGCTTGATGTGGATCACCCGATTATGATTGAGGGTGCATGCTGATGACAATGGAATTGCGCATATTGGATTATTGAAACCATTATATTCGTTTTATAAATCAATTTATCATTCGTTATCTCTCTCTCTGCCCTATTCTCATCTCTCTTTTCTAACGACCAAATAGAAAACCCTAATCGCCGAGCCCCTCAAACAGCGGCCAACCCCGATCGCCTCCCTCCTTCTTCGACATAACAATAACAACAACCACCCCAGAAACAACCCCAACCCCCAATTACAAAGTTGTCAAGCATTTCTCTTCAATGAGGTTGAGCTTATCAAGTCGCTTCTGAACCCACTCCGATTCTTTAAGCTTTGTTTCCATTACAACTCGAAGTGATGGAATTTCTATTTCAACTGGGAGTATTGCCTCCATGCCATATACCAGAGAGAAAGGAGTTTCACCTGTTGATGTACGTACGAAAGTCAATGCTTTATTGATAAAAATGCCTCTGAATAGGCGAGCGTACAAGATGAAATTATAGAAAGTTTTAAACTTGAAATGGAAATGAAAATGATAATTGCTACTGTTGTTTCCCCAATGGCCTTTTGACAGCACCAATCTCCTTTGCTTCTGAGTTAAATGATTTGGATCAATATTTGTGGTTTGCAATCGTAGTTCTTAGATCGCAGTCTTTTTGTTCTTTATTTTTTTAATAAGATCCCTAATTTTTGCCTGGATCGCCCTCTCAGGTTTTCAATCCACCAGGATAATTTTTTTGTGTATGTCCCTAATTTTTGTCTGGATTTCCCTTTAGGATTTTCAATCCACCGGGACGCTCCTTTTTGCCTAATTCGCATGTTTATGGTTCGAATTTAGCGAGCCTTTTATACATAGTATTTTTTGACTACCTCTGAATTTGCTGGATGTGGTAGTTATTCCCCATCCATTATTGGAGGATAAGACCACCACCAGAGAATGTTGTTTTTACCACTTATCCACCTTCGTAGTTTGGTGTCCATTTACCACGTGAATCGAGGTGAGGTAGCATAATCTTCTTGAGCACCAAATCCCCTTCTTTGAACCCTTGAGGGCGAACTTTCTTGTTGAAGGCTTTCTTCATCCGCTTCTGATATAACTGGTTGTGGCACAAAGCTGTCAAGCATTTCTCTTCAATGAGGTTGAGCTGATAAGGTCGCTTATGAACCCACTCTGCTTCTTCAAGCTTTGTTTCAATTAGAACTCGAAGTGATGGGATTTCTATTTTAACTGGGAGTATTGCCTCCATGCCATATACTAGAGAGAAATGAGTTTCACCTATTGATGTACGTAAGGAAGTACGATAGCGATGTAGGGCAAAGGGAAGCATTTCATGCCAATCTTTGTATGTCTTAACCATTTTCTGAATGATTTTCTTGATGTTTTTATTAGCAACTTCAATGGCCCCTTTCATCTTGGGTCGATATGGTGAGGAATTATGATGCTCGATCTTGAAATTCTCAAATAACTCCTTCATGATTTTGTTGTTCAGATTGTACCCTTTGTCGCGTAGGATTCCGCTTCCACCCGTTTGGTGAAGTAATCAATGGCAACCAGTATGAACCGGTTTCCATTAGAGGCTTTCGGTTCGATCATGCCTATCATATCAATTCTCCATATCAAAAATGGCCAAGGAGAGCTCATGACATTCAAAAGAATTGGTTGTACATTAATTTTTTGGTGTAGATTTGGCATTTGTGACATGTCGTTGTATAATGGTAGCAGTCGACTTCCATCGTTAACCAATAATAACCTGCTCGCATGATTTTTCTCTCCATGGCATGCCCATTTGTATGAGTTCCAAAAGTACCTTCATGGATTTCTCTCATAAGCGTATCTTATTCATGTTTCTCTACACACCTGAGTAGCACCATATCATAGTTTCTTTTGTATAACACATCACCACTCAGGAGGAATTTTGAGGCTAGCTTCCGCATAGTTCATTTTTCAATGATAGAGGCATTGTCTGGATATTCTAGTTTCTCAAGGTACCTCTTGATGTCATAGAACCAAGGCTTGTCATTCGGTCCCTCTTCAATATCAAGGCAATGTGCATGTTCTTCAAAACGTTTGATTGTAATGCGCGGTTCGTGGTTTGGCCAAGTTACTTTGAACATGGCAGATAAAGTTTCCAAGGCTTCTGCCATCTGAGTTTCTTCTCGTAGGATATGACTGAAGGTGATCTCTGTAGCGGTAGAAATGTTGAGACTAAGCCATTGGATTTACTTGACTCACACAAATCAAATAAAAATCGCCACTGCACTTTATTGTTTCCAAAGGATTGAGAAAAGAGCGAATAACCCAAAAAAGAGGGGGAGAGAATCTAAGTTCGGGGGTTGGTTATGCAAAGGGAAGGTATTAGCACCCTAAACATCTACGGTACTCCGCATGAACCTCTTTGAAAATTTGTGTATTTGGCTATAAATGTTGTATAAAAAAAATAGATGGTGGATGTTGTACCCCAAAATTTTCCCTCCCATATTTCTCAAGACATGTCAAGAATCATCCCCAAGTTGTTCAAGATGGCTCAAGAATTGGACAGTCAAATCATCTCCTAAGGCAGTCAATTCAAAATTAGGGTTTTGTGTTGCATCAAGGTCCTCACATCCAAATGGTCTCAAGTGCTCCCCAATGTCCTAATATGTTCTTAAGTTCATCCATGTCAAATTTCAAGCCTTGCAGAGGAAGCTTGGTCAGTCAATTGCTCAAGAAGTCCAAAAATCGACTGTGCTAGGGCAAAAGTCAACTGTGTCCCAAATACAGCAAACCTCAAGATTTTTTGTCACCATTCTCATTTTTAAGGATAATTCATCATTTGATCAAGGGTTGATCATGATTCATCAAGGATTGCTCAAGATTCATCAAGATTCAAAAGTTGCTAAATCAGGGTTTTGCAGGAAAAGTCAACTCAACTTTGACCAAGCATAACTTTCTCATACTTTATGAGAAATGACCCATCCAAATCTCATTTTGAAGAGGATGCAATTTACTAAAATCCATCTTCACACCCCAAGATCAAGAAATGCACTCACAAGAAGTTACAAATTTGGACATTATAGGTCATTTTTGAAAGTCAACAAAAACACCTTTTTTGTCAAAGCTTATAACTTGAGCATGGAATATCAAAATGATATGCGACCAAAACGGTTGGTTATAGGACATCTCAAGTTTTCTAAAAAGTCCAAGAACACCTCCAAAAGTTCAAAATTGAAGAAGTTATGCATTGTTGAAGTTGGGCATTTTTCCAAAATTGTCAAAAGTCAACTATCCTCAAAACTCCAATTTTTGACAAAAGGGCCCACTTTTTTCCACTTGATTTGGTCTTGTCATGCCACACACGTGTCCCATCCTTAATTTCATGACCAATCATTTATTTTTCTATTTTATTTAATTTTTATTGATTTAATTCATTTTTAATCAATATTAAATCAAATAAAATCTAAAAATGAATGGAATGATATCTTTTTGATCATTGTAGCTTTCAATTATCATGATTCATCAAATCAAATTCGTATCAAGGCTTTTCATGCATAAAAAAAAATCAGATTTGGCCTATATTTGGAAACTTGATAATGGTGATCAAAATCAAATCTCCCATCTTCAATGCACATGGACTAAGGCCCAAGTTTTGACCTAAATACATTCCTTTATGTACACACAAGCCAAGCATAGAAAGAACACGCACAAAGGACTGCAAAAACGGCCAACTCAGAATTGAAAAAAAGTGTGAAAAGTGAGAGATCGAATTCTTATTTGGAGGCGTTTCCAAGGCAAAAGCTTCACGTAGCTCTCTTGCCAGCAACCTCCTAAAGATATAGCAACCAAGACCGGACCTTAAGACCATCTGAAACACGCTGTAAGTATCCTTGAATATGGCTCTGAACATGACATCATGAAACCATTTTCTTGCATCCTCTTGCCAATGTTTTTGTATAATCATGCTTGCCATTAAATTTCTAGTCGTTCTGCATCATTCAATTGGGTTTTTGTAGCCTATATCTCCCTACCCGAACCTAGGGTTTTGGAGGTTTCCATTTGGGGTTTCGTTTTGCAGGGACAATTAGGACAAATCTTGGCCATGGTTGAACTCAGGAGGAAGAGGCGATCACGTCCATGTGCTTGGATGGTGTTGTTATGGCCTAGAACAAATTTTTGAAACATCCCACGAATCTTCCTGCGGATAAATATCTGCAGGTAATAAAACCAGAGTTTTGTTGGAGAAGACGACCAGACGTCGCCCTCCCATTGGTCCATTTAAAATTACGCGCTTTTATTTTTTTTATTCAGGCATAGTTGATTGTTGCGCATATAATGTTTATTGATTATCCTATTAACAAGAAGAACCAATGGCTCAGCTGGCAAGGCGTTAGTGCATGATACCATTGGGACCTGGGTTCGAATCCCAGGTCCCCCAAAATGCTTTATTCAATTTTTCTTCAGGTGTTCACATGTAGCGCCTAGGATGCAGTCCACCATGCTCCTCAAAGATCCATCTGCCAGATGACTTACAAATCAAATCCAGTGGCCCAGATTGCACGCTCATCATACTCCCTGGTCAAAGACACGCATTGGATTCCAAAGGTCAAAAAAGGGCTAGACGAAAATGGGCCTAAAAATTGCTAATCATACACCCGGATCAGGCCCACACCCCCCTAAGTATTTCTTTTAATTTCTATATCTATTTCTTTATTTATTTATTTATCTTGTTAAGTATTATTATTATTAAAAAAATTAACCAATTAACATTTTTTTATAAAATCAGAAAACCCAATAAAAATAATATCTTTATTAATTTCACTATTTTATTTTGTAAATAAATAATTAAATTAATTTAGTTTCTAATTAGGTATAATTTCAATATTTTGCAATAAATTAAAATCAAATTAGAATAATAGGTTTTTAATACTTTTAATCATTTTTATTTTATTTCCTTAATTATAAATAAAACCCAAAAATATTTTAATTTAATTAATTAATTCAATTATTAACTTAGACTTAATTTTTAATTCAAAAAATAACAAAAAATGTTTTCTTTAATAAAAAAAGGGTCAAAACCCTAAGACACTCCGATTTAATTCTCTCGCGTGCGTATTATTTTTGATCCATATTTCAAAATTGTAACTGCTTCGGAAATGTAATAGTTTAACTTAGGATTTTATTTATTTATTTATCGCTTTTATTTATTTTTCGCAATTTAATTTTAAAGGGTTTGTTTTTGGCGATGTAAATACCCGACGCCTTGTAATAGTTTAGATTTAATTTCCCGCAATTTAATTTCCGTACAATATTAACTGTTAGATGTTTGATAAATAGGCAATGCATGACAAGATCAATCTTTAACTTAAAATCAACAATAGCTCACCCATGACATGTACATATAAAATTAACCGAACTAACACACTCGCACATGCGCACTCTTAGGGTACACCTCACTTGGATGCCTCGAACGTGGTCATTGAGTATAGGAAGTTTTAGAGGTCGCCCTCTTGTCCAAAGATCATAGTTTCCTCAAAACGGTTGCCTCGGATAAAATGATCTAAGACATTAGGGTTACCGCTAAGGCGTCCTAACATTGCTTTAGTGACCACACGTCCCTTAATCGAATTGACCCGAAAACTCCAACGACGATGCTACCTACTCCTCAATAGTGGAATAGCATTGTCTAAAGGACATTTGTACAGATTAATTCCTTTTTCGAGTAGGTAGATGGTTCTTAAGTACTTGCTCCTTTTAAAACAAAACAAAACTTTTCGCACTTACACTCTCTTCAAAACAAAAACTCTTTTCAAACCCACAAACACAAAGAAAAGCAAACTTTTGAAAACACTTTGAGCAAGTACCTAAGAGCCCGTGGATAACCACTGATAGAAAGGGTGCTAACACCTTCCCTTTCTATAATCTACCTCCCGAACCCGAGAAATATCTCGAAAAAGGAATTTTTCTGTGCTTTTTTCCTTTCCTTGTTGGATAAAATAAAAGACGGTGGCGACTCTTGCTTACCACGACATTTTGAAAAAACAAACGCAAACGCGAACCAGCATTCCAAAAAACAGTCAGTTCTATTCCCACCGATCACAGAACTGGCGACTCTGCTGGGGATTTTATAAGTGAGGTGTACCTTAAGATTAGATCATTGTGTTTTCAATTGTTTGCTTTGTATGATTTATCTTTGTGGGTTGAATCGGAGTTACTATAGATCCTAACCCGAATCTGGGGGATACCCTTTAGGTAAGTAGCAATAAACTGTGAGGGAACTGTACGGCGTAGACCGACACGGTTGAAGCAGTAGCTAAGTTGGTGTGGCACTTTAGTCTGTACCGATATCCCTTGTGTTGGAACGAGGAGAATATGGGTCTTCTAAGGGGTCATTAAACACCAATTAACCTTAGAACCTTAAATTGACCAACTTGGCCATAGAACAGTAGCAGTATGCTACACTCATTGAGACTAAACTCTTGTGATGATTCCGGCTGCAAGAAAAGGTTGCTAAACTGGAATTATGACCGATCGAGGGTAGTCAGTGATATTGAGATCCTCTAGAACCCGGTTACTATTTTTAGGACAGGTTTAAACCAACTAAACTGAAAGAGGGTAATACCTAAACTCCATGCCAGCCTAAACTTGAGGCTATCTGTGTGACTTGTGTGCCTTCAAAACTTGAACTACTTGCACATTCTTGTTATCTGACAACATGAGTTCCTTGCAGGTTTTGTTTACAGTCCTTATCTAATGATTTGGATTTATTATAGGGTTTACTTACATCACCTCACACTTTTGCTTAAACGCATATCATACACATCATAACATCATGCCTTAGCATTTCCTTAACCATTTCAAGGATCTCAAGGGCTTGTGATGCAGGTTATGGTAAATCAAATGTCCAGCAAGGGGAAAAGGGGATTTATTTTCCTCTAGCCAATACCGTCTAGAGATCAAAACACGATAACTTGAGTCAGGGGCTATGACCCACTCGATATGGTGAGCTTGACTCTTGAAGAAGGACTCTTAACGACACGAAGTTTCTTCTAACAAGTTTCTTGTTTACCCCGCGAGATCCTTGAAAACATTGCATACATATATCATACATATCATTGCATAACAGGTCTCCCAGTACATGTCTCTCATGTTCTCGCTGTTTATTTCAGCAATGGCTTTCCAACCAGACAACCAAGATCTTCAAACTCGAGAAGCTCAGTTCGGGGACATATTCCTAAACCTATCCAAGGGGCAGGAAGAGTTGAGAACACTCCTCATGGGGAACTTGGTCAAGAAAAGTCCTGAAGACAATAAGGACGAATGGCTGAGTTCAGTGCCATGAAAACCCAGATGCTGGGGCAGATGGCTCTTATCCAAGGCTTAGCTCGGGAACAAGAAGAGCTGAGAACCATTGTCAATCAGCTTCGTCAAGACGGATACAACGACATGAAGCAAATAGTCAAGGAAGGGGACCAGGTCATTAATCAACTTCCGAGAAGTCAAAGGTTTGGTTTGACGAAGAATAGACCTCTCCAAGTTGCTACTACCTCACGGGTCCAACAACAACCTTGTCATAAACAACGGGTTAATCAGAGTAAGCCGGATACACCCAAGAGGCAGTTTACCAAGCTCAACATGCCGCTGTCTCAAGCTTTACAACACCTGTTGAGATTGAATCTGGTGACGTTAAGGGACCCTCCTAAGAATCCCAACATAGCCTCCCCAAAGTACAATCTTGATGCAAGATGTGCATATCACTCCAGCAGCCTGGGGCATGATACTAACATTTGTTGGTCGTTGAGCAACAAAATTCAAGACCTAATTGATGAAGGAGCACTGGAACTCACACAAGACGGTCATATTGAATTCTTTTTCCATCCCCCCAAGGTTCACCATTTGAAGTTACAAGTATTGAGACGAGAAGACTTTTTGTTCATTAGAATTTTCAAGTTGTAATTTTCTTTTGATTGTTCGAACATTTATTCATGTTAAACTTTATTACTTTATCAATGCATTGCATATGTCTGTTTTGAATCAATCCATTCGTATTTCACTATATTCAAATTGCTTTCATTTTTTGTGATGATTAACTCCCGATTAAAAAAATTCTAAGCCTTTAGAGGGAGGATGACGAAAATGATATCAAAATCTCTACAGTATGCTTTTGAACAGTCCCCGCTGACAAGGTACAGGCATTGTTTCAAATCCTAAACAGTGGAGTTATAAGGAAGCTAATCCCTAGTCAACCCCTTTGAGCCAAAGAAGTTGGAGTTTTTATTTTCACAAATTAAAACCCGTAATCACAACCTGGGGCAGGGTAGTTTGCTCAGTTAATTCATGTGCACAATGAATGAGGACAAAGAAGTCCTTCCGAAACAAAAGACAGTGTTGGTTCCGTATAATCGTAAGGACATGCAGTCATTATCTCTCAAAATAAAAGCCCATCAAGCCAAAACCTATGAAGGAGACTTACAAAACTGGGGCATCCTGCTGGCTGTAATTACAAAAGAAACAGTTCAGGCAAAAGACATGGATAATAAAATCAAAAAGAAAGAGATCCTGCAAACTCTCAACAAAATGACTTCCTGTTCAAAATAAATTGTCTGTATCCAAACCATCACTGGTATATCAGAGCAAAGACTCAAACATGATCTAAATGCACGGTTAGCTGAGTTTAGGATCGAAGAACATCACGAAGAGCGGGTGGGTACAAATAAATTTTGAGCCTTTATCCTTTGTTTCTTAAACCGTAAACCAGGCCACATTATAACCCTTAAAAGTCCTAGCCGAAGCATGGGTTAGTTCGAAAGCATACTGTTACAAAAGGTATCCTAACTCCTGTAGGGCTTGCTGTAAATACTGAGTTGACGTCACATTTTACAAAATTTTCCTATCTTACTGAAAAAATGCATTTTCAAAAACTTCAAGACAGACATAAGCTTTGCATTCTTAAAATAACATTGTTTGCATATGACTATTTGTTCAAACAGCAGAGAAGTTCGCACGAAGAATATCTAGTGAACAAAAACTTTCTCAATAAAAAGGATCACCTCAAGTGGAAAAACACTTCCAACCAAGGGGCACGGCATGAGCATTGTCCATCATCTGGGGCAGTTAAGTCAAGATTCAAGGAATATCTCAAAATTCCAAATAGCCAGGGGCAAATCTCCATCAGAATCAGTTGGGGCATTAGACATGAATTCCAGCAACGAATCTTGCATGATCAAACGAAGATCTTCTAGTAGTATGGTAACACAACACTACCGACAGTGACACCTCTCTGCATCCTGAGGGCATGGACATAGTCAGAAAATACCACGCGTGAATCAAAAACCCGCTAGGTTGACTGGACTAGGCAAATATAAGGGCTTCCCGGCGAACCAAAAGGGTTCGGGCAAAAATAAGGGATGAAAATGAAAATTTTGTACACCCGGCAAGTCGAAAACCTGAAAAGGCAGCTTGGGCAAAAAAGGGTATCCCGGTGAACTGAAAACCCGTCCAGGAAAAAATTAGGGATCAAAGCGTATGACTATGTCTCGTCATCTCGTCACTGGCCTACCAACAAAAGACTTCTCATTTTGACCGAAAGATACCAAGCACCTCATAGGTGGGGATAATACTCGATCCACAGGGCCTCCACAGGCACCTTCTCCCGCAGAAACAGGGGCAATAAAAATTGTCCAAACTGTACAGCTGCTCTGCTCACCAGGTACAAAGGTAGATTTAGCTGAAGAATATGGATAAGATACTTTCACTCCCAACAGAATAAGGCAGTAATGATAGCTCTCTCAGCTGAGACTTGCAGCCATGTACAAATCAGCAATACTCTCCCCAAGCAGAGTTAGTCTACCATCAGCCCTAAAAAGGCTTGGTATCCCCAGAAGGTCTTAATATTCCCCAATGGAGTATAAGAATATTCTCCAACAAGTATCAGAGTATCCCCGGAAGTCTTAATATTCCTCAACGGAGTATAAGAATGTTCCCCGGCAGAATACAAGATACCCCCAGTGGAGTCAGTTTTCCCAGCATGGTCTGAAAAAGCTTCCCCAACGGAGTTGAATCATCATCCCTAGTAGACTCGGGAAGTTTACCCCCAGTGGAGTACAATAAATCTCCCCAGCCAAATTCAGAGGGTTATCCCTACAAGAGTCTAACATGGTTATTCCCAGCAAGTTGCAACTGAAAGATCATCCCCAACGAAGTTCTTTCCTTTTACAAACAGGACTTCAATCCTCAACAGATTCAAACGGTAATCCATCCCCAGCGGAGTTTATCGTTAAAATCCCCAGCGGAGCTTATCAGCGGAATCTCCAACAGAGTTTATCGTTAAAATCATCAGCAGAATATCCCTCCCCCATAGAGTAATTCCCCTCAGAGTAATCTCTTCATCAGTTTATTCCTCAACGGAGTTATTTTCTCCTGCAGGTTTATCCTCACAATCATCTTCGTTCACCATCCCTGGCGGAAGCGAAGCATTCAACTTTATTCTCTAGCAGCTCTGGGATTTATTTTCCCCAGCTAAAACATTACATGTCCATACATCATGCTACATGCATATACGCATCATACCATACAATCTCATTTATTTTGAGAACATCATTGTCTGATACATATCATGCATTACATATAGCTAACCTTTACCTTTCAGGAAAGATACAATCAAAATTTAAGTTATGAAGCCCGGGTACGACCAGGATAGTATCTTGATTTCTACGGCATATTGTGAAGCCCATATTACGACCGGATAACAATATCAGACTACCATGAAGCCTGGATTACGACCAGGTAGGGACATCTCTCAAAAGCAAGCTATGAAGCCCGGAGAACGACTGGATAATAGTTTATTCCCCAATGAGCCATAAAGCCTGGATTACGACCGGATAACAGCTCAACAAGTTATTGTGAAGCCTGGATTATGACCAGAAAGCGATATAAGACCATGAAGCCTGGATTACGACCAAATAATGATATAAGATGTTGTGAAGACTGGGTTACGACCAGATAGCAACCAAGAGTACTATGAAGCCTGGATTTCGACCAGATAGTGGTATGATACATCATAAAGCCTGGATTACGACCAGATAACGATAAAAGATGTTCTGAAGACTGGATTACGACCAGATAGCAACCAAGAGTACTATGAAGCCTGGATTTAGACCAGATAGTGGTATGATACATCGTGAAGCCTGGATTGCGACCAGATAAGCGTTAAGGGACAATGTGAAGCTTGGATTACGACCAGATAACAGTTTACCCAACCACTTACTGCGAAGCCCGGATTCGACCGGATACTAGTAAACCCAACAGTCAAAAGGAAGCCCGGATACGACCGGATAACCACTTGATTTATTCTGAAGCCTGGATTTCGACCAGATAAGAAGTGAGGTATTGTGAAGACTGGATTATGACCAGATAGCGATACAAAGCACTGTGAAACTTGGATTCCGACCAAATAGCAGTTTACATGGACAGTTACTAAGAAGCCCAGAGTCGACCGAATATTAGTGTGCCCTAAATTAACGTTGAAGCCCGGATGCGACCGGATAACCACTTGATTTGTTCTGAAGCCTGGATTTCGACCAGATAAGAAGTGAAGTATTGCAAAGCATGGATTACGACTGGATAGCAAGTTTAATCTCATCTCCCCAGTAAGTCACTGTAAAGTCTGGATTACGACCAGATAGTAGTCGGTCTTATCACCATGAAGCCTGGGTTGTGACCAGATAATAGTTCACTCTCACCTATTCAACAAATATGATTTCCCAGTAGAATAACGGACAACCGAAGCTCCTAAAGTTCTATTTCTCCTAAGACAAAGAACAACATTCCCCAGCGGAATCTCCCTCAACAACAGGTATACAAGCTCTCACTAAAGAATCTCTTACGCGATCGACACTCCTTCGGATGGAATCTTTAAGCCCATCTCCCATAATCAATCTCCAAATTGCATTTATAAGCGCATTCCTAACATCCCAAGGCTGATACTACTTCATGCGAGTGCAAATTTCTGGGCACTCTAGTGTTCAATCATCTTCCACCTTCGGATAATGAAAGGCCCGAACGCCAATCTATATCCTCAGGTTTAAGAAGATTGAACAGGGGAAACTGTTGTACCCCAAAATTTTCCCTCCCATATTTCTCAAGACATGTCAAGAATCATCCCCAAGTTGTTCAAGATGGCTCAAGAATTGGACAGTCAAATCATCTCCTAAGACAGTCAATTCAAAATTAGGGTTTTGTGTTGCATCAAGGTCCTCACATCCAAATGGTCTCAAGTTCTCCCCAATGTCCTAATATGTTCTTAAGTTCATCCATGTCAAATTTCAAGCCTTGCAGAGAAAGCTTGGTCAATCAATTGCTCAAGAAGTCCAAAAATCGACTATGTTAGGGCAAAAGTCAACTGTGTCCCAAATACAGCAAACCTCAAGATTTTTTGTCACCATTCTCATTTTGAAGGATAATTCATCATTTTATCAAGGGTTGATCATGATTCATCAAGGATTTCTCAAGATTCATCAAGATTCAAAAGTTGCTAAATCAGGGTTTTGTAGGAAAAGTCAACTCAACTTTGACCAAGCATAACTTTCTCATACTTTATGAGAAATGACCCATCCAAATCTCATTTTGAAGAGGATGCAATTTCCTACAATCCATATTCACACCCCAAGATCAAGAAATGCACTCACAAGAAGTTACAAATTTGGACATTATAGGTCATTTTTGAAAGTCAACAAAAACACCTTTTTTTGTCAAAGCTTAAACTTGAGCATGGAATATCAAAATGATATGAGACCAAAAAGGTTGGTTAGAGGACATCTCAAGTTTTCTAAAAAGTCCAAGAACACCTCCAAAAGTTCAAAATTGAAGAAGTTATGCATTGTTGAATTTGGGCATTTTTCCAAAATTGTCAAAAGTCAACTATCCTCAAAACTCCAATTTTTGACAAAAGGGCCCACTTTTTTCCACTTGATTTGGTCTTGTCATGCCACACACGTGTCCCATCCTTAAGTTCATGACCAATCATTTATGTTTCTATTTTATTTAATTTTTATTGATTTAATTCATTTTTAATCAATATTAAATCAAATAAAATCTAAAAATGAATGGAATGATATCTTTTTGATCATTGTAGCTTTCAATTATCACGATTCATCAAATCAAATTCGTATCAAGGCTTTTCATGCATAAAAAATTAGATTTGGCCTATATTTGGAAACTTGATAATGGTGATCAAAATCAAATCTTCCATCTTCAATGCACATGGACTAAGGCCCATGTTTTTACCTAAATACATTCCTTTATGTACACACAAGCCAAGCATAGCAAGAACACGCACAAAGGACTGCAAAAACGGCCAACTCAGAATTGAAAAAAAGTGTGAAAAGTGAGAGATCAAATTCTTATTTGGAGGCGTTTCCAAGGCAAAAGCTTCACGTAGCTCTCTTGCCAGCAACCTCCTAAAGATATAGCAACCAAGACCGGACCTTAAGACCATCTGAAACACAATGTAAGTATCCTTGAATATGGATCTGAACATGACATCGTGAAACCATTTTCTTGCATCCTCTTGCCAATGTTTTTGTATAATCATGCTTGCCATTAAATTTCCAGTCGTTCTGCATCATTCAATTGGGTTTTTGTAGCCTATATCTCCCTACCCGAACCTAGGGTTTTGGAGGTTTCCATTTGGGGTTTCGTTTTGCAGGGACAATTAGGACGAATCTTGGCCATGGTTGAACTCAGGAGGAAGAGGCGATCACGTCCATGTGCTTGGATGGTGTTGTTATGGCCTAGAACGAGTTTTTGAAACATCCCACGAATCTTCCTGCGGATAAAAATCCGCAGGTAATAAAACCAGAGTTTTGTTGGAGAAGACGACAGACGTCGCCCTCCCATTGGTCCATTTAAAATTACGCGCTTTTATTTTTTTTATCCAGGCATAGTTGATTGTTGCGCATATAATGTTTATTGATTATCCTATTAACAAGAAGAACCAATGCTCAGCTAGCAAGACGTTAGTGCATGATACCATTGGGACCTGGGTTCGAATCCCAGGTCCCCCAAAACGCTTTATTCAATTTTTCTTCAGGTGTTCACATGTAGCGCCTAGGATGCAGTCCACCATGCTCCTCAAAGATCCATCTGCCAGATGACTTTCAAATCAAATCCAGTGGCCCAGATTGCACGCTCATCATACTCCCTGGTCAAAGACACACATTGAATTCCAAAGGTCAAAAAAGGGCTGGACGAAAATGGGCCTAAAAATTGCTGATCATACACCCAGATCAGGCCCACACCCCCCTGAGTATTTCTTTTAAGTTCTATATCTTTTTCTTTCTTTATTTATTTATCTTGTTAAGTATTATTATTATTAAAAAAATTAACCAATTAAATTTTTTTTTTATAAAATCAGAAAACCCAATAAAAATAATATCTTTATTAATTTCACTATTTTATTTTGTAAATAAATAATTAAATTAATTTAGTTTCTAATTAGGTATAATTTCAATATTTTGCAATAAATTAAAATCAAATTAGAATAATAGGTTTTTAATATTTTTAATCATTTTTATTTTATTTCCTTAATTATAAATAAAACCCAAAAATATTTTCATTTAATTAATTAATTCAATTATTAACTTAGACTTAATTTTTAATTCAAAAAATAACAAAAAATGTTTTCTTTAATAAAAAAAGGGTCAAAACCCTAAGACACTCCGATTTAATTCTCTCGCGTGCGTATTATTTTTGATCCATATTTCAAAATTGTAACTGCTTCGGGAATGTAATAGTTTAACTTAGGATTTTATTTATTTATTTATCGCTTTTATTTACTTTTCCCAATTTAATTTTAAAGGGTTTTTTTTTGGCGATGTAAATACCCGACGCCTTGTAATAGTTTAGATTTAATTTCCCGCAATTTAATTTTCGTACAATATTAACTGTTAGATGTTTGATAAATAGGCAATGCATGACAAGATCAATCTTTAACTTAAAATTAACAATAGCTCACCCATGACATGTACAGATAAAATTAACCGAACTAACACACTCGCACATGCGCACTCTTAGGGTACACCTCACTTGGTTGCCTCGAACGTGGTCATTGAGTATAGGAAGTTTTAGAGGTCGCCCTCTTGTCCAAAGATCATAGTTTCCTCGAAACGGTTGCCTTGGATAAAATGATCTAAGACATTAGGGTTACCGCTAAGGCGTCCTAACATTGCTTTAGTGACCACACGTCCCTTAATCGAATTGACTCGAAAACTCCAACGACGATGCTACCTACTCCTCAATAGTGGGATAACATTGTCTAAAGGACATTTGTACAAATTAATTCCTTTTTCGAGTAGGTAGATGGTTCTTAAGTACTTGCTCCTTTTAAAACAAAACAAAACTTTTCGCACTTACACTATCTTCAAAACAAAAACTCTTTTCAAACCCACAAACACAAAGAAAAGCAAACTTTTGAAAACACTTTGAGCAAGTACCTAAGAGCCCGTGGATAACCACGGATAGAAAGGGTACTAACACCTTCCCTTTCTATAATCTACCTCCCGAACCCGAGAAATATCTCGAAAAAGGAATTTTTCTGTGCTTTTTTCCTTTCCTTGTTGGATAAAATAAAAGACGGTGGTGACTCTTGCTTACCGCGACATTTTGCAAAAACAAACTCAAACGCGAACCAGCATTCCAAAAAACAGTCAGTTCTATTCCCACCGATCACAGTGGAGGTGAGAAAAGAAATATTTTTTTATAATTTTTTCACCCGCCGCAGTTGTGAACCTTAAGTGCCTACGTACCACCTTATGTGCTGTAGGGGGTCATGGTACCCGTAGTTCACCTTTAAAATTTTAAAACACAAATGTGTTGGTTAATTTTAAGAGATGAGACGTCATCGTCTTATCCGAGTGAAAGAACATAATTACTACCCACGACTATGAGAATTGAGAATTTGCGTCATCTCAAAGTTGAGGATATAGCTTGGATTTTAAAATCAACAAAGCTTCGCTCAATACCCAAGTGGAAAATATCTCACTTCACTACACATCATACAAGTATAGTAGTTCGCATCACTACAAGGATTGACAAGAGTCTATTTATTTGAGAAAAGTGTTTTAAAGTAAAAAGCCAAAGAGGCAAAATAATTTGAATGAGGTTGATTGACTTTTAGTCTTTTCAGAAAAAATGTCAAGGTATTATTAAGTTGTTTAAAGTTTGATAAAGAAAATGTTTTGAAAATGCATGGACCTAAGTCCAAGTTTATTGTGAAAGCGGTTCAAGTTTAGAAAACAAGAATAGTTTTGAAAAGGAGGGAGAATATTTTTGAATTAAAGAAGGAGGGAGGAGATGAAGGGACTATCCTAAAGCATAAGGTAAAAGCTAGGGAAAAGAACCGTCTAACTGACAAGAAGCCAACACTTGACATAATGAGTCAATGTAGAATTCTCATCCTTTGAATTGAAACCTAGCAAGAAAATATACTAAACCTCTTAACAATACCAAACTTCGAATGCATTAAGTCTTCACAAAAAATGGGCAGAGTAACAACGGTATATAGTTGAATTCCCAATCACAAGCAAAGTATAAAATCAGAATAACCTGCACACAAAGAAAAAAAACAACCCAATGTCTTAAGGTAAACCCCAAGAACTCCAGACAAAATATCAATAGAAGTCACAAGGTCTCAAGGTAGGTCAAGGTCATCAATCCTAAGTCCAAGAAGTCCATAACTCCAAAATACCAAGAATAGTAACCAAATAGTCCAAATGACATTAAAGTTTTTTATTGTTCAAGTTGATTGTTAGGTATCTTCAAAAAGAAAATGAAAGCTCAAGTGAGAAAAGTAAAAAATGGCATAAATATAAATGCACAAGTGAGAAAAGATGAAAATAACATGAAATATATATGCCAAAATAAATGGTGTGTGAAAGTAAAGACGTAAAGCAAAAGCATAAAATTAAAAGTCAATTGTTAACGGGTTAGAAATTAGAGGTTAGTTGAATGACCATCTTGAATCTTACATTTTAAAACTCATTAGAAGATTGATAAAATCAAAGCCTCTTAACAACAAGTTTCATTTGCTTTTTGTCAAGTATATCATTCATTTCAAAATCTCGAGGCAACAACAAATAATCAATGAATTTTAAATAATTCACTTAGTACAAATCTTATGAAAGTTCATTAGAGGATTGATAAGACCAAAGCCTCCTAACAATAAACCTCAATATTATTGGATCAAAGGTTTCAAATTAAATATACTTGAGCTTGCAAACATAGGTTTGGGTCACAAATGATCATTTATCGAATCAGGACAAAATTTAGCGCTATGTTAATCAATCATAAGTGTACTTATATATAAGTCGCACCTATTTTAAGGTCGGTCAATATCAATTTATGTGTCATATGTTTGGAGAGATGATATGTAGATCATCCTCTAACAACATGTAAGACAATGAGAAAGGGATAAGATGAAGAGGAAGGGGAAATATTTGAACCAAAAAATTTAATCAAACTATCATTAAAATCATCCATCCATTTTGGTGGAGTTAAACTCAACACCCAAGATCCAATGATGTTAATAAAGTTCATGATCAACAATCACATAGGCAGGATATATAAAATAAATAAATTGCATTTAATGAATAAAATAAAAGGTAAAATAGAAAACTATATTCAAAGTATTAAAGAAAATTTTAAAGAGACCATAGAAAAATCAGAAGTAGTCTCAAATATTTTTATAAAATTTTTGGTAATTTTTTTTAAACAGAAAAACATTTTTAAATTGATTAAAATCATTCAAATAACTGGAAAAAGGATAAAAAATAGTAGAATTCAAAACAAAATTCTAGAAAAAATTCAGAAAGTCACAAATAATGAAAATGATTTTTATAATTTTTTTTAGAATTTAAAAAATATCAAAAGTTATTTTTAAAACAATTAAAATAAGGTAAACAAAACAAAAATTATCAAAAAATCAAAATCTAGAATAAAAATATGAAAAAATAATCACAAAGTAAAGAATAATTCAAAGTATTTTTGTATATTTTTTTCATAATTTTTGGATAAAAAATAAAAGAGTTATGAATTTTTAAAAATAAAAGAAATTTTAAAAAAATTGTAAAATAAAAACAAATCAGAAAAAACCTCCGGGCTAAGGCGCGCGCATACAACACAAGAAAGTCCAACCAATAAAAATAATACAATTGGCTGAGTGCCATTGGTTGAAGAACGGTATGTAGGTCGTCTTCAACCTCCAGGCTCTTGCAAGTAGGGAAAATCCATGATCCTTGAATTTTTAAATTTACGCGTTCATAGTGGTACCATTAGATGATCTACTTGAGACGATCACAATCATATGCTCGCGAAAAATTTATATAAAGCACAACGTAGTCGATTTGGTAAAATCCAAAGATGTTTAAAAATGTTAAAATCGAAAATCAGAAGCATCAAATTCATTGTTTCACCAAAATTGAGTTAAGAGCAAGCATCAGTGAACATCATAGACCATTACAGTAATTTAAGTTAGAAGATTTGGTGCCTTAAACTACCTGAACAAAGTCAGATGAACTTGTTTTGTAAATGGACATAAATATCACGATTCAGGGCACCTCAAGGCTTGATCCTTCTTCTATTAGCTTCATTGAAGTTCAAGGATGAAAGATCAATGAAGAAATTGAATTAAAAGGTGGAGAAAAGAGGAATTTGAAATCTCAGAAAAGTGAGTTATGGAGGGAGTTTGAAAGAGTGATTTTGGCTATTCGAGCTTGCGAACATAAGTGGAATAGAGCCTGCATTTATAGGAAAAGCGAATGGAATCAAGAGGAGGGGTGAATGATGCAATTTCGCTTGAGTTCGTGCAAACCTGTGATCATGAAGAAAGTGTGATCACATGTGCATCAAAACTCAATAAAACGATGCATTTTATCATTCTAAATGATCCAAACATATTTGCTAATCATGTTTAAGTGGAAAACGCGTGGGAATTTGGTGATTAGAACCCAAATTATGAAATTTTCAATCTCACTTGAAGTGAACCTTCAGTTTCAAGGCATCAACTTTGAATCAATGGTATTCATAGCTCAAGGGGTCTTAGGGCATGACTCTTGAAGAATTTGAAGGATAAGGTCACAAACTTTGTAATGTGATAAGAATGAGATCAGATGGATGTTTGAGCTAAAAGTTGTGATGAGTCAAAGTTGAGAAAAAGATTTTGACTTATTGTACATAGAAAAATTCTAAGTTTTTTCCAAAAGTGACCTATAATGTTTTGAGTTCAAACAAAGCCTTCCTCCAAAATTGATCTTTGATCATTAAAGCTAGCCTGAAGTAGGCTTCTCAAATAGCATTGTGAAACTTGAATCACTCAAAAATACCATGTATTGAAAAAGTTATGGCCTTGTAAAATTGGTGAAAATTCATGAGGTGACCTATAACTTTTTAAGTTCTTAGGGCATCCTCCACTCATTTTCAAGATTTTCACATAAAAGAAGAGTTGAAGTTCACATACTTAAGATCATTGTGGAAAAAATAATGGGCTCAAGGAGATAAAAATTGACCAAGTTATGAACTTTTGAGGTCACGCAAGGGAATTTGATAGCCTATCTAGAGGACTTGTAATGTTTCTCAATCATTAGGCATCTTCCACACAAAATCTCCTTGAAACTCTTGAAGTGATTAGTTTATAACCTTTTAAAGAGAAGCATGTCTTTGTAATCACTCAAAAATCTTAAAATATGAGCAAGTTATAACCCTTAGAAGTTCAAAACCCTAGCTCCTCATGCACCAAAATAACTTGAAAACCCCTTTCCATTTTGACAAACTTTCTTGCACAATTACTCTTTCCACGTGAATAAAAGTTGTTTTGGACGATAAAAAGAACCCATAGCATCAAAAAACACTTCAAAATAATAATAAATGAGAGAGTTACGCACTTGTGATCAAGGAATCAAGAGCTTGTCCAATTAGGTAAAACTTCTTTAATCAACCCTTTTATCTTTTGACTTTCTTTGACAAATTGAGGCATGATAAATCATAGTAGACATTGTCATGATATTACTTTAAAGCATCTTCAATGATGAAGCTTGAATCTCAATGAAGCTTTGTTAAAGAAGGTATGGAAATAAACTCATGAAACTATACATCAACTTGATGAAATGTGTTGTGCCCTCACCTATAGTATCATCAATTAGAGAAAATATTCATTGCATTTGTTAGTTAAAAGTTAATCAATACAAAACATATATGATCACAATATACAAATCAAGGTGCTTGGTGATTCATCATGAGCAAACCTAAAGATATGGAGGAGAGCCAAACCCTAGTGTGATCTTGTTGTGATTGAGTTGATATGAGATGATAGAGGAATATTAGGGGCAAAAATTGGGGTATAAGAATGTCTTTGAATTCTGTAGCTAGCTTTAAAACATGATCCAGATATTGAATCAATATGGGATATTTAGTGTCCCATTCGTTATTGACTTGGTATATGACTAGTGCGGAGTCTCCAAATACTTTGAGATGTTTGATTCTTAGATCGATTGATGCTTCTAGACCTAGGATACAAGCTTTATATTCAGTGATATTGTTGTGCATTCAAAACATAACCTTGTAGTATATGTTTTGTGATACTTCTTCGGAGAAGTCAAAATTTCCCCAATGTCATGCCCTAGTGAATTTGAAGTTCTTTCAAACATGAGTGTCCAACATGCTCCTGGTCAGGTCCTTCGTCAGGTCTAGGTATTTCATAGTTACCTATAACCATGACATCTTCGTCTGGAAAGTCGAACTTCATTAGTTGGTACTCTGGTAGTGGCTGATGAGCTAGATGGTCAGCTAGTACACTACCCTTGATGGCCTTTTGAGAAACATATTGGATGTCGTATTCTGATAGTAGCATTTGGCATCGGGCAATCCTTCCTGTAAGAGCTGGTTTTTCCAACACATACTTTAAAGGATCCATTCTTGCTATTAACCATGTCGTGTGAGTGAACATGTATTACCTTAAACTTTTAGTAGCCCAAGCCAATGCACAACATGTTTTCACGAGAAGTGAGTACCTGGTTTCGCAGTTAGTAAATTTCTTGCTGAGGTAGTAGATCGCATGCTCTTTTCTACCTGTTTCGTCATGTTTCCTCAATACGCATCCCTTTGATCTTTCAAGCACTTCCAGATACATGATGGGTGGTCTTCTGGGAACTAGTGGTAGTAATATTGGTGGCTCTTGTAAATATCGCTTTATTTTCTCGAAGGTTGTTTGATAATCATTATTCCATACCACTATCTGATCTTTCACAGTAATTTGAATATAGGCTCGCATGTAGCAGTTAGGTGCGATATGAACCTTGAAATGTAATTCAATCATCCTAAGAAACCACAAACCTCTTTCTCTGTAATCAAAGCCGGCATTTCTTGTATGGCTTTTACATTGTCAGGGTCTACCTCAATACCACATTGACTTATAATAAAACCTAGTAACTTGCCTGACCTGACACCAAATGTACACTTGTTCGGATTCAATCTTAGTTTGAACCTTCACAGACGCTCAAATAGAGTTTGTAAATGTATGATGTGGTCCTCCTCTATATGGGATTTGGAAATCATATTATCTACATACACCTTAACCTCTTTGTGAATCATATCATGGAATAGTGTGACCATAGCTCCTTGATATGTTGCCCCCGAGTTCTTCAAACCGAACAACATTACTTTATAGCAGAAAGTTCCCCAAGGCGTCTTGAAAGTAGTATTTTCCATATCTTCGAGTGCCATTTTGATTTGATTATAGCCTGAGAAACCATCCATGAACGAGAATACCGAATCTTTAGCTCTATTGCTCACCAAAACATCTATGTGAGGTAACGAGAAATCTTCTTTGGGACTCGCTTTGTTCAGATCTCAATAATCCACACATATGCGTACTTTTCCATCCTTTTTTGGTACTGGCACACTGTTATCTATGCAAGGTGGATAATCTACCACTACTACGGATCCTGCATCAAATTATTTAAGGATCTCTTCTCGAATCTTGTTGGACATGTCTGGACGAGTTCTTACGAGATTCTTCCTAATTGGAGAGAAACCTTCCTTGAGAGGTAGTCTATGTACCACAATGTATGTATATAATCCTTGCATGTCTTTGTAAGACCAGGCGAATATATCCACATACCTATGTAGTAAATTGATCATCCTTTCTTTCACACTTTTTTCTAATGTCCCCCCTAGCTTGATCTCTTTCAGATCTTCTTTTGTGCCAAGGTTAATGGTCTCAATGGATTCTTGGTATGGTTGTATATTGTCAGCCTTTTTCTCTATCTCCCTTTCCAATTCTTTATAAAGTTCAAGATCTTCATCATTTTACTCTTCAGCTTGGTTGATGGGTGCATCAAAATTATATCGGATAACATCACTAACATTATCGGTGATTTTGGGCATGGATCTGCATATGTATCATGTTTTGGTGCAGTTTTTAGTATGTGAATTTGGAAAATGCATATGAAGAATAGTAGTGCCATTTTTAAATATAAGATATAAATGCAAGAGAAATACATGGATCTTAATTTGAATACGAAATATAACTTTTATTAATCATAAATACCGTCTCAAAAAAAATAGGGAACCCTTACAAGCAACCCCTATGCCTCGGACTTGACATAGGTTCTTTCAAAAACAAGAAAAAATACTTTGGAAAGAAAAATATCTCGGGAATCTCCACAGCTGCCCAATTCTTGAGTTCTTAGCCTAAGGCCCATTCATGGATGAAATCAAATGCCCTTTAGATGTTGCTCTTGTTAGATATCATTACCACCTGTTTTCCATGCTCTACTCCTTTGTTGACGAAGATCTCCTTGATTAGAGAAAACCGTGCTTTGCCTTTCAGAGTAGCCTTTGATAATTCGTAACCCAAACCAAAGTGATTCTTCTTCTCAGGTATTTCTGGGAGCTTTCCCCAACCCTTTGAGGCACCACTTTCCGCAGCTATTTCTAAATCTTTCCACGAAGTCACAACATGTTTCTTGATTTTTTCCACTGGTAGGGTTACCATTGAGGCAACCTCTAAGACTTGAAATGGAGTGGCTATACAGTCTTCATCAATGCTGATATACCTGTAGGATTCTATGTGACTTATGAAGATGTATTTTTCACCATCGATTATGACCAATCTTCCTTCAAAGAAGAACTTCAGTTTCTCATGTAAATTCGAAGTGATTTCCCTTACTGCATGAATCCAGGGTCGTCCGAGTAAACATGTATATGCTGGTTCTATATCCACGACTTTAAAATTGATATAGAACATGTGTGGGCCGATCTTGATAGGAAGGTCCACTTCTTCAAATACTAAACTTTGAGAATCGTTAAAAGCTTTAACTATCGTAGAACTTAGTCTTATTACAACATCATCTAGTGTTAACATCATCAAGCTAGACTTTGGTAGTACATTGAGGGCAGAGCTAGTATCAGTGAGTTTTCTGGACAATCTTGTAGTACCTATCTAAATGGAGATGTTGAGTGCCTTGTTGTGAGCTCCTTCTTGTGGAGGTAACTCACTGTCATTAAAATCCAGATATGATCTAGACGTCAAATTTGCTACAACATTTTCAAATTGGTTTATAGTAATCTATTGTGCGACATGAGCAGAACTTAGAACCTTCATTAAAGAATCTCGATTCCCTTCTGAATTAATGAACAACAAGAGTATATAAATTTTGGCTGGATTTTGGTGAAGATGATCCACCAACCTATAATCACTCCTTTTGATTATTTACAAAAACTCATCTACCTCTTGATCAGTAAAGTTCTTGATCAGAGGCTCTTGTTCTTGACTTGCCTCCACCACTTCTTTTCCTTCATATTTCACCAACGTATCATCCTTATTTTTTACCACAGTATCATTCTTATTTGGCGCTTCGGAGCAAAAGATTCGATCACTGCGAGTCATTCCCCCTGTCCTTGCTATATTTGAGATTGTTGATTCTTGACTTGAAGATGGCTCACATTCTTGTTTTAAGATATTTACATATACAATCAAATCATAACTCCATGGTACCACTTTTTCACTTTTGTAAGGGATAAGAGATGACCTCCTTATTACCATCATAGTCTTTGGAACTAATGGTATCCTCAGAGTTTGTCTTGGTGTTATCACTGGTGTTTCTGTCGATTCTACCCATGGAATCACAAGAGTCTTCTCATTAAGGTTTGGCCCTTAACAAGGAATTACCAATGGTTTTTTTGCACTTCTCTCGATCGCAGCTACATATTAGGGTATGATCCGAATTGGACTATCCCTTCGTCCATCAATTTTTGTAATGTTTTCTCGAAAGCTTCATTATGTTTCAAAAGGAACCCACACTCCAACAGATATTCCTTCAATAATTTATTAGGTCCTTTACTCTTCAGGTTGACCCAAAGTCAGTGACCACTTCAATTGCACTTATTTCTTGTCCACCATGCGGAGGCATGGGGTTTGACTTGATATTCAGTTTATCAAAGGTGATATCCTGAGTATCCAACAAATCCCGAACTTTACGTTTGAAGGCCAAACATATTTATATAGTATACCCGGGAGAATTGGCATGTTACTCGCATCTGGCATAGGCATCGTATCTTGGTGGGGGTTCCCCGATTGGAGGAGCTAGAGGTCTTAGATCTACCAAAGAAGCCTTCACCAAGTGTTGTAATAATTGATTGGGTGACATAGGGAGGGGGTTAAACTTTCTTGGAGGCCTTTCGAATTATTTCTGTTGTTTTTCTCGTGGAATTATTAGTGGTTGTTGTTCCCTTGGTTGTGAGGATACAACATTAATTTCTCCCTCATTCCTTTTTGTGAAGTTAGGAACATGTCTTTTTGCATTCTAAGGGGTACTAGATGATCCCCTTGTATCTTTTCGCTTTTTTATAGCTTCAATCCTTTCTCCAATAGTTACCAAATTCGAAAAACTGGAGGAGACACTTCCTACCATATTTTCATAATACAATTCTGCAAAGTTCCCATGAACATATCGACTAATTCTTTCTCAAGAAGTGGTGGTTGTACACGGGCTGCCATTTCTCTCCACCTATGGGCATATTTTTTGAAAGACTTATCCTTTTTCTAAGACAAGTTCTGGAGTTACATGCGGGTAGGTGCCATGTCCAGGTTATATTTATACTGTTTCAGGAAAGCATTAGCAAGATCTACCAGTGTCTAGACATGAACCTGTTCTAATTGCATGTACCAATCTAGGGATGCCCCACTTAAACAGTCTTTGAAACAATGAGTCATCAACTTCTGGTCTTGATCATAGGCATGCATCTTTCAGAAATACATGCACATATGGTTCTTTGGACAGGTGAACCCCTTGTATTTTCCAAAGTCAGGTACTTTGAATTTTGGTGGGATCACCACACCAGGAACTAGACCCATTTCGAGGGAATCGACATTGAAAGCATCATAACCCTCCACAGCTTTTAATATTTCCTCAAGAGCTTTGTACTGGTTGAGCTCCAATGGAATCTCAGTAGCATGAGTATGATTTATTCTTTGAGTTGCTTGATTGACATCCTCTAAGTCTTGGTCTCCATATTGCAAGTCTAAGTAGTTGTCTGCATTGTTAATCGGAATCTGTAAGGTATGAGTGAAACTATGCGGCCGGAACCTGTCATCTGGATGTTAATGAAACATCAATGAAGTCTCCATCGAACGTCTTTTATCCCGCCGAAAGGGAAAGGTAAACATCTAGAAAACCTGGAAAGCGAGAAATCATGGTCTTTCGACCGAGAGATCGGGTAAGGGAGTCTGTTACGCGAGGGGAAGGTATTAGCACCCCACACGCCCGTAGTACTCTACCATATCCACTCTTGTTGTCTAATCTAATGGGTGTGGTCAAAACCTATGTCTATGGCTTAAATTTAAAAAGGGGATGCATACGAAAGAAAAGAAGAAAACAATGTAGGGAAAATAAAAGTTATGCTCGGTTGGGCCCTACCCCAATGCCTACGTATCCCTTTTAAGGAATCAGAGCATCCGTAGTTCGGCTTATGTGTTTTGGTTGGTTTGTGTTTTTTAGTTAAGACAACAAAAACAGTCAAGATGGCAAAACATCAAGTAAAACAACAAACAAATGAGACGGTCAGACATCGACTAAATAATAGCAAAGATAACATGTCAAAGATGCCGAAACATCGATTAAACAGATGACAAAACATCACACCTAACAATGATATTGAGAATTAAAGTAGGATAACAAAACATGTGCGATGGTGAAACATCGGCTTCAAATAAATATGCGATGGCGAAACATCGGCTAAAAGATAATCATGGAAAAGATGGCGAAACATCAATAAAACAGATGACAAAACATCACACCTAACAATGATATTGAGAATCAAAGTAGGATATAAAACATGTGCGATGGCGAAACATCGGCTTCAAATAAATGTGCGATGGCGAAACATCGACTAAGAGATAATCAAGGCAAAGATGGAGAAACATCGATAAAACAGATGACAAAACATCACACCTAACAATGATATTGAGAATCAAAGTAGGATAACAAAACATGTGCGATGGCGAAACATCGGCTTCAAATAAATGTGTGATGGCGAAACATCGGCTAAGAGATAATCAAGGCAAAGATGGCGAAACATTGATAAAACAGATGACAAAACATCACACCTAACAATGATATTGAGAATCAAAGTAGGATAAAAAAACATGTGCGATGGCGAAACATCGGCTTCAAATAAATATGCGATGGAGAAACATCGGCTAAGAGATAATCAAGGCAAAGATGGCGAAACATCGATAAAAGAAATGACAAAACATCACACCTAACAATGATATTGAGAATCAAAGTAGGATAACAAAACATGTGCGATGGCGAAACATCAGCTTCAAATAAATGTGCGATGGCGAAACATCGGCTAAGAGATAACCATGGCAAAGATGGCGAAACATCGATAAAACAGATGACAAAACATCACACCTAACAATGATATTAAGCATCAAAGTAGGATAACAAAACATGTGCGATGGCGAAACATCAACTTCAAATAAATGTGTGATGGCGAAACATCGGCTAAGAGATAACAAAGAAAGAGTAAAGTTGGTTTGTATCTTTTACTTTGAAGAAGGATTTGAGTTCATTAGAGGTGTCTTATGATTTCCCAAGAAACAAATTTTGTTTTAGGATGCAAAATGCATAGAAAGGGAAAACAACTAAGGGAAACAAACCTAGTATTATCCCTAGTGTTATCATACAAGGGTTGACCCTAAGGTTGAGGATAAAGGAAAGTCCTATCCTATGTTAGCATACATGGATTCCTACCTTAATTAGAATGTCAAAGAAAGCTTAACAAAACTATCCTATAGGGAACATGAAATGAGAGGGAAGTCGTGATCTCAATATCTAAATTGAGTGACTCATCGATCAACAGTTAAAAAAGAAAAGCAATAAACATCCTATAGGGAACATGCAATGAGAGCAAATTCGTGATCTCAATATCTAAATTGAGTGACTCATCGATCAACAATTAAAGAAGAAAAGTAATAAACATCCTATAGGGAACATGCAATGAGAGCGAAGTCATGATCTCAATATCTAAATTGAGTGACTCATCAATCAATAATCACAACACATGCATCAGATAAAAAACCAGAGGGCCTCTTGACATATATCATCAGTAGAGATCCCATCATGCAATCAGAGAATTATGCAAAATGAAAATGGGAGAAAGGAAGTAGTACAATACCAAACAAATAACTATCTATAGCAATCAAGCAAGAATAAAAGAAACCCAGAGAAACTTCAAGCAAGCTGGCATCAGTAAACAAATTGAGTCAGGAATCTAAAAGATATGAACAAGTCCCAAGGGGAATGTATGACATTCACAATTTTATATATATATATATATATATATATATATATATATATATATATATATATATATATATATATATATATATATATATATATATATATATATATATATATATATATATATATATATATATATATATATATATATATATATATATATATATATATATATATATATATATATATATATATATATATATATATATATATATATATATATATATATATATATATATATATATATATATATATATATATATATATATATATATATATATATATATATATATATATATATATCCTGCATAAACCATCAAACATGCCAAGCATAAAACAATGCCAGTATAATAGATTGTGTTTCACAAATAAAGTGAAACACAGAAAAGCCTCAAGCCAAAAGTGGCAACTTGTTCAGAGTACCTTGCACATTCAACAACCAAGTTAGTATTCCATGAGGTGAAAAAAAGTGAGAACAAACATGATGGCTTTAGACATGATAAACAAGAAGAAACAAGCATATGCACATATTAGGTCAAAAGAATCAGGGGAATGTTGCTCCTTTCTATCACCATGTTGAATTGACAATTGAATGTAAATCAAGGATCATAAGAGCTTGAGAATAATATGAACAAGGACCATGAAAATCAGTAGCAAACACATTTTAATCATGCATAGCTAATTCAAACACAACTTCATGAATACAATAGGAGATGAAACCTACATAAGGCATTAAATGGTTCAAAATATTCAAACATGAGGCTTCTAAATGAAATGGCTTGAGCTAGAATGGACAAGTCAGAACCAACATGATCATTAGGTTCCCAATTATAGGCCTCACCCAAGTTCATTGGCCATCAAACAAATTGTAACAAGACATGCAAACATAATTGGGTACCTTCACTTTAAAATTATACCAAAAATAGAAACAAGGATCCATAATTCAAACCAAAAATATCGTAACATCTTGGAAGTGTTTAGAAGTCAGAATGCAAGCCCTAAGTTCATGAATGATTGAGGAAGAGACCAAGTGAAGTTCAAAGTTTAAGACTAGTTAGCAAAAACACCAAACTAGACATGTTTTCAAAATTATTTGTGGAAAAATGTCAAACCAAGTCAAATAATTCAAGAAAAATAGTTTTCAAATCCCCAATACATTCATGAACCGTGATCAAGACCTGCATTCCAAGAAAAGTTCAAAGCACAAAGGTTTTGAATATGAAACTTGCACCATAAGCAACAAAACCCTAGATTTTGACTTTTAATCCTAAATATTGATTAAATAGGACCAAAACTCAAACAAATTAAACCAAGGTCATGCAAAATATCAAGAAACCCTAATATGTCAGAAAATACATTTTTTCATATTTTTTGAATTAGGAAAAGACAAGAAAGAAATTAATATTCAAACAATTAGGTAATTGACAAATATCCACATATCAAAATGACATTTACATCAAAAAGTCAGAAGAATGGCCAACCAAAATTATATTCAAATATAGGGCTAAAAACATACATCCCTGAATTTTTGTGATTTTTTTGGATAAAAGGAAAATATTAAAAAAAACAAAAAAACAAACAATTAATAATGAAATTATTATTTAAGGGCAAGAAAATGCAAAACATAACCAAAAGTCACAAAAAAGGAAAAACAAAAATATGATCAGGTTCTATGACTAAAAACAAGATTACATGATTTTTTTTTGAATATTTGAATTAATAGAAGTATTAAAAAAAAACAAATATTACAAATAACCTATGAAATTAAATTTTAAATAAAAAATAAGAAAAATGATGAACCAAAGTCAGAATCAATTTTCACATTTTTTAGTGGTTCTCAAATAATTTTTATGGATTTTTTAGATCAATAGAACTATTAAAATAAAAATAAACTTTGATCAATTAATTAATTAAACCTAACAATTTTTTTAAACCAATCAAATTATTTTAAAAAAATCCAAAAAAATGTGACAAATACTAGAAAATAATATTGACCTATGGTAATTTTTTTGGAATTTTTGAATGTGTTTTGATCAGAAAACAAAATTAAAAAAAAATGTCAAATAAAACAAAAATTCAAATAAGCCAAAAATTTCAAATAGACCAATCATGATGTGCCACCACATCATCTTCAACCTCCGGATGATCCAAAAACGCGCGCATCTTCTCAGGCTTAGGACTTACTTTCAGCTCAACACAACTCACTCAATTTTGCATCATTTTCTATGAAATCAAAGGCAAATCAAAGCTAGCATGGCAAGAAATCCATAGCAATTTGAATAAAGTCAAATCATCCACCACATTGTCCATAATCAAGCCATGAATATGAACAAAAACATTCTAAATCACAAGTTTTAGAACATCCAAACATGCATAATTCATAAAATTAAACACTACAAAGCTTCAGAATCATTCCATAGACTTCAAATAACATGATTATGAACTTAAATCACACGAGGCATGGCTAGAAATCAGAATTCAAAGTTGAGAATTCATACCTTTGAGAAAAAATGGATCTACTGTCTCCTTCACTCCAGTTACAATCTAAGCCTCGATCTACAATCCTTATCACTTGGAGAAGAGAATGCAAGAAGAATTAGCCAAAACGCGCAAGGGAGATGGAAGAATCGAAGAAAAATGCAAAGCTACAAGCTATGGAGTTTCTGACTTTTATTGATGAAATGAGGCACGAACCCTTCTCACTGAGGCTTGCTTCTCAATATATATAGCATCAGGAGGAGGGTAGGATAGGTTTTTCGCGCTGAAAGCTCTTGGAATCAAAGAAATCTTCTTTTGGCCAAAATTAAGTATGCACATGCAGCCTTGAAATCCCTCATGCGTTGGCTTGCTTTTTGCGTGCATTTTAATCCATTTGTTCCCAGGAAGAGATTAGCAATAAGATTAGGACTTAAATCCTTGCATTAAGCTAGTGTTGGTGATTAGGCAACTTCATGCCATTTTTTGCAAAACCACGATTTCCCTTCTCATTTGCCCATGTGCAGCTCAAACCTTTGCATGATGGGCCTCGGCATGCCACAAATTACCAATGGGCTTTATTAGAAACAACAGGAATGGCTAAAACTTGAGTTTGTAAGAAATGGCCATTTTGCACATTTGCCAAATTTCAATAAAATGCCCCAAAATTTCAAAACTCATAACTTGCTCATAATTTTGAATTTTGGCACAAATGAGCACAATTTGAAAAGGTCTTGAAAAGATCTACAATACCCTAGTTTATAGTTTTTGCAAATTTATCCATTAAGGTTCTCAAAGTTTGGCTTGAAATTCATTAATTTTGAAAAATGACTTATAATCTTGTGACTTCAAAAGGCCATAACTCTTAATTCCTTATCAATATGGACATGAGACCAAAAGGAGGTGAAAGATCATTCTCTTAGCTTTCCAAGCATATTTCATTACATCTTCTTGATCAAGGATGGATAAAATATGAATTTTTGAAATTAAGTCCTTATTTTCCAAAATTAGTAACTTTTAGGGTTTCTTCAAGAATAAGTTTCAACCCAAACTTCAATATCTTTGATCCAATGACCAAAATGAACTTCAAATATGGAAATTAAATCCTTGAATTGATGGTTGGCCAAAAATTCACTTGGTCAACCTTGACTTTGACTGATTTTGACCAAAATGACCATTTTGCCCCTCTGAATCAATTGATCCACTTCCCTTTAAAAATGATGATTAAAACTTCAAACATATGATCTTCCAAACATATAAAGAACATGTGCAAAGTTTCACTTCAAAATTCTCAAGAAATCTTGATAAAAACCCAAACCCCAATTTGTGTTAACACCTTAGGAGGCTGATGGATCATCTTCAAAACTTTAAATCCTCTGGGCATCTTGACCAATATCTTGTACAAAGACCTTTAAAATATCATGGAAATGTTATTGCTTCCAAAATCAAGACTTGTGCCTTGTCCAATAGCCTTAACCAAGCAAAACCCTAATTTGACTGATGTATCCAAAGAGTGGTTTCACTTGTGATCAAACACAAGCTCTAATATTCTGGGAGTCCAAAGAGATAAATGAAGCATCTTGAGATATGTGAAAACTTTTGAGCTTGAAAGATTCAGAGGTTTAGATGATAAGATTCTTCTTGAGCAATTTGTTAATGCCATCACCCTTAAAAACTTGAGGAAAACTTGGTAACCAAAGTACTTTGATCCTATCACAATGTATGAATGCAATGCATTATGATGTTCATGATGAAATATAATCCTAAATCAAGAGGGTAAATTTTGGGGTGCAACAATGAGATGCCTTTATTTTTTGTTGCGGTGGGACAAACCCTTCAGTATCATATTGTCTTGTTTCTTATTGAGCCATGGAAGACTTTTGGGGTCCAGACTCAGGTTCTCTCCTCGGTTGCTGACCGCTTGATGCACCAATGGTTTGGACTACTTCTTCAAAGGCTGCCCTAAGGATTTGCTCATGTATTTCAATGATGTTATTCAATGCTCGAAGAACTTGACTCATATCTCATCTTGAGTCGACGTTAACCTTGACTTGCTCAAGTTCTTCCTTGAATGTAGCTTGGTTCTCTTCAATTTGTTCCATCACTTTTTGTTGATGGGCCCTTGTATGATATGGCGGTCGAAGATGCGCCGCTTTTCTTCTACCGATGGTTTAACTAGAGAAGGATTTTTTTTTTTGAAAAAATGATGAGTGTTTTTTTATGAGTTTATGAGATACGGATGTTTGTGAATGCATGAATTCTTATGAATATGCTAAAAGTTTCATTTTGAATGTTTTATTCATTTGGATATATACTTTTTATTTTTATTTTTCAGCTTTTGCTTTTTATTGATGAGTATCTAAAAATAAACACATAAACAAGATACATGTTGTACCCCAAAATTTTCCCTCCCATTTTCAAGACAAATTAATTCAAGATACTTCCTCATGCTCATGAAGGTCTCAAACACTCAAGACTACTCAAAAATTGACCAGACAAACCCTTCGCCTAAGCAGGTGACCTACAACTAAGGTTTTGTTTTTCTCAAGGGAAATTGGAATTATAATGCCTCCAATGGACTTTATGGTTTCACATATGTATCAAGGTATCTTCATGCCAAATTTCAAGCCTTGCAACACAAGTTTGCTCAGTCAGTTAGCCAGATGATTGAAAATTAACTATATTGGACAAAAAGTCAACTTTGACCAAATTACAGTCAAACTTCAAGATTTTTGGTCAACATAAACATTTTGAAGTCACATTCATCATTTGATCAAGGTTTGATCATGATTCATCAAGAAAACTCAAGATTCATCAAAAGTCAAAAGTTACTAAATTAGGGTTTTCTTAAGGAGAAGGCAACTGAACTTTGACCAAACATAACTTTCACATGCTTTATCAGAAAGTTATCAACTAAAGCTCATTTTGATGGAAATTCAATTCTCTACAACTTTTTCTCTCTAAGATCAAGGCCAAAAATACTTCATTTGAGAGATATGAGCCAAAACATTACATGTCATTTTAAAAGTCTACAAAAAGATACTGTTTGTCAAAGAAATTTACATCAAGATAAAGGCTTCAAATGAAAAAATGACCAATACGAAGATTGTAGGGGACATCTTGAGGTTTCCAAAAAGTCTAAGATCACCTTCATATTATTAAAATTGAGTGAGATATGATTTGTGCAAGATGGGAAAGTTTGAGAAAATGCATGAAATTCAAATTGAGCAAATTCAAATTTTTGGGCTAATGGGCTTATCTTTTAAGGTCCAAACCAGTTCTTGACCCCATAATAGACTCCTACATTCATTCATATTTTTTTATTTATTTTATTTTGATTTTATTCAATTAAAACCAAAATAAATCAAATAAAATAGAAAATCAAAGATATAAAGTGCATGACTTTTGTTTTGGACCAGAATTAAAGCCCAAAATTCATGACAACCAAGCAAGAAATCGTGTGCATCTATTTTATGAATAAAATTTTCATGGTTTTGTAATATTTCAACTTATTTTCAAACCAAATCAAATATGTGTTTCATATGATGTCCAAGCCCATCTTTTAACCTAAATCTCCTACTTTATA
The DNA here is from genome assembly GCA_948472305.1 of Vicia faba. NCBI lineage: Eukaryota > Viridiplantae > Streptophyta > Magnoliopsida > Fabales > Fabaceae > Vicia > Vicia faba. The sequence goes on along the minus strand of OX451740.1, from coordinate 531,886,592 downwards.
TAAACACTACATATTCAGACAAAAAAGAACACACGTAGCTGCCAAGAAACAAGGTTTTTTGAGATTGAGAAGTTGCAAAGAAGGTTGAATTAGATTTCTTGTTTGCAACCATCCTCAAGGTGAAATAACCATCCAAAACGATCCATGGGGTATCACAGAGTAAGTTCTGATCATTCTTGATGATCAAATGTCCCTAAAACATGCATTCTAAACATCGTCGGTCTTGCATATTTTGTGAAATTCATATTTTTAATATTTGCGATGATTTGACTAAAACTAACAATTTCAATGTGTTCTTGAGAGAATTTAGCGTATGTTTTATCCCTTGCATGAGGCCTATGATGCTAGAACATTCCATCACCATTATTGCACCGTTTTTCCTTATTCTAGTCGTATCTCACTATACAGGTTGAATTAGCCAAAAAAATTCTACCATTGGATTTGCAAGGGTCAAATTAGGGGGATACGATCCTTCTTGATCTCTAACGCGTGTTATTTGTGCAGGTTAATATTTTGCCTTACCAGAAAAGACGACCGGAGCTAGGGCTCTGGTGCTTCTCCAATTCACATGTTTTATTATATATTTGTTTGCTTCTATTATGGTGAAAAAATGGAAACGCAATGCAGTTGGTTGAGACGGAGGCTTGTCAAACGAGAGTGTGTGGGTTCGATCCTCGCATCTTGCAATTATTTTGTTTATTTTTCAAACTAACATGCAGGGTTATTACATAATGATCAGTTCCTGTTTTCAATCCCAAATAATGCGCTGGCTTAGTGGCAAGGGATGCGCCTGTGAAGCTAAGGGGTGTTTAACACCCACCCCAAGCAAATCTTTTTTTCTATTTTTTTTCCTAATCTAATTATTTTTCAATTAAAATCAATTAGAGTTTAAGTTTTTATTAATTATCACTTAAATTATTTTCTATAAATACCAAAACATTAACTTAAATCTTAGGTATTGTTAGCATTTTTTTAAACATTTTTTATTATTTCTCTTCTTAATATTTAATTTTCTTAGACAAAATGTATAAGGCGCACTCTCTAATGTAATAACGTAGATTTATTTTCCGCATCTTTTTTTATTATGTAACTGCTCACGGGATGTAATAATGTAGGACATTTATATTCTCACACTTATATTTTATACTATGATTAGTAATTAGGATTTTATGGAAAGACTAATATTTGAACGTAGAAAACCCTAATTCCAGATAATATAACTGAAAATAAACATTTCACACACTTGCACCTCTAGGGTATCCTCTGTTGTTGCCTTACGATACAGGGTCATGTCCCTCGAAAGTGGGGATACTTTAGAAAAAGACCTTCGATCAAATCATCATTATCCTTTCGAATAAAGATCATAATCTCTCGATGACCCTTCGAGTTGCCTACAAAATGAACTAGTCCCTACGAGTAAATGATGATAGTCCCTTTGATACATTTGCTAAAGTATCCTTACATGTTGCCTTCGATGACCATATGATGACCCTACGGATGTCCCTTCACATCCAATAGATGGGGCTACCTACCAACTGATGGTATGGATAGCACTATCTCAAAAGAAGAAGGAAAATAATAAGAACGACCTTTAGTGGGTAAGGAACTCTTAATTGCTTACTCACAACTTTTCTCACAAACATTTTTCACACATCACTTTCAAACAAATATTTTCAAAACACTTTGTACACATTTTTGAGGACTGATACAAGAATCATTACAAAGTCAGCCTTACTTCGGCAATTTCAAAATATTTTCAAATCACACACACAAAGTAAAGTTTTTCAAAACTGAGATAAGAAATTAAGATCCTGTAGATATCTACAGATGAAAAGGGTGCTAACACCTTCTCTTTTCATAACTTACCCCCCGAACTCAAAATCTATCAAGGTCTTTCATGTTCTTTTCACCTTTCCTAAACATTAGATAAAAGAAAAGTCAGTGGTGACTCTAGTGATCCGCACATTTTGGATAAAACCAAAAAGTCAGTTCTCCCATTGTATTACAATACAGAAACAAAAATTCCTTTATAAAAATAGTAATTGTCTTGAAAAAGAATACAATACAGATATTGAAAAATATTCCAACTTTAAAACATTAAACTTGCTGAAAGGAATAAACAAAGGAGAAACAAATGTCTTCTTAGTGCATTTGCAGATGTCTACTCTGAAACCATCATACATTATCCTACAAAGCTTGAGGAAGTCTTCAACGTCTTTTGAGAGAGGAACCGTCACATTTTCCACATCTCTCAAGCTCCTAGGGATGTATCCAATGAGGTTGTTGGCTAAAAAAGCGAGTCTTGCATGCTTGTCTTTGTAGTATCGCTATTTTCGGTAGAGATAAGGAATTATCTTGTGATTATCCTTTCCTACTTTGGTGATCTTCACATACTTCTTTTCCCAATAAAATTTTTTAGCCCTCATCTCCGTATAGAGTTTCCGTTGTATCAGGAAATCCTTTTGGAGGCCTTCTAACTCAAGGCATACTTGCTCGTATTCTTCATTATTTTGGGTGAGAAGCCTTTCTTCCATCATCCTTTTAAGGTGTACCCCTATCTCCAATTCTTGGCTATCCTAGAGTCTGGTGGTGAGATACTTTCATTTCTTCTTCTTGACCTAAAAAATATTGCGCCAAACTTTGGATTTGAGCCCTTAGATCTTCTTGCATCACCTTCTTTTCTTGCATCACCTTTTCATACCACCTATTTAATTTCCCAATTTGACTTGCAGCGTCCTCCAACCTTTGGTTATGGGAATCCAAGTTGAAAGTAGAACTCAACAACCCTTCAGTCGAGCGCTTTCGCTTAAAACTCTTCTTCTGAAATGCCTCTCGATCTCTCTGAATCTGTTGGTCTTTTGATTAAAGTATGCGTTGCATTTGTCTTTTATCCTTAGTCAAGTTATGAAGGTTAAGCTCCAATCCTTCTTTCTTTATTTGAGCTTGTTTCAAGGCATTCTTCAAATCTTCTATTTCTTCTAAGGAATAGGCGGAGAATCTGGGACCCCTGGCTTGTACTCAGGACCTATGTGAAACGGTAACTTAATAACTCGTACCTTATCCAAAACCAATCGAGTGTAAGGTTATTTTTCCATAATGTTCTTCTTTTCATCCTTCCTTTTCTTAACCCCATTCCAAGCCTAAATGATCTTATTGAGCAACTCTTGGTCGATTTTTCCCATGTCATGAATGATCAATTGTTAGAGTTATTCATCTGAGGGTTTATCATCTCAAGGATACCCTAGTTGTCGTAGGGCGAAGGTAGGGTTGTAATTGATGCAACCTCGTGATTCGATCAATGTAACATTAGAAAAGTCTCTACAACTATAAATAATATCTCCAATGTTCATCTTCCTTGCATACCATAACACATAATTAGCAGTAAGAGACCTTAATTTTTGAGGCCACTCATACCTTGTCAGATTTGGAATAGTGTAATCTTCTTTGTAGAGGTGACTCATAAACCAAGAATATAAGAGTGGGATGCAACAATTTAGAGTACCAATTATTTTTTCGTACCACGTATGAAGTGTATAATAAATATCAGTAAGTAAAGTGTGAGTTGGATCCGTATTGAAAACTTTTGCGCCCCAAAATACGCTAATAGCTGCAGGGTCAATATAGTCTAAAGTCTGTGGAAATAAGATCACACCAAATACAAGTAGTCCTAAACAATCAATACAAGACTCGTATTATTTGTTATTGGTAAAATCAAAAGCCTTAGTCTCCAAATAACATCTCTTAATCCCTTGTATGTCACCTTCTTTTATGTAATTAAGTGACAATTTGGGATAAGGGATCCCTAAACCCTCTGCCAAGATTCTGAAATCAATAGTCTCCCCGATTCCCACGTAAGCTTTCTCTTTAGAAAAAGATTAAAAGTCTACTAAAT